>CM068827.1:12761974-13031974 GCA_028554795.2 Sinohyriopsis cumingii | reverse complement strand
TCCATTGCAATTTGTATTTTCAAGTGCATCATGTAAATCATACAGACTGATCCATTGCAATTTGTATTTTCAAGTGCATCATCTAAATCATACAGACAGATCCATTGTAATTTGTATTACGACTTTATAAACCATCATTGAAATTTCCTGTTCTTTTACAAAATTCAGTCTGCATGTTTCGTTTTTCAAAAAAAAAAGGAGAATTTTTGAGGATCATTAATGCAATACATGAAGAAGGAATTAAACCTGTGCTGAAAATCTGACGATTGTTTGCCTGTTTATAACCATATAGTAACCACTAGATAATAACATGGACATTTCTTTCAACAGGTATGAGAAACCAGACACAATACAATTCTATGTAAGGAACGAAATTTGTAACCGAAAGAAAGGAATTATTGGAAAATGGAAATATAGATTACTTTTCCACTTACTCAGATAAAACGTTATAGGAAGATATAATAGACTACTCAAAATGTGAAAATATGATTACTGTTTAGCACCAAAATACATAATTCCTAACGAACCTGATATCACAGAAGAAATTGATGGAAGATAAAGAGTGTAGAAAACCAGTGTTGTACCTTCTTAATAAAAACAAAGAGATATTCTATCAACTATCGCAATCTGATGTTGTATGTATAAATGAAAAACAGATATATAGAGTAGTTTTAATTTTATTAAAATCCATGGCTAAATCTTACATTACACTGTACACATCTTGAGGCAAATTACAATCAATGACTTTGAACAAGATTTCTTTACACTGATGAATAATTATGTCTTCAAAAAAAAAAAAAAAACCAAACAAAGAATAAAATATAAAAAGATATTGAACGTAAATATGTGCACTAATGAAGATAACGTTTTAAAACTTCAAAAAAACATTTCATTTGGAAGGGGGACAAATATTTATATAACATGTATTTCGTTAGATTTATGGTAACATGAGCATTAAGTTAACCAAATAAATAATATATTGACTTTTCAGTGATAGATTTAAGAGAGTTGTTTATGCGTAACGTTTACTATAAGTAACAAAAACCATATGTAGATAAAATGAACCTTTTAATGACAGATACAGACCGTTTCGTCTTTCTGACGAGACAAATCACTTTACAACAGCTTAAAAGAACATTTTAGTTGTGCCACACAAGCGATTACGAACAATGTAACATTTATGGTATTCCTCAGAGGAAAAGGAGCGTAAAGTTTTTAAAGATGAATTTTGAACAGTGTATCAATGCAATAATTTTGTCTTTGACGTAAGGTTCATGCTTTTAAAACTGACAAAGACCTAAAAGGATGAAATGGTATTTAAACAAATTGTCCTCGAAGCAAGGTTCATGCTTTTAAAACTGGCAAAGACGAATAAGGTATGAAATGGTATTTAAAACAAATCTGTCTTTGACGTAAGTTTCATAGTTTTAAAACTGGCAAAGACATAAAAGGATGAAATGGTATTTAAACAAATCTGTCTTTGAAGTAAGGTTCATACTTTTAAAACTGGCAAAGACGAATAAGGGATGAAATGATATATAAACAAATCTGTCTTTGACGTAAGGTTCATGCTTTTAAAACTGGCAAAGTCCTAAAAGGGATGAAATGGTATATAAACAAATCTGTCTATGACGTAAGGTTCATGCTTTTAAAACTGGCAAAGACCTAAAAGGGATGAAATGGTATATAAACAAATCTGTCTTTGAAGTAAGGTTAATGCTTTTAAAACTGGCAAAGACCGAAAAGGGATGAAATGGTATAAAAACAAATCTGTCTTTGAAGTAAGGTTAATGCTTTTAAAACTGGCAAAGACCTAAAAGGGATGAAATGGTATATAAACAAATCTGTCTTTGACGTAAGGTTCATGCTTTTAAAACTGGCAAAGACGAAAAAGGGATGAAATAGTATTTAAACAAATCTGTCTTAGAAGTAAGGTTCATGCTTTTAAAACTGGCAAAGACCTAAAAGGGATGAAATGGTATATAAACAAATCTGTATACAAAGAATCTAAATTGAGAAATTTAAAAAATTTGTTTATTTAACTCACCGAGAGATGAATTTAATTAGATCAAACAATCACGGTATACACAATATTACATTAATAACATTCTATTTAGTTGTTACGATAGTCATGGATATTCCAGGGATGAGGAAAACACTTGGCCTTATGGTTACTCTTTATCCATCTTATTATTAAACGGAAATTCATACCTTGCTGCAAGTTCATTTTTTTATTGTTGTACTACTTTACACATTTCGCACAGACATTTTATATTTGAATTATTTGATAACTATAACTCTAACATAAAATCTTATAAGATAAACATTATTCCACTTTTATTGTGCTCATTATGATCATGTTGCAATATTTTGATTTGACTGTATAAGAAATGTGTCGAGTTCAGGAATGTAATTGTGCACTCCCATACTAGATAGCTACTAACTTTTAAGTAAACGTTCCGTGACTTGTTTAAATTGGAGTGATTGTATTTATCCCAGGCAATGCATTTTACATGTACACTAAAATATTACTATGGGTGCTTTCTTCTTGAACAATAAATTTACTGGTAAACAATCAGTCAACATCACACTCCTTTTGCAGAGACACCTGACACACTCTCATTGTGCATAATGTACATTGTTATTCATGCTGAAAACATTACAATTAAATTGTGTTTATCATCACATGACTCTGTTTCTATTTAAATAAAAAAAAATTGAACGTTTAACATAAATCTAACTTATTACTTTCGCGGAGAAACTAAACCTAACCATTACCCAATCATCATCTATATTCCAAACGAATTGGATGTACACTTATGCTTGTCGGTGACATAATAGGCTATTTATTTCCTTGAATGAATGACATAATAAGTGAAAGAAATAAAACTGAATGATAAACATACAGTTACCATCTTCTGTTTGATATGAGATGTTATAAATGAGTGAACTGCAGAACTGTGTGGCTTCTTTAAATAAACGTTTGTCTAGTTCACCTCTTATCTTAAACATTCAATAATACATACTGTAGTAAAACTCACAGAGGTCATGTAGGCATTCAGCCCATATTATTTCAGTAAAAGGGGTAATTTTTTAGAATTTGATTCTACACGAGTTTAAATGGCAATTATTCACTTTTTGGGACTTCATACATCAATATTCCTTTGGAATGTCATTATTTATACTCCCGAGATCTACGTACGGCAAACTCAATTTTAAAATACGCATAGTTTTGGACGAGATAAACCTAAATGTGTGATCCAGAACATTCCAGATTGAATGTTGCGCGCTGCGATGTCAGAGAGTTACGCATGTTGATAAACATATTCATACTACCATATACTGTGATGATTAGACTCAACACGCTATTTCCTTTACACAGTTTAGTAAATGGCCACCATTGTAAAAGTCCACAACGATAGATAATTTTTGTCTGGAAGATTCTTGATAACATTGAATGTGCAGATCATTCAATAATGAGAATTGAAAAGACTACGTTTAAGCAAAAATAGTATTATATTTTAAAACAACTATTTATATTTTGTTTGATTCGAATAAATGCTCATATATGACATGTATTACGTTTACGTTAGAGGGCTACTAATCCACTTGTATCCATTTTGAACAAAACACCACCAATCCAATAATGAAAAGTAACATTCAATGAAAAATGTGCATCTAAGATAACTAGTAACACTATCCCAACACACAGGCATGTGAACACGTGTACTTATATATGTGGAACGTCACAAGGAATTACAGCTCTAGTCCATTTACATGCCGGAAATCTACGTATGCAGCGGCATGCTTAAATGGACATGGCAGGTAATCGCGTTTTCACATTTGTCTGTATGTGGTATTCGAGTACGAAAACCTCGTTTCCCTAGCTGCCCTAGAAGACATATCATACTTAAGGAACTGTTTGTTTTTATTTACTTGCTCTCTGTTATCTTCAATAAAGTTGAGAAGTTCCTCCCATATATATGGTTTTCGGTTTTTTATGATGTTTCTTTTTGTCTTGGATGGTTTAATATATGTGTCCAAATCGTACATATTATCATATCTATAAGAATGGGTAGTGTATATTTTGTTCACCTTATTTGATTTTAACCAAATTAGCAACAACTTAAATAAACCATTTATATTTATTTTATTTTAATTTGTTCAGCATCTCAAATATCAATTAATAGTCTTTTATATTAGAGTTCTCACTAGAATTCTAGAAATAATCGAAGTTCCATTTCGTGGAATTATCCTTTCATAGATCTGAAGTTAAATTAATTATTTCATAAGAAAATGAGTTGTGTTATAACATTGGTGAAGTGAATCAACTCGTTGTTCATGTTTTGTATTTTGTTTTCTGTTTTCTTCCCATTTCATACCACATAAAGCACACAATACATGCCGAGTTGCGTGATTTTCATGCCACATAAAGCACACAATACGTGCCGAGTTTCGTGATTTTCATGCCACATAAAACACACAATACGTGCCGAATTGCGTAATTTTCATACCACATAAAGCACACAATACATGCCGAGTTGCGTGATTTTCATGCCACATAAAGCACACAGTACGTGCCGAGTTGCGTGATTTTCATGCCACATAAAGCACACAGTACGTGCCGAGTTGCATGATTTTCATGCCACATAAAGCAAACAATACGTGCCGAGTTGCGTGATTTTCATGCCACATAAAACACACAATACGTGCCGAGTTGCGTGATTTTCATACCACATAAAGCACACAATACGTGCCGAGTTGCGTGATTTTCATACCACATAAAGCACACAATACGTGCCGAGTTGCGTGATTTTCATGCCACATAAAGCACACAATACATGCCGATTTGCGTGATTTTCATGCCACATAAAGCACACAATACGTGCCGAGTTGCGTGATTTTCATACCACATAAAGCACACAATACGTGCCGAGTTGCGTGATTTTCATACCACATAAAGCACACAATACGTGCCGAGTTGCGTGATTTTCATGCCACATAAAGCACACAATACATGCCGATTTGCGTGATTTTCATGCCACATAAAGCACACAATACGTGCCGAGTTGCGTGATTTTCATACCACATAAAGCACACAATACGTGCCGAGTTGCGTGATTTTCATGCCACATAAAGCACACAATACGTGCCGAGTTGTGTGATTTTCGTAACAACTGATATACTTTGATCCCTTAAACCCATTCAACATTACGTAAGCAGGCTTTCTCATCAATTGTTTAAAAGTGTATTGGTTCTAAACTTGCAGAGTTAATTTTTGCTGCCCTCAATATTTTCATCAGCATATGACACAAAAAATATATAAATTGTGTAAATACAGATTATTAACGCTAATATTGTCTCTTTGGCCCTCATTTAAGAAATGTTATATTTGCTACTGTGAAATATTAGTTAGATTCCAACATTTGCTAAAAGGTTATATTTGATAACACAACGAATATAAAATGAAAGGGCACCTAGAAACGTAAAACAAGAAATGAACATAAAATGGAAATTACACTAGCTCCGGCAAAATTATCATAATTATAAATGTTTGTTTATTTGTTTCATGATGTATGTTTTTAAATTATGAACTCTAGGCCCAACCATTGTGATGATAAGAATTTCTCTAGTTCTATTCTCTACTTAATTCTTACTTGGCTTTTTATATTATCTAAGTACAACAAATTCTGGTTATCAGATCCTAAAAATTCATGTTCTATCACGCCAGAATTCATAGCTATATTTATTCCTATAATACATGTATTTGTAAATTGGTACTATTACCTAATATAACGAAATGTTACCAGATCAATTAACAACAAAAAGATATCATCACCACTAACAGAACCTAACTTTCTAATATGAAATATATTACCGAAATGTTATTTTTATCTGTCCCATATCCTTCTTCACACAAACTTAAATTTTGAATCAGCTTTTTACATTGTTTTGTACAGTTAAAAAACAGTGCCATAATCTTTCAGCAAGAATTGTTATTCTGTATTCAGCTGTCTCATATCCGTACTTATCTTTACGTTCATTTTGCCTGAATTTTATATATGTAGCGTACTCCATATCTGTTGAATGAATCTTCATTGTAAATTTTTCAAACATAATTGTATAAAATGCTGACTGGTGTTTTCATAAAGTAATTGTTTCCTTTATAAGATAGTTTCATTTCTTCAATTATATTTACCATTTCTTTATTAACTGGAAAATTAAACTAAGTTGCTGGAAAATGTAAGGATCACTGCTTGTAATTTCAAAAATAGGAACTCTATTTTTGTTTATCTAAAGTTTCTTATTTTATAAATGTAAGAATATAACAGAATGGCTACTTCAATGTTGTTATTATTTTATATTTGTCTTGTGTGGTGGGACGTTTATTTCCGAAGAGTGAAAATAACATCATTTGTGGCTGAGTCAGGAATCGTTTTCACTTACCAAATGTATCGTGATGGGTACGGTGCTTGTGGTCGACAAAACTTTCATTGTCTCGTAGATGGGTGGGGGTGATTCTGGAAAATGAAAGTAAGGTTGTTTGTGCATGATCTAGGGAACATGCGGTCTAAAACCTGTACAGGTGGTATGGTTGTCGTGTTTCATTGAGAACATTTGTCTTCTATTTGGTTGATTCACATAAAAATGAAAATAGTTATGTTTTTATCTTATGTACGACGAGTTATATCGAAACTACTACAATACCTAAAACTACCAAACCTACCAGGATTCACTTTATTTAGCGTTCAAAAAATCAATGAAAGACAAATGCAAACTTGTAACCGAGCGATTGCTACAGCTTTTACTCTATCTCCTCACCGTATATTATGGTATAGCTTTTGCTCTATCTTCTGACCAAATATTTTGGTATAGCTTTTACTCTATCTTCTGACCATATATTATGGTATAGAAATGCTTCACAAGCAGATCATTGTTATTTCTTTCAAACAATTCACAGGGAACGATCCAGCTATTTGTCATGGCGAATTAGATAAATATATCTCTAGGCTAGTTGATTCACAAGTTAGAACCAACAAATGATCGTCCTCTTTCATTCTTGCTCTCTGGTTAAACGAGTCATTGACGTTGTCTGTATCCTCAATTGCATTTTCCTTTCCAATTTATAAACGAGATTCAATGTTTCGCTCAAGTTTCAGAATTATATTGCCTTAATGATACAGTTTTTGAGAAATATGTTGCGCCATTGCAAGGTCAAGTAAGAGTTCGTTAAAAACAACTGGAATGATTTAACTTGCGTACACGGATATCAAAATAAAACAACGCAGATTGATTTTCAATTAAATTCTCTGCCTTATTAAACTGAGCTATACGACATATTTCTCATAGCTCCCCAGCCTAATGCAGTCTTTGTATTGTGACAGACGGGGTGATAACAGTTTTCGAATAATTTGCTATTTGGGCCATAGGAAGTGTTTTAAAAACACTTTTTGATGAACGATTACCGATGAAAGCAAAACATACACGCACGAAGTTTGAATTTTATCGGAAAGGTGACGGGATGTTATTCTACAAGGTTACGAGTGATGGATTGCAAATGTTTTGACAAATGTTGGAAGCGATAAGAAACATGTCTGTTATTTTCATACTTTGAAAAATAGCTTAATCCGTTGGTCAGAATACGGGCATAACCATCGTCTGTCGCCATGATATTTTAGAAGCAGTTCTGTTACCCTGCAAATTACATTTTAATTGTGACAGTGTTTATATAGCAACACTTAAGGGCCGTTTTTTAACCAGTCTAAGTTCTGAATTCGATAGTAGTTAATGGGGATCTTATAGGGTCTATGGGATTTATCATTACAGACCCCCTTGGGAACATATAGGGTCTATGTAAATTTAACATGGAGAAAAATCGTGGGAACATATAGGGTCTATGGGAATTAACATGGCCAAAAACCCTGGGACAATATAGGGTCTATGTAAATTTAACATGGAGAAAAATCGTGGGAACATATAGGGTCTATGGGAATTAACATGGCCAAAAACCCTGGGACAATATAGGGTCTATGTAAATTTAACATGGACATAAACCCTTGGGACTGTATAGGGTCTATGTAAAATTGAAACAGGGAGGGTCTCTATTTTTTTTAAAAAAATAAAAAATAAAATAAAAAAATAAAATAAAAAATAAAATAAAAAAAGGGTAGGCAATTCAAAGACTATCTCTTTTCGAGAAATATGGCTGGCCCTGAAAAGGGCCTTTGGGTTTTCTTCTTCTTCTTCTTCTTCTAATTTCTTATTTTCCTCCACCAAGTTCTTATTTTATCTCCTACACTCTTCTTCTCTTTCTTTTTTTTCTTCTCCTCCTCTTCTTTCTTCTTCTCTTCCTCCTCTTCTTTCTTCCTCTTTTCATTTTCTTCTTCTTTTTCAATCTTTTCGTTCCATTTGCGTATTCTTATTCTTTCCTCTTCATCCTCCTTCTCCTCCTTGATCTCTTTCATGACACCACTAATCTTGTCCTTTGCTTTCCTTAAGTTATTAATTTCCATCTTCACACGATGGGGACTATAGGAATAATGGTCTTCAACCAGTCTTAATAGCATCTGTTCCATTATTCCTAAGTTGTCTAAAACGTCTTGCAAGGTTTGAATTTTGTCGATTTGGTTTGACGCCATCTTCTTTTTATTCTTTGCAGAATGGTTTGAACAACGAACACTGTGGGTTATTATAGTGAAAGCGCGGACGTGATGGAAAACATCCCCCTAAAAAACATAAAATCTATCTTACCTAGATCATGACCCAACAACGCGCGAACGTGAAGGAAAACATCCCCACTTTTCTCATTTCATATAATATAACCCAAACTATACTCTCCACATACGCTAAGAAACAATAAAAAAAACCATAATCTACTATTCACACAAACTTACTTTATTAGTTACTAACACAAACACACAATCACATACACTCCCACTATCAATAAAGAGTTAGTGTTTATATTCACACTAGTCTACCTACACACATTGGCAAATCGATAGTTATTTCTTTTCTAGAGTATTGGGTAGCCCTGAAAAGGGCTGTTTTGTTTGGAACTTCATGGGCACCTGGTTAATGGTGGCACCTTCCAGGCCTGGCGCCACATACGCATCTTATCCCCCAGTTACTTTTTACCTTTTGGGGGGAGAGAGCAGAGGTAGGATATGTCGCTTCAGAATCCCAATTTTCGCTCTCTGGGATTTTGAAATTTTTTCTTCTCTCCTTTTCCTCCTCCTCTTCTTTGTTTCTTCTTTCCTCTTTATATCTTCTTTCTTCTTCTTCTTCTTTATATCTTCTCTCCTCCTCTTCTTTGTTTCTTCTTTCCTCCTCTCTTATTCTTCCCTCCTCGACAATGGCTTCCGCGGCCAGTTCATTTAATATGTGCCTGGCATATTCCAGATGCACATGAAGCTCCAACAGTTTCTCAAGTCTCGTGTTCATTTTTTGGGTGTTGATCAATCAACAAGGGTAGCTGGACTGCCGAACGAGTTTCAATTTATACTGAAAGCGCGGACGTGAAGGAAAACATCCCCCTAATAACATAAAATTCATCTTACCTAGATCATGACCAAAAAAACAACAACGCGCGGACCTAAAAGAAACACTCACTCACTTTTTATGCTACCCATCACTATTTTAAAATTTTTTTATAAATCACTTCAATAGACTATCCACATTAGCAAAACAATCCAATCTAACTCCAAATTTACACCTCAAACACTAAGAAAAGATATCATTTTAATCTACTATCCACACCAACTTACTTGAGCTCTTACTAACACAAACACACCAACACATACCCTCACATTTTTAAAAAGAGTTAGTGTTTATTTTCACACTACTCTACCTACACACACATTGGCAAATCGATCGTTACTTCTTTTCTAGAGTATTGGGGTAGCCCTGAAAAGGGCTGTTTTTTTGTTTTGCTATGGCATTCTTTTTTTAGTTTCTAAGAATGCGATGTCCTCTGAGGATAGACTTTCTGGCGATAGGTCTGCTTCTTCGGAAAGAGAAGAAGAACTCTTTGGTGTCGATACGACAATCGACAAAGCCTCTGTCAGCTTCAGGTTGTTGCTGCTGTTGCTGTTGTTGCTGCTGTTGCTGCTGTCTCTGAAGTCTGTACTTCTCCGTCCATTCTTCTTTTTCCCTGTTCACTTCTTCTCTGAAGAGCTCTTCTATCAGGTCTTCAGTGATTTTTAACATTCTCACATTCTCTATTTCTTCTGGCTTCGGTATCAGACTGTGTCTGACCCTATGCAAATTCACGTAGGCTTCGTTGAGCTTAGCTAGTTTGGAGCACATCTTCTTAGGAGGATGAGTCGACAATGGATGGCTAGACTGGAAACAACCCCGGTTATTATAGTGAAAGCGCGGACGTGAAGGAAAACATCCCCCACACGATTTTCGATTCGCAACGTTCAGTGATTGTCATGAGAGGGATAGTAAGAAATGAAAGAGCATCAATTCAACATTCTTATAGCTAAACAAAAGACAAAAGCATTTTTTCAAAACACAACATTTTTTATTCAATAATCACTTAACACTAAACAACAACTCTAACAATTTTAACAATAATCCAACACTATAACATCAAACCATATTTTTTCAAATCACTAACATTTTTTTCTCAATCTACTTTAAACAGGGCTGACAACGTTGTGAATGAAATTGTGATTTCCACTGTTGGAAATCATTAGGCCATTGATGGACACTACGTTTCCTAGCTTGAGACAAAAGATAAGCATAATGGTCACAAAACCATCGATCTACTTTCACATCGTTTCTAGCAGAAGAACGAGGATCGAAATGAGTCACTAAATGTTCTAAGGAATAGCCCAGGCTGCGATGATGCAGAAAATACACACAGTACTGTCCACACACCAAGGAATCTGTGCCTTGTAATTTCACATTATTGAATCGGGTGGTTTGAGCATTTCTTCTCATAAAGTCGATGATATCGTCTTCCAAAGGGGGCAATCCGTACGAATCAAAATATTCCACACAGCCTTCTTGAGGAAAGTAGACGGCTACCCAGTGGGTTCCTGGGAGATGACTGTCGTCCGTGTTGATCACGTAAGCTTGATGGTCTTTAGGTTTGCGATGAGGGAGTTCATCTTTAGCACAGACGACAGGATTCCAAGAAGACGTATACGAACTGTGGTTCAAAAGGTAATAAAGTTCCCAGGTATCCATTGTTTTGTGTTTTTTCTTCACAGGTAATAATAAGTCGTCAATTCGATCCTGACTTTTTGCTTGAAAATGTCTGACGAATAAACGGTTATTCGTTCTGTTTCCTCACTCTGATTCAGGAGAGCTTCGATACGATGGATCTCTTGAGTGGTTAATGGTGGACAAGAATGTTCACGCAAGTCTTTATACCACTGGTGCAACACGTCTTTGTTCGAGATGAGACTCCAAGCTTCGTCCAGATACTCGTCCAATTTTTCTTCTTGACTCAACATCAGGCATTTATCGTGTTGAATTTGACTGGGATGATCGTTTTGACATCCATAGCAATTTTTCTTGATCAATTCCGTCATTTTGTCGACCAAGTGTTTGGCAAAACAGGAGACTAAATGGGCTTCTTGTTCTGGCCATCTCGATTTCATCATGATCACTTCTTCTTCCACAGTCTCCTCACATTTCATGTCCCAAGTTTCTTCACTAGGTAAAGAGGGATAACAGTCTTCCATGACTTCTAATAATCTAGAATGACTTCTCTCAAACTGTTGATTTCTATGGTATTATCGAATTCTGCATACAGGAGGACGTTCACTGTCTTGTCCAGTGGTTCTGCAAACTGAAGTTCCACACGAATCTGGCCTGATTTTATAGGGTGGAAATGTCCCTCGTCGCTGCCTTGGTCTGGAGTGAAATCGAAAGCCCACAAAGCGTAGCCTCCGTCATAATCGTCGTACGTAATGCCGTGACTGGTGTTGGTTCCTAACTGTCCCGTGGCTTCGTACAGGGACAAGTACGATCTCAAGTAATTCTTCTTCTCAAAGTCAGGTTCGAAAGGTCGGGTACACAAGGTCTTGCCATCGCGACTGACTTCGATCTTGGACACTTTGTAATGATGAAATTGGAAAGGATTTTTTTCGAAGTGTCCGTTGAAGGCTTCATTCTCGACCATACCAAGGATCAAACGTTTGGGTAACTGTCCTTGGAACAGATGATCTTCGATCATGGATCGCTGTCCCCTAGGAATGGTGAACGTTTTCACTTCCACGCGTCGGATGGGATACTTGGCGGTCGTTCTGCTCAACGTTTGACTGATGTCGTTACCTACTTTAGGTAACACTTCCACGCGTCGTACGTAGAGTTTGGCCTCCTCGATTTTGCTTTTGGGATTGCCACCAGTAGTAGCATCACCATCAGCCAACAAATGGAAAGCGGCACTGCTGAGATTCAGTCTCAAGCGAACATTGACCCCGTTCAGCAAATATTTCTCTTGCAACCACATGTCCAAATGCAAACGATCCATCAGTTCTAAACTCTTTCCATCTTTGATTTTGTTTCTTCGTTCTACAAATCCCTCATTGGTGGTTGTTTTTGTTTTGGGGTCAGCTTCAAGACCTTTTTCATTAAATTCGCCCGCTTCGTCAGGTTCCCACAGCACACAGGCATTGAGATGAGTATCCTTGGCATCTATTCCGTACGTCAAGAGATTTTCCAGGTAGGCACGATAAGGGTAAGTATCCATGCTGCTGCTAACCAGTTTGTTGTTCAAGTACAAGTCCACTGAGCTGAACAAGGAATGCATGAAATTGTTGATGGGAGCTACTTTCTCTTCGCCGCTTATAATATCTCCTCCCTTATCTAGAACTTTGACTTTCAAGTACAAGTAACTGCTATTCAGATCGATGTAATCTTCGGGCTGTCCTTTGATTTCAAACTCGATGGGAGCGGAATCGGTCAATGAGGAGACGGGATGAAATTCCACCCATTGGGATTCTTGCATCGTCATCATGGTGGGGGGCATGGCAAACAGATCCAGTTCCGTCTTGGAACAAGCGCAAGACTCTCGGTGCATCATTTTTTTCCTCTTTCTCAATAATCGAAAACGTCTAAGTCTCGAACGGTTCTTCTTTTCTTGGCCTTTCTCGCTTGAAGTCTGGTGAAAGGGTGTTTTCTTCTTCGTCGTCTCTTTCTGCCTTGTCCTTGCTGAATGCCTGACTCGGTAGCGTGCAGGGCATTTATAGGTGTGTCTCGTCGGCCTAAAATGTCTTTGCCCGTTTGCAGCAAGACATTTTTGCCTGCCCTCATGAAGGCTTCTTTAGGGTTTTGTTTGTCGATGATGACATTTTGGAGAAATTCCTTGCCTTGCGTCAGTGCCGCATCTTTCAAGGCGTGCAATCCGCGTGTCACCATCGGTTTCAACACCGGGACCACCGAACGAAAGGCCGATTTTAACATATCTCCTAAACCGTGTCCTCGCTGTCGTGCAACCCCTCGGTACACTGGATACATGACTTACTTACGAGTCGTGAGAGAACCGTTTTCGAAAATGGAGTTTCACCGTGACTTTTCCTTTGGTGAATGGAATATTTTGTCCCAAATCTCCTTTTATAGTAATGTTGACCGTGTCCAAATACGACTTGCTGACGGGTAAATAATGAGGATGTACAAATTCGCGGTGGACGTGGTAAGTGTTTCCACCTTCCTCGTCAGTGTTCGTGGTAGAATCCACTTTGAAAGGAATGACACGCAGTAATGGCACAGAGGTGTGTCCCACCACGTTATACTCCACCACATCGGAGTACACGAACATTAAATTCAGTCCTTGGTTCAGTTCTACCGGTTTTCCAAAAGCTTTGTAAAAATCCATATTACTGTTGATCTTGGGGCTCCAATTGTTTGTGACCATTGTTGAATGTCCACCCAAAATTTCAAACAAAATACCATTGAACCTGAAGGACAATGTGTCCGTATCTGGAAATTTCATCAGTAAGCGACGAGCCACTTTATGGTACTCCAGGGTGACACTTTTTTTGGTTCTGTTCAGGGCTTTGCCAAAGGCGAACTCGAACCTGTCCACAATAGTGTCCACCAAATGTTGACCACTAAAATAAAACCCTGCTGGAATTTTCACGGTGTAGATACTGAAGTCTGGTTTGCTGGCTGGTCTTGTGATCCCTGAAAACCCGATGTCAGTCATGGCTTCTTGTAATTGTTGGTTCAGGATTTCCACCTCAAAAAAGTTTTGTTTTTCGGTGATGTTTTGGATTTGTGTAGGGTGAATCATTTCTACTAAAGCCACTTCCCAATGGGCTTCGTGATCTAAGGGGATGGCTTGAGGTAATTTGGCCGTGTAACAGCACAACGTGTTGTGGGGAAACACCTCCATGGAACTGTCACTGGGTAAAGTTAAGTAAAATTGGTTTTGGTGACTCATAATTCCAGAGTTCTGTGGCTCTCCGAGGGGATATTACTGGATGTCAGAGGTGTGTCTCCGCCCAAAATGGGGTTCTGGTTGTGGTTGTTGGAGTGGTGACTGGCACTGGCACTGGACACAACGTTCCCGTTCGAGGAGAATTTCAGGGAGGGATTGGGAAGCAGGTAACCGATGCAACTGCTCAATAAAATGGTCCACAATTGTTTGTCTCCTTGTTGCAAACTCAAATTGGCGATGGCTGCCCCGATGACACAATACACCACGAAGATTTGGCAGAAAAAGACGATTTGCGTTTTAGGCACACGTTCTCCACACCACACCCACAAGGGTTGTTTTTGTAAATCTTGCACAGAAGAACTAGGGGAAGAAGGACTGGTCGACGTAGCTGCGTCTGCTGTGTGAAAGGGCATGATGGTCACTTCTTCTTTTTATAGTCGATGACTTGCGAAGCGTCGATCCAAGAATCGAAACTGGGTGGATATCCTTTCCAACGTACTTTGACTTCTTTGACACGTCGTTTGCCCACTTTACGGGTTCTGCGTTCGAGAATGCTTTCGATGTCGTACACGTCGTCTTCTTTTTTGGTGACACGTTGTAACTCGGGCAAATAAAACGTTCCTTTGAGTACTTCTCCGTTCATGTCTTCCAATTTATAGACGGCAGGATGACGGCCATGCACTCGTCCAGTGACGCGAAACAGTTCGGTCGTCCAGTTAGGTAAGTAACCTTTGTCAAAAGTGCGTTTGGTTTTGCCAATGCGCACCCAATCTCCTACGGTCAACTCTCCACTTTTCTTGGGGACAGCCCTCGTCGGGGACGTACCGAACAGACGCTCAAACACCAACACTTCATTGTCGGGAGTCACGTCTTGCGGGGCACGTCCGATGCTTCGATGGTAAGATTGGTTGTACGCTTGCACCAGGTGCGGTAAGATGTCGATGTACTTCAGAGTGTGGTGATGCGTAAAATATTTCCACATGCGTTCTTTCAAAGTGCGTTGAAAACGTTCCACGATGCTGGCTTTGGTTTCGGGATTCTCGGTGGTAAAAAAATGAATGTCACGTTTCTTTAATTCTTTTTGGAAAGCTTGGTTCAGAAATTCGGTGCCTTTGTCCGTTTGCCATCGAAGAGGGTGACGACCGCTTTGTTTCAACACTCGTTGCAGGGCTCGCACTAACTCGCTGCTGGATTTGGAAGTCAAGGGCACGACCCAGGCAAATTTGGAAAAGACGTCGATGACACAAAACAAATATTTGTAGCCACGATTGTAGCTGGCCAAATGAGAGACATCGGCTAAATCGGCTTGCCATTGATGATCGATGCCTTCCACTTGGGTGCGACTTCTGGCAAACTTGCGTCGAATGGGTTTGTGTAAAGTGTAGGTAGCTTGTTCTTGTAACCATCGTTGCACTTGAGGTAAACGGAGACTTTTCAGTCGCGTTTTGGCAGCACGATACAATTTTTGAACTCCTGCGTAACCTGCAGGATGCGAGGGATCGTAGTAAATGCTGGCTAAGACTTTTTCCATTTTTTTATTTTGTGTTGGTGTGTTAATAAGGCACCCACTCTTGGAAGAGGCTACTCTTTTTCTCTTGGGGTATTTTCTTGGATTGCAAGGCTTTGCGTGTGCGACCGGCAATAGGTGTCGAAGAGGAGGATGTCTGAGCAGGGGATATCGGTTCTTGTTTCACTTCTGTCTTCACTTTCTTTTTCTCTTGTGATGAAGAAGGGGTGGCCATCATCTTTTTAATCCATCCAATTCTGGAGGTAGGTGGTGTTGTTAACTTGCGTACTTTTTCTGGTGGAGTTTGAAACCCTTCTTCTTCTTCTTCTTTTCCTTTTTCTTTCTTGACCACTGGTACCGGTACTGGTACTGGTGATGGTGCTGGACTTTTCATCAAGGTCTTAAAATCTTTTAGAGTGGGTAAAGCTGTTTCGTCTAAAGCTTTCTGGTGAAAGAGTTGCAGTCGTTGCAAGAGTTGACCGTACTTTTGCGATTTTTCTGTTTCGGACAAATCTTGGCGATCCATCAAGGACTGCAATTCGTGTTGTAACTGGGACATCTCGCTCAAATTGGGATTGGGAGGTAAATGCGGGGTGCGTTGTTCTTGCCACCGATGGTATTCCATCCATCGTTTGTAAGGCACTAAAGCTAGTTTTCGTCCTTCCATGGGGTTGTCAGGGGTCGATTCTGAGATCTTGGGACTTTCGAAGGCCTTTTTATCTTGCTCCCATCAGTCCTCCCAACATGGTTCCCAAGACTCCTTTCAGTATGGGGCCTAACAAGAGAGGCAAAATGCCTCCACGTTGAACCAACATCTTCTTTTTTTGACGAATGGGAATTTTCTTTTGAACCATTTGGCGAAGAACGTGACGATGTTTGCCTAAGCATTGTTTCTGGTGTTTGGACAAAGGGATCGTGCCTTTCAAAACGTTCAAACAACATTCGCACACGGTATCGATGACCTCTTTGGAGGCCGTTTGAATGAGTTTTTTTCGTAGGGGTGAAGAAGCTTTGGACAGGACAGATAACAGGTCCCCATGTTTGGCTAAACGTGGTGGCAGTCCTTTCCTTTTCTTTCCTTGGGGTTTTCTGGAGGGTGACATCTTTGAGTCTTTAGGAGCACCAAAAGAACACTGATACCCTACTTGGTCACAGGCCTTTTTTATACTGGAACGCGTCGCCACTGATTGTCTTTACGTTTTATCAGTTTGAGGACAGGCATGACACGTCGTGCAGGGGTACGCAACGGACTAAATCGAGCCAGTTCTTGCTTGGACAAATCCAGTAAACTTTGTAACATGCCCGATCTTTCTTGGACTTTGATTTTGGGAGAAGGTACTTTGTGAGCAGCAGCCACTGCCACTAAATTGGAGGGTCCTGCCACTGGGGAAGTTCTTTTGGGGGTCATCAACGGAGATGTTCTTGGTGTGATCAACGTCTCCAAGTACTCTTCAGTTCTGGGTGTCATCAACGGAGAAGTGGATGAACGTGAGGATGCCGGAGACGCAGTCACTGCCGTGGCAGGTCGTGGTTTGCGAGTGTAAGGTTGCGTCCTGGCCGAAGTGCCTCTCTTGCGACTAGTTTTCTTCTGTGGACTTTTCTTTTTCTGGGGACTTTTTCTCTGTTTCTTTTTCTGGGGGCTTCTTTTCTTTTTTCGGGGTGGTGTCTGGTAAGAGGAGGGTCCCGCCACTGGAGAAGTTATTCTTCTTTGGGACCTGGTCTTTTTCTTTTTCTTCTTGGGGCTTTGTTGGACTTTTGTCTTGGGGATAACTTTGGGGGCATTAGGATCCCATCTTAAGAGTGAGCGAATGATGACCCCTCCTAGAGTACCGCTCCCTCCAGGTTTCAAAATGATTTGTTTTTTGGTTTGAGTGTCGATGCGGGGATCGGCCAGTTGGACCAAAGCGACTTTGTTTCGATCGAAAAAGCGTTGGGTTTGATGAGGAATCTGAATGATTCCTTGGAGTAATTGACGTGCCGTCACCGTGAACCATCGTAAGACTTCTTTGACACTAGCTTCTAAGACACGGGCTCGTGTTTGTGGATCTTTTTCTCGACTGATGCCATACAAGGCACGAATCAATTTGACGGGAAGATGCGACTGAAGGGACGTCATGTTCACACTGTGTGAGACAGACGAAAAAGGGTCTGAGGTTTTTATAGATTTTTTGATGGGGAGTGAAATGAAGTCGAGGACGGAGACGTGTACAGGACAGGCCCTCCGTCTTGGCACCAGTGGTGAAACAAGTGGGTACGAAATCGCAAATCCTCGGGGGTCGTAGGTTTCAAATCGACGAGTAAATAGGCGTGTGGCGTTTGAGTGGCATCGTCGTACGCCTGAGTCAGCCAAGGCGTTCCTAACTGTTTGGCTAAGACTTGCACTTGCGATTTATCTCGAGGGCTTTTAAACAAGACCACGTAATGCGCATTGAGACTGATGGTGCGATGGGCTTTACTTTGTTGAAACAAATTTTGGGTGATGTAAATGACACTGGCATTACGGTGATGCCCTTTGCGCGTGAACCACAATTTAATTTCTTCTTCGTCTTCTCCTAACATGTCGTCGAAAATGACCAAATGGGTTTGACGGGAGTCAGAGACGATGCCGTCGTCTTCTTTAGGAATGCCTTCCACAAACACGATGGAATCGCCTTGACTTTCTCGCAAGAGGCTGTACGCCGATTGCCACTCTTTGTAACACCACACGATCCGTTGAGGTGGCCGATCGATCAAATGATGTTTATGTTCGATCAAACGTTTGACGAATTCGGTTTTGCCTGAACCGCTAGGTCCAGCAATGAGCATGTTAAAGGGATGGCGAAGATACAAAGCCTCCCAACTGGCACGATCTAAGTGTTCGTCGATGACTTTGACAGTAGAGGAAGAGGGAGCAGAGACAGCAGAGGTAGCCATGGTGTGAGAAATGTCACTTGTGACACGAAAACGAACAAGACAAGAGTTTATATACTTTTTCAGAACACGTTTATTGAATGTTTTTTTATCAAACATGAATACGAAAGACAAAAATACATAAAAGCCAAAGGCTTAAGTACAAGGATAAAAGGCACATGATAACGATGAACGTGGAATAAACACAAGTGTCTGTACAACAATCACATCTTTTGGGTAATGTTCTAACCAGTTCAACAGGGGGTAAGGTCACACAAGTGTCCTCCCGAAAGGGTCTTTCAGGTCTGTCCACGACAGTCCTGTCCTGGGTGACGGGTTCTTCTGGCACCGTCACTAACACGGGTTGAAAAGTAACTTTTTTCCTTGAACAACTCTCGTGCATACTGGGCCACTTCTTGGGTCCAAGCCTCAAAATCCCATTCTTTCCAGGCACGGACATCTGTCCAATGGGGATGTAAGTCACAAGCTACACACACATCGTCATACACGTCTTGGGTAGCTAAAAGTTGACGAATCTTTTTTTCCTGTTGAGGTCGAGAAGTATCCAGATGAAAACGCAAGGCTTTGAGCAAAAGGAGTTTTTCGTGACCATTTAAGGCCATGGAGGTGGTAAGTACTGATCGTAAAGAGTCCACAAGGAATCGGCTGGTAAACGAAATCCCAAAAAACAAGTCACTAAGACACACACCACTTGTCGTCCCAAATTGAATGGATACAGTTCTTGCAATAATCGATGGTAATGATCCACGGTTTGAATATGGTCATTGAGTTCCTTCCACGGAATCTGTTGGATGACATGTGACATAAGTCGTGGCATGGCAGCCTGTTTTTATAGTCTCTTTGTTTCGGAAACAATACACGTACTTTCTAGCCAGAGATCTTCGTTCTCCAGTAGGGAATCTAAATCTTGCATACTGTAACCGAAACTTCAGAGTTCGTTTAGAAGTTTCCTCTTCCTCTAAGTAGATTCCACGTAAAATATGTTGATAATCCTTTAACTTGTCTTCCTCAATGTATTGCTGTAGGTGAATCTCGAAGTAACCAAAATCATGAACATTTCGATCATTCACTAACTCAAAGTGTTGAACAAGGTCTGACCACTGAAAGAATTTCTGACGAATCAGTTCTCTTATACCATTCAGGTACCAGTGGTTAAAGATCTGGTGACGTAACGGATGCAATTGTTCTTTACGTTTGACTTGTATTTTCACCAGCTCTCGGTAAATGCGTTCTCTCAACTCCACAGGCAAAGCACGAATGTTCTCTAGCAAAGTATCCATGAATAGGTCATACTAAATCCTCTTTGGTCTGACACAATAAATGTACTCTTTGCACAAACATGGTTTCACTTCAGTGTCGAATTTAAATCGTTGAGTCACTAATCTACACATTACAATTCGTTCAGAAGTTTCCTCTTTCACTAAGTTGACATTGCGTTCAAGATGTTGGTAATTCGTTAACTCTTCCTCTGGAATTTGATGCAGTACGTTTACAATGATGTAGGTAGAATCGTCCATAACAAACCAATCCTTTTGAAAACTAGAGGATCGTTGATCAATGTCTGTCCGATGGAACACTTTCAATTGAATCAGTCCTTGTATAGCCTTCAGGTACCAGTGGTTCAAACACCGGTGACGTATCGGATGCAATTGTTCTTTACGTTTCACTTGTATTTTGACCAGCTCTCGGTAAATGCGTTCTCTCAACTCCACAGGCAAAGCACGAATGTTCTCTTGTAAAGTATCCATGAACAGATTATTATGGTAAGAAGTTACTTCAATGTCTCGGTCCCACTAAGGGTAAGTAATGACAATTCGGTGACCATCGAGCATGTTCTACGTAGGCCGAATCTTGCGGTTCCCAGTGGTGAAGTGTCACATCGCAACTGAAGCACCTGACTTTATCTCCTTCGCCCAAGTAGAAAAATCCGGCTCTGGCTAATTCTTCGGGGGTCGGTCCTCCCAGATACTTTGGCCATTTTCCTTTGAACGATTGAAGACGATTTTCAAAGTCGCAGTATTCCGACAAACGCACAGGAAACGAATATTCGTTTTTCACAGGTTCGTTTCGATGAGGGTTGAGTGACATGGGTAGGAGTTTGCTCAGGGCTGGATGACATCCGTAGGGGGGTAGACGTGAAGGTGAACATTCCCCTTTAAAACGAAACCCAGTAAAATGTCCAAGAGGACGAGCGGCATCACTTTCGCATCCGACAGGTTTGACACGCACAGCATCACTTTCCATGATAGGGGTAGGGGCACTAAAGTTCCCATGATGCTTTACGGCATCGCTCAGGTCACAACGTACAGCATCGTATCCATCGCAAGGCTCACAATCGCACTCGTCTGCAAACTCCGTGACGCAATTACAATGGTAACCACATGGACAATCGCAGTTTCCTTCCGGACATTTTCCGTCGCAATGCATGGGTCTTATCCATCCAATATTAGTCACACTAGAGGAAGATACAACTTTTTTACAATCCCCAAACTGGAACGATGTCTCTTTCAAAGTATTCATCTTGTTTGTTCGGTCTTGGTAGTCACAATGAACTATCGATCTTGCCTAGGGTTCCTTTTTATATACAGACCAATACCGACGTGACCGTACGGTAAGGTGAAATGATTGGGAAGTCGAACTCGCTTCTGGTACACGATTTGATAAACTTTTTCCAAAGGTCGACTGACGATGTGGTGAGTGGGTAAACGTACAATCTTGTTCGGTTGGTAAGTGGTCACTTGAAAGTTTCCATCCTCTTCCGATTGCAAGGCTTCTTTCAATACCCCAAAGTTGACCACACGACTGGTACGATGATTCAGAGTCAGTCCTTTCACTTTGCACGTCGTGTGCACTTCTCCTTGTTTGTCCCGGTATTCGTAGCCGTAATTTTTGGGACCGCCACTGACGAAACTTAGAATCTTGTCGTCGGGATGCTCGTCTGTCCAGGCTCCTAAACGGTCTCCTTCGATGTTAGGGTGATGTTGAATCGGGTGATGGATGTAAATGCAACTGTCCGTGTCAAAGTACAGGACGCGTTCTTCTAACAGTTCTAAAGCTTCGTACAATTTTAAGCGAGCATGGGCTGTCACGTAAGCCGCAATGATATTTCCAAAGGGGTCGTCTTGTACAAAGTCCAGATCTTCTTCGTAATTGACTAAGATCAAATCCTCGCGAACGACGTCCACGTGTTTCATGAATTTGGTTTTGTCGTGAATCATCTGAAAGTAGCGGGAAGGTTCTGTCAAATATTCCGTCTTGGGTAAACACGGGCGTTGTGCCATTTTACCCCACAAGCAATTTAACATCACTTTGGCAAACGATCGCCTGCCTTCGTTTTTCTCGATGTGGTCTAAAGTGATGCCTTCTTGTTCGTAGTATTTCTCTTTGAATTGTATTTGATCTTCGGGAGTGTGACACCAGGAAGGATAGCCGCTGGCTTCTTGCTTCAGTTTCAAAAAGGCATCCACGTAGTCTGCGAAAATGCTTTTCTGAGTAGGGTCACCCTTGTGGTATTGTTGTGTCTTGGGAAAGTGGCAAATTTCGTACACTTCTAACAGTTGGTATCCCATGTCCAGAGCTTTGAACAATTCTACGCTGACCCAGGTTCCCGTCAAGGCCCGTTCTTCCTGGCTGTGATGACAAGGCTGGTCTTGGTTGCACGTTTCGGCACAAGTACGGCACAAAGGAAACATCAGTTTGCCTTGACAATGGTGAGGTAAGACGGGATGGTATAGGTTCGTGGGAGGCAAAACTTTACACTTGATCAAGCCTTCGTATTGTCGAATGTTTTTCAGGTCGATGTGTTCCGTGAACAATTGCGGGTGCCCTACAGGAAAGCGACAATATTTGCACACGTAGGGATACAGCGAACACACGTCCAAGTATTTGATTTCTTCTCCGTTCTCTTCGTCGGCTTGGTACAGCAAACAGGTGGCATTGGTCCTTCCTCCGTACAAACTATCCCTCGGGTTCAGCGGGTCCATGAACTGGTAACTTTCCACGAGGCGTTTAAACTCGGGATCGGTTTTCATACGGTGATCGTCCTCGTGTTCCCACATTTCCACCACTTGGTATCCTTGCTGTTCTAACTTTAGGCGTCGCTGACAAGTGTCCTGGTACAAGTCTTCCATGGTTCGTTGCAAAAACTGATTTTTAGTGCCACGGTCAGGATAACAAACGGGACATCCGTGAAATAAGCAACCGTTAAACTCGTACACGATCTTGGGGTTTTCTAAGTCCCAGCCATCGACCGAATACGTTCCGATGGTCTTTTCGCCCCCTTCGTTGCGGGCATGCTGAATCCACTTGTCTTCCTTGTCGCACAAGTAATGTAACCAACGTAGGGCTTTGACCGAGTATTGACGCTTGACATAGTGGGTCGTTTGAGGACTGATGACAGCCACGGTGTTTTCAGGCATGAATCGTTGTCGATACACTAAGGAACACGCTTTGGCAATGGTGCAAGCTTCTTTCAAAGGATCGACCCCTCCGTGTTCCATGAACAGTTCTCGAAATTTTCCACAGCAACGTCGTAAAATGTCCACGTCGGAACGACAATACTTTAGCATTTCTTCCTGAAAGTCGAAGGGGTCAGAGGCATGAGCCTGGTACCAAGCGTAGAAAGCTTCTCGTTGTTCGGTACGCATGTTGTCGGGGTCGTAATAGTGAGCCTCAGGTAAATGGGGTAGAACGGCGTGTTGATTGGCTTCCGTATTGAAAAAGTGTGGAAAGTACCCTTTAGCCATTTCTGTCATTCCAAACGTTTTAGGCATTCGACTCAAAGGCATGGCCAAATAGCTCATCGAATCTTTAAACTGTACTTGTCCCACTTGCATGAAAATGATTTTGGCTCCGTTCAAAGTCACTTTAGGACGTTCGGTGCCATGTTCCGTATAGTATCTGAGAAGAAACTGTCCATCGTATCCGGAGAAATTGTGAGCCATCACCGTGGCATGACGATGACAATCTCCGTAAAGTCCGATGTCCTCTTGGCTCCACGTCTTGTCGATGGGGTCTAAGACCCATTGGGCAAAATCGGCTAACGTGTTTGGCCCCCGAAAGATTTTTTCACGCCCTCCAGGAATCTTGCTGCAGTGAGGGCAATGACTGAAGATAGGTTCTTGAATGCACTTCTCGCACGCTCGATGAGCCACGCAGAAATTAGGAATGTGAATGCCAGTCTCTTGCATGCATTCGAAATCGAAAAAGATGAAATTGCCTTTCTTCTTGTGACCGTCCTCTTTCTCTGGTAGGGGTTGGTATTTTTGCACGTAACATTGGTGTTCCAAGTCCACGATGTGGTGACAAATGTGACATTTCTTTTTTCCTGAACATACGTGTGCCTTGGTACTATTGGTACGTATGCCTTGTCCACACGTAGGGCACAATCTCAGGAGTTGACAAGCACATTTCTGCTGTGAACCTTGCGTTTTCAGATGTTGTTGGTAACAGGTAGGGCTGACAAACGTGCGCAGACAAGTGGAACAAGGCACTGGTTCTTCGCTCAGACAGGGTGAAGAGGCCAAACATCCTGAGCATTTCGATCCACAATGCTTGTGTTGCTCTCGATTATTATAACCATGGTCACATTTCTCACAGTAATAACCGTATCCCAGGAATCCGGTGATACTGGTAATGGTATCGAAATGGTCATCGTGATGATAAACATGAATGTATTTTCCGTCCTTAAAATCTTGCCCTCGAAACAACAGAGACCCGCGCACTTCTTGAGGGTGCACTTTCAAAGTGTATCGTGGAGCTAGGGCATCTTGCAATTTTTGCATCTCAGGAATGCCACAGGGTGTGTCTTTGGACATGCCAGCTTTTCGTAACAGGAGTTCTGCTTCACTTCGTTGTTTGGCTCGGTCCGATTGTCGAATGTTCTCCCAGTCTCTTTTCCATTCTACCGTGTCGTTCTTGTTGGCATAGGTTCGTCCCACCACGATGGCACGGGCTAAACACATCTGGTCATGAGGATTGTGAATTTGGACAAGGCTACGCTTAATGCTGCGAAGGTCGTTCACCAATAACATCTTTTTGCGTCCGGTCCCTTGAGGAGGAGAGACGTGGGTCATGTCCAATGTGGCTTTTCCATCGGTGATGTCAAACTGGTCATTAGATTGTTGCACGTGTTGAATCTTGTCCATGACTTTGGAAGCGGTCAATTCTGCAGGGGTGCTAAACTCGATCCAAACAGGGGATTTCAAACCGTCGTGTTGTATGGAAAGTCTCAAGCGATCGTCTTCTTTGGGTTGACATTGTCGCTTGAGTGCAGTGAGCAGAGAATCCCACACTCCGGTGATGAACCCTTCTGCTTTCTCTAACGGTACTTCGGACTTGAAATCTTTAAACTTCACCGTGTATTTGTAAGCCGTGGTTCTAAATTTTCTAGAGGAGCGCTTTTCCGTCTCTCGAATGGAATAGTACTTTTCAGGGTTGACAAAGGGTGGTGGACTTGGTTTAGAGGGTTCGGATTCTGGTTCACTCATGTCCTCTTCAAAATCACTGGCATGAATTTGTGTCAATATTTCAGCCCTGGTACGAGGCGATAGATCACGTTTCTGCCTCTTACTTTCTTCTTCTTTCTTCTCGAATGAATGGGATCGTTTCATCTTGAAAGCAAAAAGTCAAATGACTCAAGTTCAAACACCATGAACTACTTTATAGTCATAGCAGACCAGCGTATATAAAAGGGTGTGTGTCTTGTCCTTTCACTATTCATTTCACTCTCAAGCCGAGCACAACGATGGAAGAGACTAACCAGATGGAACGTTTCGTCAGAGCTTTGCGAGGGGTCATTAGAAAATTCTCTTCAGACCATCCTACGGACTACTCTCCTTCCTTTCGAGATAAAAGTCAAGATACTTGCTATATCTGTCAGAAGAAAGGGCATTGGTCTTCAGAGTGTCCAGACCGTCAAAAAACAGGAGCTAAAAAAGACAAAAGTAAAGATACCTGTTATTATTGTAAAGAAAAAGGACATTGGTCTCCAGATTGCCCAAAAAAGAAACAAGAGGAGTCAGAAGAAAAGAAGGATTCTTCAGAAGAAGAGAGGGATTCTTCAGAGGAAGAAAGCAGACAGGTGAAGAAAAAGAAACAGGAGACGAAAAAAAGAAGGGAAGAAAGCGAGGAGGAAGAAGAGGAAAAGAGTGTGACGGTGAAGAAATTCAAAAAACAGAGAGACTAAACAAGGAGAAAAGAAGAAATCAATGAACTTTTTATTAAAGTGTTGTGTTGTGAATTGTGAATTGGATTGTAAAAAATGGAGAAAAGAATAAATGAATGATATAAGGTAAGAGTCTTTGAGTTTTGATTTTAAAATAAGAAGCTACACTCACGCACTCATACACAGGCACGTACTATAAGGGTAAAAATGGGTGGGGTTTATTTATTTTTTTTTTTTGAGTTATTGGCAAATTGAAATTGTATTTCTTTTCGAGATATGTGGGTGGCCCTGAAAAGGGCCTTTTTTCTTTACGATGTAGGGGTGAGTTTAAGCAATCAACTTTAACTGCCTTATGCCTTTGCCACGGCCAAGGCCTACTTCTGGACTGCGTAATGTTGATGATGATGATAATGATTGGGTTGAAATCACTAAGGGTGGTACGGTAGGCTTAGTCACAGGGTTGACGTGTTTAGCTCGGGAAGGTCGTATTCTCTTCGGTCGTGATAAAGAAGTCTGATACATTTGTTTCAGACTTCTTAACTCCGCTAAAATATCCAACAGTACCGTGACCGTTTGATTCTCACTCTCTTGTTTCTTTGCTGCTACTTCTTCTTGCTGTTGTTTTTTTCTTACCTCTTCTTCTTGTTGCTGTTGCTGCAGGAGAAAAGCCTGTTCCGCTTCTTTTTGTCGTTGCATAAATTTCTCCAATTCTTCTTTCTGTCTCTGTCTAAAATTCTCCACTTGCGGTAATGAAGAAGGTAACGAAGGTTCCGGAACAAATTCTTGCGAGGAGAGAAAATCGACAAAATCCCAATTCACCTCTTCTGAAAGTAAGTCCGGGTTCCCTTGGGCGGTCTCCCCTGCTGGTGCACCCCATTGGATCGTTTTCTGAGTTTCCGTCATGTTGAATCACTGTCGCATAGATTGACTGCACACAAGCGCTAGCAGATCTATATTGACTACGTGACGTCACAGACTGCTCTCTTCGGATTGGATGCAGCTGGCTGAATTTTGTAACGCGTGTTCGGATTGGTGAATGAACTCAATCCGTTTCAATCCTACCTGTCCCTATAAATAAGCGCAGTTCAGTGCATTGATTCACCTATTCTCGGAGCCTCAACATGTGGACCGACGTTGAATCTTCAACCCTTGTGTCAACAATGATGTTCAGGACGGACATGCTCATGTATGTCCGATCCAAGTGGACCGTTGTCCACAGGACCAGCAGCAGCCTGTGGATAAGAAGAGTCTATATAGAGAGACAAGGTTGCCTCAAGAGGACTCTGATGTATGGCCCTGCTGTAAGACGAAGTTTGAGGACAAGAAGATGTCGCAAATGCCCTTTATGTTAAGGGCATATTAACATAAACCAAAGGCCCTTTTTAGGGCCAGCCATATTTCTCGAAAAGAGATAGTCTTTGAATTGCCTACCCCTTTTTTTATTTTATTTTTTTAAAAAAAAAATAGAGACCCTCCCTGTTTCAATTTTACATAGACCCTATACAGTCCCAAGGGTTTATGTCCATGTTAAATTTACATAGACCCTATATTGTCCCAGGGTTTTTGGCCATGTTAATTCCCATAGACCCTATATGTTCCCACGATTTTTCTCCATGTTAAATTTACATAGACCCTATATTGTCCCAGGGTTTTTGGCCATGTTAATTCCCATAGACCCTATATGTTCCCACGATTTTTCTCCATGTTAAATTTACATAGACCCTATATGTTCCCAAGGGGGTCTGTAATGATAAATCCCATAGACCCTATAAGATCCCCATTAACTACTTTCGATCCTTTTTTTTGTCTTAGTGCGAGATTATTCAAGCAATGATAGATTAATGTTTAAACGTTGCAAATGAGTCGTCTGAACTGTTATGTATATTTAATTTGTACTGTGTCATGGCTTTCTCCATGACTGTATTTTATTTATATCTGTATTTTACTATTGACCATGGTCAGTAATCGAGTTTAAAGTATGAATGACTACTCACATCTTTTGGTCTAGTTATTTTAACGTATGAATGACTACTCACATCTTTTGGTCTAGTTATTTTAACGTATGAATGACTACTCACATCTTTTGGTCTAGTTATTTTAACGTATGAATGACTACTCACATCTTTTGGTCTAGTTATTTTAACGTATGAATGACTACTCACATCTTTTGGTCTAGTTATTTTAACGTATGAATGACTACTCACATCTTTTGGTCTAGTTATTTTAACGTATGAATGACTACTCATCGTTTGGTCTAGTTATTTTAACGTATGAATGACTACTCACATCTTTTGGTCTAGTTATTTTAACGTATGAATGACTACTCACATCTTTTGGTCTAGTTATTTTAACGTATGAATGACTACTCACATCTTTTGGTCTAGTTATTTTAACGTATGAATGACTACTCACATCTTTTGGTCTAGTTATTTTAACGTATGAATGACTACTCATCTTTTGGTCTAGTTATTTTAACGTATGAATGACTACTCACAACTTTTGGTCTAGTTATTTTAACGTATGAATGACTACTCACATCGTTTGGTCTAGTTATTTTAACGTATGAATGACTACTCATCTTTTGGTCTAGTTATTTTAACGTATGAATGACTACTCACATCTTTTGGTCTAGTTATTTTAACGTATGAATGACTACTCACATCTTTTGGTCTAGTTATTTTAACGTATGAATGACTACTCACATCTTTTGGTCTAGTTATTTTAACGTATGAATGACTACTCATCGTTTGGTCTAGTTATTTTAACGTATGAATGACTACTCACATCTTTTGGTCTAGTTATTTTAACGTATGAATGACTACTCACATCTTTTGGTCTAGTTATTTTAACGTATGAATGACTACTCACATCGTTTGGTCTAGTTATTTTAACGTATGAATGACTACTCACATCTTTTGGTCTAGTTATTTTAACGTATGAATGACTACTCACATCTTTTGGTCGAGTTATTTTAACGTATGAATGACTACTCACATCTTTTGGTCGAGTTATTTTAACGTATGAATGACTACTCACATCTTTTGGTCGAGTTATTTTAACGTATGAATGACTACTCACATCTTTTGGTCTAGTTATTTTAACGTATGAATGACTACTCACATCTTTTGGTCTAGTTATTTTAACGTATGAATGACTACTCACATCTTTTGGTCTAGTTATTTTAACGTATGAATGACTGCTCATCGTTTGGTCTAGTTATTTTAACGTATGAATGACTGCTCACATCTTTTGGTCGAGTTATTTTAACGTATGAATGACTACTCACATCTTTTGGTCGAGTTATTTTAACGTATGAATGACTACTCACATCTTTTGGTCTAGTTATTTTAACGTATGAATGACTACTCACATCTTTTGGTCTAGTTATTTTAACGTATGAATGACTACTCATCGTTTGGTCTAGTTATTTTAACGTATGAATGACTACTCACATCTTTTGGTCGAGTTATTTTAACGTATGAATGACTACTCACATCTTTTGGTCGAGTTATTTTAACGTATGAATGACTACTCATCTTTTGGTCTAGTTATTTTAACGTATGAATGACTACTCACATCTTTTGGTCTAGTTATTTTAACGTATGAATGACTACTCACATCTTTTGGTCTAGTTATTTTAACGTATGAATGACTACTCATCGTTTGGTCTAGTTATTTTAACGTATGAATGACTACTCACATCTTTTGGTCTAGTTATTTTAACGTATGAATGACTACTCACATCTTTTGGTCTAGTTATTTTAACGTATGAATGACTACTCACATCTTTTGGTCTAGTTATTTTAACGTATGAATGACTACTCACATCTTTTGGTCTAGTTATTTTAACGTATGAATGACTACTCATCGTTTGGTCTAGTTATTTTAACGTATGAATGACTACTCACATCTTTTGGTCTAGTTATTTTAACGTATGAATGACTACTCACATCTTTTGGTCTAGTTATTTTAACGTATGAATGACTACTCACATCTTTTGGTCTAGTTATTTTAACGTATGAATGACTACTCATCGTTTGGTCTAGTTATTTTAACGTATGAATGACTACTCACATCTTTTGGTCTAGTTATTTTAACGTATGAATGACTACTCATCGTTTGGTCTAGTTATTTTAACGTATGAATGACTACTCACATCTTTTGGTCTAGTTATTTTAACGTATGAATGACTACTCATCTTTTGGTCTAGTTATTTTAACGTATGAATGACTACTCACATCTTTTGGTCGAGTTATTTTAACGTATGAATGACTACTCACATCTTTTGGTCTAGTTATTTTAACGTATGAATGACTACTCACATCTTTTGGTCTAGTTATTTTAACGTATGAATGACTACTCATCTTTTGGTCTAGTTATTTTAACGTATGAATGACTACTCACATCTTTTGGTCTAGTTATTTTAACGTATGAATGACTACTCACATCTTTTGGTCTAGTTATTTTAACGTATGAATGACTACTCACATCTTTTGGTCTAGTTATTTTAACGTATGAATGACTACTCATCTTTTGGTCTAGTTATTTTAACGTATGAATGACTACTCACATCTTTTGGTCGAGTTATTTTAACGTATGAATGACTACTCACATCTTTTGGTCTAGTTATTTTAACGTATGAATGACTACTCATCGTTTGGTCTAGTTATTTTAACGTATGAATGACTACTCACATCTTTTGGTCGAGTTATTTTAACGTATGAATGACTACTCACATCTTTTGGTCGAGTTATTTTAACGTATGAATGACTACTCACATCTTTTGGTCTAGTTATTTTAACGTATGAATGACTACTCACATCTTTTGGTCTAGTTATTTTAACGTATGAATGACTACTCATCTTTTGGTCTAGTTATTTTAACGTATGAATGACTACTCATCTTTTGGTCTAGTTATTTTAACGTATGAATGACTACTCACATCTTTTGGTCTAGTTATTTTAACGTATGAATGACTACTCATCTTTTGGTCTAGTTATTTTAACGTATGAATGACTACTCACATCTTTTGGTCGAGTTTTTTTAACGTATGAATGACTACTCACATCTTTTGGTCTAGTTATTTTAACGTATGAATGACTACTCACATCTTTTGGTCGAGTTATTTTAACGTATGAATGACTACTCACATCTTTGGTCTAGTTATTTTAACGTATGAATGACTACTCACATCTTTTGGTCTAGTTATTTTAACGTATGAATGACTACTCACATCTTTTGGTCTAGTTATTTTAACGTATGAATGACTACTCACATCTTTTGGTCTAATTATTTTAACGTATGAATGACTACTCACATCTTTTGGTCTAGTTATTTTAACGTATGAATGACTACTCACATCTTTTGGTCTAGTTATTTTAACGTATGAATGACTACTCACATCTTTTGGTCGAGTTATTTTAACGTATGAATGACTACTCACATCTTTTGGTCGAGTTATTTTAACGTATGAATGACTACTCACATCTTTTGGTCTAGTTATTTTAACGTATGAATGACTACTCATCTTTTGGTCTAGTTATTTTAACGTATGAATGACTACTCACATCTTTTGGTCTAGTTATTTTAACGTATGAATGACTACTCATCGTTTGGTCTAGTTATTTTAACGTATGAATGACTACTCACATCTTTTGGTCGAGTTATTTTAACGTATGAATGACTACTCATCTTTTGGTCTAGTTATTTTAACGTATGAATGACTACTCACATCTTTTGGTCGAGTTATTTTAACGTATGAATGACTACTCACATCTTTTGGTCTAGTTATTTTAACGTATGAATGACTACTCACATCTTTTGGTCTAGTTATTTTAACGTATGAATGACTACTCATCTTTTGGTCTAGTTATTTTAACGTATGAATGACTACTCACATCTTTTGGTCTAGTTATTTTAACGTATGAATGACTACTCACATCTTTTGGTCGAGTTATTTTAACGTATGAATGACTACTCACATCTTTTGGTCTAGTTATTTTAACGTATGAATGACTACTCATCTTTTGGTCTAGTTATTTTAACGTATGAATGACTACTCACATCTTTTGGTCGAGTTATTTTAACGTATGAATGACTACTCACATCTTTTGGTCTAGTTATTTTAACGTATGAATGACTACTCATCGTTTGGTCTAGTTATTTTAACGTATGAATGACTACTCACATCTTTTGGTCGGGTTATTTTAACGTATGAATGACTACTCACATCTTTTGGTCGAGTTATTTTAACGTATGAATGACTACTCACATCTTTTGGTCTAGTTATTTTAACGTATGAATGACTACTCACATCTTTTGGTCTAGTTATTTTAACGTATGAATGACTACTCATCTTTTGGTCTAGTTATTTTAACGTATGAATGACTACTCACATCTTTTGGTCTAGTTATTTTAACGTATGAATGACTACTCATCTTTTGGTCTAGTTATTTTAACGTATGAATGACTACTCACATCTTTTGGTCTAGTTATTTTAACGTATGAATGACTACTCATCTTTTGGTCTAGTTATTTTAACGTATGAATGACTAGTCACATCTTTTGGTCGAGTTATTTTAACGTATGAATGACTACTCACATCTTTTGGTCTAGTTATTTTAACGTATGAATGACTACTCACATCTTTTGGTCTAGTTATTTTAACGTATGAATGACTACTCATCTTTTGGTCTAGTTATTTTAACGTATGAATGACTACTCACATCTTTTGGTCTAGTTATTTTAACGTATGAATGACTACTCATCGTTTGGTCTAGTTATTTTAACGTATGAATGACTACTCACATCTTTTGGTCGAGTTATTTTAACGTATGAATGACTACTCACATCTTTTGGTCGAGTTATTTTAACGTATGAATGACTACTCACATCTTTTGGTCGAGTTATTTTAACGTATGAATGACTACTCACATCTTTGGTCTAGTTATTTTAACGTATGAATGACTACTCACATCTTTTGGTCTAGTTATTTTAACGTATGAATGACTACTCACATCTTTTGGTCTAGTTATTTTAACGTATGAATGACTACTCACATCTTTTGGTCTAGTTATTTTAACGTATGAATGACTACTCACATCTTTTGGTCGAGTTATTTTAACGTATGAATGACTACTCACATCTTTTGGTCTAGTTATTTTAACGTATGAATGACTACTCACATCGTTTGGTCTAGTTATTTTAACGTATGAATGACTACTCATCGTTTGGTCTAGTTATTTTGTAAACAACCTAGTACATAGGTAATATTTGGCTATAACTGTAGTTATATAGTAAGATCATTATTTTTTGGAGGTGAACATTTGTTTGGCGTTTTGACCTAAACGTTTGCAGTAAAGAATTTTGCTTATAGTTTAATGGAAAATTCCATTAAGATGGCGGAGGATTTTCATACATTAAGTATTGCGACACAGGTCTAGTGGAGAGGTATATTTATTTACTTTCAAAATACTTATCCTCTCCTTATCATCGAAATGGAATGTGTTCATTTGTTATACCATAGGATTTACTTATTTAACTTATTCACTTGAATTACAAAGTGCTAATTAATAACTCTTATACTATATCACTAATTTGGGATTGATGTGAATTCAGTCAAAGACATTTTGGATTATGTTATAGTGATACATCAAGACTTATAGTACATCGACATATTCCAGGCTATTGGTACATCAGCACATTCATTATCGGAATTCATATGAATCACCAAAGGAATTCATTAGGAAATTTATACTTTTGGACTTGTGGTAGAACTGTTAGGACTCTTTGGGATTGGTTTCCAAGATTGTATGTTATTTTGTAACTTACTGTAAGTAAAATGACAGGCAAATTGACAACTTTGTGCTGTTGTTGCCAGAGTAAATGTTTTGCCATATTAGAACAAAACATGATTCACATCCAAAGTAACGCTTTTCATTTTGATCATGTATAACCTCTTCTTACGTTATCACTTTCAAAGTGAGGTGCATTGTATTTATTTTCATGAATGAACTCTGTGAACGTTCCTTGTGATAAATCTATTTCTTTACGTTGTATTTTATTTTTCTGTTTTTCTTATTTGATGTCCCCATTTTGTATCGCGCAACACTGTCAAACTGTAATTTAGTCCACTTCAGGACGAATCAGTAACGAAGATGTCAATTCTGTTTTATATCTTACCTTTTGCTAGTTTACAGTTCTATATACGTTTGTGGAAATGTAACATGCTGCTTTAGATTCGTTTACTTCGTTGAACACTTTCGCTGCTGTTTATCCATTGTATGACAAACGCATAACATTTCAAAGCGTATTCTAGATTTTCTGTGAGCAAATAAGCATATGGTAATGTGCAACAATATAAAGTAAGTAATTATACAGACTGCTTTGAAAAGTATATGGATATCAGAGTAATAGGAATGCTTATCACTGAAATGTCCGATTACACGTATTTTTAATCTGCTATAGTAGTTATATTTAAATTATACAAATGTATGCCATTCACACTCCAATAAGAATTGCACATGAAGTTTTAATTTTTTCAAAGAAGTTACAGATTCTAATTTCTAGCTAGCTTCACAAACTGCCAAATAATCATTACCGAGTTTCAACTCTGTATTTGATCCAATTTTCCTTTCATCTGCATTACGAAGAGTTAAATATGAACTTGAAACTGGAATAAACCAATTTACTTTTAGAATACGACGTATGTTTGTACCTGTCTTATATTTAATTAGATATCTGTAAACCCATTCTTCATTAATAAATAATAAATGAAATTGGTAGGAACTCATTATGTTACAAACTTTTTATTGATAGTTTTACCTATCTATAACCTCTATGCATACCGCAGCAAAAGACTGTGACATTTTAAACAGAGCAAATAATACTAAATATAAACCGAATTATGGTCAATTAGACAAACAATATCCAAAATATGAGTTTCATGTTTTGTGGACAATACGTCATAATTACTATTAAGTGCCTTTGCCATTATTTTACTTAAATTCAAATGTCATTTTAAAATAACTTAAGATGATATAGTTTTTTTCTCTAAAATAAATATACCTAAACCGCACGAAAATAAATTCAGGATGGAATCATACTGTATCCATTATAATGCTGAATGCACATAGGAAAAATGACCAGTAATTAAAAATTGTGCAAAAATCATACTTTTTATTGCCTGTGTGCTTAAAATCGTTTCAGGCGGACAAAACGTTCAGTCATCAATTTAATACTTGGATGAAAGTATTCCATGAACTCTTTCAAACAAATAAATTGTCACTGTTTACAATTCTAACGAGAAACATTTTCTGATGAAAGTATATCATAATCCTTAAAACGCTGACCAGGTACTAGCAACAGCAGACCTGAATTACTATTGTATTTGTTAAATGATACTGATATGGATTCAATGTTTACTCTTAGTTTTCTAAAGATTACTATAATATTTACTATTAATTCCGGTGATCACTACAGGATTAAAAACGGGGAAACAATGTGCCTGAAATTGGATTCCAGTTCTTTGTAAATATATTCCTCTGTAGATGGCCGATCTTGCGGAAGAATTTAAATGGACGAAATCAAAGCAGAATGAATTTCTTGATATCCTGTTATATGTTACAATTGATGATACCTTTAGGCACAAATGGTGTGTCGTACTGAATTTGTTTTTCTGATTGCTGATGGTTGTGTATACAAATATAAAATGGGCTATTGGAGTACCGGAAACAAAATGAAGACTGATCAGTTTCTAATTATAGCAATACGGTACCGTTGTAAATCATTTGGGGTTTGAAAAGTATTTTCGCCAATTACTGTCAACACTGATTGATTTTAAGGAGGGTAGTTTATAGTGCGTTATTTTGCTGAATATATACAAAACTGTAGTTACCGTTGGATTTTGCGGGGAGGGTCATTTTAATATCGTACATTTTCACCTGTTAAGAATCTTTAAATGCTAATATTGTACGAAAAAGATTAGATTGGTAACAGTTAAAATTGCACCAAAATAAGTTATATGGTATACCATTTAAAATACATAATTTCACTACTAAAACAGCTTTTACCGATTCCGAGTTAAATGAAGCAAACTTTGTATTGTTTTATTATGTTTGTGCACGAATTCGTGACATAACCAGTGTTTACAATGTATAATTCTTCAATCTGCTATAACAGTACAGAGTTCAGCTGGTAAAGATATATTTAAATTAGAACTTACTTATATGGCACTTCGTCAGGTTCCTAGACTACTTGCACTAGATTACCATAACGGTTAAAAACTTTCGCTACAACTTTTAATTAGCATAAAGTGCATTTCACCCTTTTCCCAACACATTATTAAAATCGGAGAAATGTACAAGCAATTATCAATTTATCAGGGATATTGTGAAAACAAGAGGGGTGACTATGTTCAACTACTAGGTCTTCATATTAACTGCAACAGAAAAACATGCATTTTCATGGCTCTAAGCCCATTCCTCCCATCACCCTTTACATGTTTTATTTAAATAGCATTACGCCCACTCCAGAGAAACAATACCTGGTATGTATGCATATGCAGATAAGCTTTACCTTACTCCAGGTTTGCTGCGTTTAGCCCGAAAAAGTAATTTGCTAAAACCTAATCTTTAATGCAGCGTCTCCAGGAATCAATTCTGCATATAATAAAATGCATAAATCAAATTCTGTCGACGTAGCTGCTAGTAATGAGCAGCCAAAATTGATTTAAATAAAAGCGATGATGACCATTTTCGTGCTGAACCTGGATGAACTCTGTCCACACCCTGACTCATCCCGAGATAAGACTACAGACCAATCCTACTGGCAAATATCTTGCCTATGGTCTCTCTCATTATACGTTAATTATCCTTCAGTACCGCTCTCAGTAGTTCCATCGTACCCTAATCATACGGCCAAATTGGTTTATTTGTAGCTTGATATATTTGCATGCTTTATATAATACTGTTAATTGCAGGCAAGTTAAACCATGTCATTATTTTTAAAAGTAAGCTTTATTCAATTTCAAGACTTTTCTTAAAGGGGCTGATAACTATTAAAAAAAATTCAGGCAATGAAAAATTATTTATGTTAGAGAAGAAATTGATCTAGAAGTACATATAGATAATTTAGGTTAGAAACAGATTCATTCAACTTGAGACAGATATTAATCGCAAAGTCAAAGTAACCCTTCAACGTATAAAATGAACAACATTTCAGCAGCAATTAGTTTCTCCCATTTCTATAATTCTTTCTAGTTTCCTTTCTGTTTTCTCCTCTTTGTGCTTTTAATTGTTCCATTGGTTTTTTAAATAGCCAGACAGCAAAGAACGTTTGTACAAGTAGTACTTGTCAGTCACTGGTTATACAATTCAGTTTAAGGATTTTATCAATGTCGTAGACGACAGTCATATATGATTGCGAACAAGTGGATAACTATGGTTACTTGAAGAAACTGAATTAAGTTTTAAAAATATGGGCGTATTACTTCGATAATATAGACAAGTTGTTCAAGAAACATTAAAAGTGTTACTTTTAACATCAAAATCAAATAAATAAAAATATTCAGGTATTGTCAATTATTAAACGACTCCAGTATTTTGACTATTTTTATATTATTTTTTTCTGCAGGATGAAGTTAATATTAATTACGATTAAAAAGATAAATGTAATTGTAAGAAAGAAAGAAACAAAAAGCAGTCACACAATGATCAAACGTAACCGAATGTATGGATTATACTTCTAAGGTTATCACATACAGCAGGGATAAAAGTAATTTCACATTTTTTCTCTATTTTAGGCATTTTATTTGCGATTTATAAATTTCTGTTGAAGAATACCCTGCTTTAATTGTGTTGGTATTATTTTTCAATAAAACTGTCTTTGAGGATTAGAAAGTGTACCAGTTGGTTCATTTGTTATTTATTTATTTAGTAAGTTCGTCAGACAGTTAGCAAGTCATTTTTGTGTTTTGTTTTATGTTATTAGTCTCATCTGTTTTTTCAGGACATGTATATTTCAAACATTCTTCAATCAGAGAAACTGTTGAGTCAGAGTGTTTCATGGGATAAATACATTTTAAATAATTTAAACCTTGAAGGAAAATAATATGGTCATTACATTGCAATGAATCTTTTTATATGCACCACATTTATAGTCAATATTGGTTTGAAAGAAGGTGACCGTGTGTTATCATTAAGCTTTTGTATTCTGTAAATTATCTTGTCGCCGGTCACATTATTCCGGCAAATTAAATTATTATTAATTTGTGAGTAAATGTTGTTTTAAAGGAGGACAAAGAAAATATCTGGAAATAAACAGTCAACAAACCGAGCGTGCATTATTGCTTTTGTAGCAAATTTGTAGACAATTTTGGTCCCACTAATAGCAATGATATGAATTTAACAATATCGTAATAACAAGCATTTAAAACGTAACTGAGTAATAAGTAATGTGGTTTTTCTGACAGGAATTGAGGCTGTTTACATTTCTGTTGGAAACCGTCTTGTTTCGTTTCCTTTGGCTCAAAGCGATGACAGAGGAAAAGGCAACAGACCAGACAATAAATAGTGACAACACATCGTAAGGACTGAATAATTTCTAGAAACGGCTCTGACCTGGACCTCCTAAGAAATGAAGTCTTTAAGAGTTGGGATACATGAAAGTTTCCACTAAAAGACTCTTACATATTGACAACCAATCTTTTGTAAATATAATTTTTTTAAATATTGCTAAAACGAGTTCGTAATCAACGTTTACTTAAACATTGATCACTGAAACATTATTTTTATCTCACAGGTTAGTTGCTAAACAAGGTAATAAACATGGACATTAATAGCAATATCGTTATTATTATGCACGATTCTTGTCATCCACCTATTCATGAACAAACAGTACAAAGCAATAAGAATAAATCTAGAACACCGGTTCCACTGCATAATTATAAGTATTAATGTACTTTTACTACACTTTATAAACGTAAAAATTGCCATTTTTTCGCGAAAGACATCATTATAAAATTGTCATTTTTTTTCTCGAAAAATATCATTATAAAATTGCCATTTTTTCTCGAAAGACGTCATTATAAAATTGCCATTTTATTCTCGAAAGACATTATTATAAAAATGCCAGTTTCTCTCGAAAGACATCATTATAAAATGCTCTCTTTCCAATAATAAAGCAGCAAAGCAGCTTGTCAGAATCACCATGATCCATGGCTACATATCTGTAATCTCTGCTTTCAAATGACATGGTGCAAATACTGCTGATATTATTTTATCTATTTATGTCAGATTCATCAGGTATCAAGCCGTCTTGAACAAGAAAGAAGATGTTTTGGCGTTGTTTTATGTCTGGACCGGATGCGTGTTGCCTATGCACCGTGAATCATGATAGATTGCCGTTGATTGTAATATAGTAGTGCTACTGTAACTGTCTAGGATTCACTTTGCCTGGAGATTATGTGAAACTTAAACAACATCAAGCTACCCGTCTATAACATATACCGTTATTTAGGGTCAGTTTGAAACATTCAGAAAGAATAATATGTCATAATACTGTAATATTATGATTTCTGTGATTTTCATAACATGCATACAAATTCGAGGTTTCGTAATAACTGCTTTGTTCCTAAAACTATTTGATGAATATATATGCAACATTTTATACCTTGTAAAAAGGTAACAAAGTATTGCATTTCTATTTCTACTTATCATGTAAAGTGAAACAATTGCAATCTTCTCCCTATTTACATAGATGATATTGCTTTCACTGTAAGAGAGAGAGAGAGAGAGAGAGAGAGAGAGAGAGAGAGGATGGGCATGCTTAAAGATATTTCAGATAATTACTGGCAAGAACATAACCGCGCTTTGTTCGATTTGTAATTCCGATCTTTATGACTATACTAAGCAAACTTAGTTACTAACACTACAAAAATAAATGGGGACTTGGGTGGAGGAGGGATCGAAGGTGTCTACCTAGACAAGACACTGACATCTCGCCTCTGTCCTCGTGGGTTCGAATGTCGGCTAGACCAGCGTGGATATGTGAGAAAGCTTGACAGTATCTTCCCATGGGTCGATGATTCTTTGCAGACTTTTCAGGTGTTGTTACTTCACTAGATATACAGACCACCATGCACGGCGTTAAACCCACAACACGGCAAAAATAAAGCATGTAGGTTATATAGGTACATTTTGTGTTCCTTTCGTTCCGCTCAAGGTAAAGAAAATGTGATATCAGAGCACGATCATTAGCCTCAGATTATCAGGATAGGTGATTTTTCTGGGACATAATTATATTGTGACATTTTATCAACTTGGTCTAATTTAGCAAGATTTTAATTCATACAATGTAGATAAGTGACCGTAAACTTTTATTTTGTGACCTAGCACTGCTTCACCAGTGAATATTGATCTTTGTTGCCTAGTACTTTTGCGACCGTGCATATTGATTCTTATTTTAGGGTTGTCTCGGCGTCCCCGGTGGCCGATTGGTCCATGGAGCTCGCCTTTACAGATCACTAACGTCACATCTCTTTCCCTCTTGCGTTTGAGTCTCGGCTGGCCATCACGTGTGAAGGTTTGAAAGTAGCTTCTCCTGGGTAGGTGGTTCTTCCCGGGGATTTTCTGGGTTCTCTCTCCACCAAATATATTGACCGCCATGTATTGTTATGTATATTTGATTTAATTTATATCTGATTTAATTGTTTTTAAGTTTTAAAGTCTTTTTAGTTTTTAATTTCAGTATATATCAAAATAATGTAGTTTCGTTTCCTAGGAACTCGTACATTTCCAGAAAATAGTTTAACCTTGACTGTTCATCTTTTTAAGCATAAGGCTGACCTGGTTCCCGACCTTAATTCAAAATTAGTAACAGCCACGTGAACAAATTATTTTTAATTTTGTTTTTGTGGGAATAATAAGGTTGAGATCGAGGCTGTGTTGGATACGTGACCCTCGACTTGTATATAGTTTTAAATGAAGTAAACAACTTTTATTCTTGGAGTAAAATGCTTGGTTCCCATCAAGGACATACAGGGGCTAGGTATTTTTTTTATATGTAACATGATCACGTGATCCTCTTAGTTTTAATAGTGATGCTTAGAGAGAGATCTCAGTCAGGGCTTAAAAACGCTTGATGTCAAGTCGTTTCCTTCTGTTGTAGTCAGTTTTCGAGTTATATATTACTTTTTCTCCAGATTATTTGGATTCTAAGAGATTAATTCGTTTCTCTGGAAATCTTTTTGTGCTCATACAGAATACTTGAACAAAGGCATTTCTTAAAAACTTTATTCGGATTTCAAACACCGGATTACTTCTTGTGTTTCTACAAGGAACTGTAAACCACAACATAATACAGGATACAGTATACGTCATCGCCTTTCATCTTATTGTGCGTTCGTTAGAAGAATTACGACGCTCTAACTGTTTCATGTGATTTTCATGTGTAATGTTTTAGAAGAATTACGACGCTCTAACTGTTTCATGTGATTTTCATGTGTAATGTTTTAGAAGAATTACGACGATCTGTTTCATGTGATTTTCATGTGTAATGTTTTAGAAGAATTACGACGATCTGTTTCATGTGATTTTCATGTTTAATGTTTTAGAAGAATTACGACGATCTAACTGTTTCACGTGTAATGTTTTACTCTCATTAAATAAATAAAATTCCTCTTATAAAAGAGGTCATCCATTATACTGATAAGTATTTATATAGATTTTGATAGGCCCGCCATGACTGTAGCTCTACACTGTGGGAAACAAGGGACTGCTGTCCATCATTATATATATACACAGATAATATAAAGCCCCACACATAATGCTAGCGTGAGATCTCAAGTTGCTGAGAGAAGGCCAAACGGGTGTTTGTGCGATAATTTCATTGTTTGAATCTACAAAATGAAATTCATTTGCTCTTCTTAAAAGTATAGCAAAACATGTAGCTGCCAATTATTGGTAGTGTGTATATTTGAAGTATTAACGTAAGAGTTCAATGTACGTACAGCTCACTGTATAAGTAATGAGAAACGGCAATGTCTTCTGTGATGGATTTTCTTCAATGTCTGAATGAAACTGAAAACTTTTTCATCTTTCTCAACGAATGCGATTTTTGTTGTGGTCAAACTTATTTTAAATTCTTAAATAGAGTATAGACAATACATACTAAATAGAGTATAGACAATGCATACTAAATAGGTATAGACAATACATACTAAATAGAGTATAGACAATACATACTAAATAGAGTATAGACAATGCATACTAAATAGGTATAGACAATACATACTAAATAGAGTATAGACAATACATACTAAATAGAGTATAGACAATGCATACTAAATAGAGTATAGACAATACATACTGATTTGTTCAATATGCTGCCTTAACTGTGAATAGATATTCCTAAGCTTCCTGACCATTTATCGTGAAAACTACAACCATTATAAAAAACATAGTCCACTCTCGACCTTCTGGATACCATAGCCAAATATGTAACATTGGAAAGGAAACAAACAATGTAAATCAAGGTTGCATACCATTGGAAATGAAACATGCAATGTAAATCTGCGTAGCGTAGCATTGGAAAGGAGACATGCAATGGGAAGACATGCAGCTGGAACTGGAAAGAAATGTTCCATGTAAATCAAAGTAGCAGAGCAATGGAAATGAAACATGCAGTGTAAATCTGCGTAGCGTAGCATTGGAAAGGAAACATGCAATGGAAATCAAGGTAGTATGGCATTGGAAAGGAAACATGCAATGTAAATCTGCGTAGCGTAGCATTCGAAAGGAAACACGCAAATCTGCAGCATAAATCGGGACAGAAATGTTCAATGGAAATAAAGGTAACATAGCAAAGAAAGGAAATATCAGATGTAAAGAAAGTAATTCCTGAACAAGTCTTCGTTTCAAGAGCTATTTATACGGATTGATAATTATGGCAACGGAACAAAAATGAAAGTGATCGGTGACGAAAAGCAATGTCGAACTAGGTAAATTGTTGAAACAAAAATATATTTGAACATTAGGGACACCACGTGACGTGCATAACCTAACTGACAATGTGAAGACATACGGCAAGTGGAATACATCCCAGCTGGATATATGTGCCTACATGGCAACCAATATAGTTTGTATATAGCAATCATTTAGTTGATATGAGTTTGAGAGGTAAAAATCGTTTTATTTTTAATTTTATTTTAAGTGGGTGGAGGTATGTCTTTGAATGTCTTTGAATGAGTTCTCAATAATCCAATGTAGTGTTTTAGTCTGAACTCTGATCATTAATTCCTAACAAGACTGATATCAAACAGGAATAATCTTATTATACAAACAATATCACCTGACATGCATAAACAATGTCAACTTATATATATATATATATATATATATATATATATATATATATATATATATATATATATATATATATATATATATTGTACCCGACCTTGTCTAATTTAATATTTCTCTATGATTGAGGATCAAATATTCAGATCGTTATCAATGGAGGTAATCATGTGTATTTGTGTCTGGGTCTAGGACATAAGATTTTTTTTGGGAAAGTTCTAAAGTTGTTTAAAATATTGACTGCTGATCTACATTCAGGTTGAATCATTGTATCCTTAGTTTATTTCATATAATGCTATTTACTTCGGAAATGACTCATTCCTTCTTTAACGGTTGAATCAGTCTTATTGTTATGGTCAGTTTTTCATTTCGATGGATTTATTTATTCAAATCATTATTCACTGGAATTATAAAGTGTTCATTAACATTCTTGGAGTTAAACATTAGTTTTGAATCATAGTGAATTGAGAAAAGAATACTCTTGGATTGTATTATTGTAATACATCAAAAGACTCTTAGCGCATAGACAGAATCCAGGCAACTGGCAAATTACCATATTCGAGATTACAAGCAGATCAGCACATTGACATATTGGAACTTATTTGGAATACCACTGGGATTCAATGGGAACTTTATACATTTGGACTTGCGATAGAACTTTTAGGACTATTTGGGATTTCATTCACAATACTGTAAGTTCGTTTGAAATTTTCACTTTTTCACTTTGTATTTTGGGGAAATAAATTATTTGTCGAACTTTACAAAACTTGTTGATTGTTGCAGTTTTCTGTTACTTAGTTTAAGACCATAGTTTCATTACAACACACACACACACACACACACGTGTATATATATATATATATATATATATATATATATATATATATATATATATATATATATATAAATGGATGTGTGTGTGTGTGTGTGTGTGTGTGAGAGAGAAAGAGAGAGAGAGAGAGGGTTCCTTAAATCCCCGTATTTGCCAAATACATGGTGAATATTTGAAGTTACGGTATACCATAAAAATACATTTCATTTTTTGGCTCCTTTGCAATGAATTTCCTGCAGCTATGTGAGTCAGCGTCACTTCATAGTGATAGAACCAAAGTGTTCGTCACGTAACAATGGCTTGCCAGCCAAGGCAGTACAGTTTATACCCAAGGCAGTACAGTTTATACCCAAGGCAGTGTATTCAGCCAAGGCAGTGCAGTTTATAGCCAAGGCAGTACAGTTTATAGCCAAGGCAGTGTATTCAGCCAAGGCAGTACAGTTTATAGCCAAGGCAGTGTTTTCAGCCAAGGTAGTACAGTTTATAGCCAAGGCAGTACAGTTTATAGTTAAGGCAGTGTTTTCAGCCAAGGCAGTATAGTTTATAGCCAAGACAGTACAGTGTATAGCCAAGGCAGTGTTTTCAGCCAAGGTAGTACAGTTTACAGCCAGGGCAGTACAGTTTATAGCCAAGGTAGTACAGTTTTTAGCCAAGGCAGTGTTTTCAGCCAAGGCAGTACAGTTTATAGCCAAGGCAGTACAGTTTTTTGTCAAGGCAGTGTTTTCAGCCAAGGCAGTACATCTTATAGCCAAGGCAGTGTTTTCAGCCAAGGCAGTACAGTTTATAGCCAAGGCAGTGTTTTCAGCCAAGGTAGTACAGTTTACAGCCAAGGCAGTACAGTTTATAGCCAAGGCAGTGTTTTCAGCCAAGGTAGTACAGTTTACAGCCAAGGCAGTACAGTTTATAGCCAAGACAGTACAGTTTACAGCCAAGGCAGTGTTTTCAGCCAAGGTAGTAAAGTTTACAGCCATGGCAGTACAGTTTGTAGCCAAGGCAGGACAGTTTATAGCCAAGGTAGTGTTTTCAGTCAAGGCAGTACAGTTTATAGCCAAGGCAGTGTTTTCAGCCAAGGCAGTACAAGTAGTGAAGTGGGGCACTATAGGGTCTATGGGAATTAGCATTAAAAACACCCCTGGGTCGATATAGGCTCTATGTAAATTTAACATGGAGAAAAATCGTGGGTCGATATAGGGTCTATGGGAATTAGCATTACAGACTTAACCTGGGTCTGTATAGGGTCTATGTAAATTTAACATTAATCACCCTGGGTCTGTATAGGGTCTATGTAAATTTAACATGGACAAATAACCCCTGGGTCTGTATCGGGTCTATGTAAAATTGAAACAGGGAGGGTCTCTATTTTTTTTTAAAAAAAACTAAATAAAAAAAGGGGTAGGCAATGGTAAGGCTATCTCTTTTCGAGATATATGGCTGGCCCTGAAAAGGGCCTTTGGGTTTTCTTCTTCTTCTTCTTCTAATTTCTTCTTTTCCTCCACCAAGTTCTTATTTTATCTCCTACACTCTTCTTCTCTTTCTTTTTTTCTTCTCCTCCTCTTCTTTCTTCTTCTCTTCCTCCTCTTCTTTCTTCCTCTTTTCATTTTCTTCTTCTTTTTCAATTTTTTCGTTCCATTTGCGTATTCTTATTCTTTCCTCTTCATCCTCCTTCTCCTCCTTGATCTCTTTCATGACACCACTAATCTTGTCCTTTGCTTTTCTTACGTTATTAATTTCCATCTTCACACGATGGGGACTATAGGAATAATGGTCTTCAACCAGTCTTATTAGCATCTGTTCCATTATTCCTAAGTTGTCTAAAACGTCTTGCAAGGTTTGTATTTTGTCCATTTGGTTTGACGCCATCTTCTTTTTATTCTTTGCAGAATGGTTTGAACCACGAACACTGTGGGTTCTTATAGTGAAAGCGCGGACGTGAAGGAAAACACCCCCCTAATAACATAAATTGGATCTTACCTAGATCATGACTAACATCGCGCGTACGTGAAGGAAAACATCCCCTTACTTTCTCATTTCATATAATATAAACCTCAACTATACTCTCTACATACGCTAAGAATCAATAAATAAACCCATAATCTACTATTCACACAAACTTACTTCATCATTTACAAACACAAACACACAAACTTACTTCAACATTTACAAACACAAACACACAAACTTACTTCAACATTTACAAACACAAACACACAATCACATACACTTCCACTATTAATAAAGAGTTAGTGTTTATATTCACACTACTCTACCTACACACATTGGCAAATCGATCGTTATTTCTTTTCTAGAGTATTGGGTAGCCCTGAAAAGGGCTGTTTTGTTTGGAACTTCATGGACACCTGGTTAATGGTGGCACCTTCCAGGCCTGGCGCCACATACACATCTTATCCCCCAGTTACTTTTTACCTTTTGGGGGGAGAGAGCAGAGGCAGGATATGTCGCTTCAGAATCCCAATTTTCGCTCTCTGGGATTTTGAAATTTCTTCTCTCCTTTTCCTCCTCCTCTTCTTTGTTTCTTCTTTCCTCTTTATATCTTCTTTCTTCTTCTTCTTTGTTTCTTCTTTCCTCCTCTCTTATCCTTCCCTCCTCGACAATGGCTTCCGCGGCCAGTTCATTTAATATGCGCCTGGCATATTCCAGATGCACATGAAGCTCCAACAGTTTCTCAAGTCTCGTGTTCATTTTTTGGTGTTGATCAATCAACAAGGGTAGCTGGACTGCCGAACGAGTTTCAATTTATACTGAAAGCGCGGACGTGAAGGAAAACATCCCCCTAATAACATAAAATTCATCTTACCTAGATCATGACCAAAAAAACAACAACGCGCGGACCTAAAAGAAACACTCACTCACTTTTTATGCTACCTATCACTATTTAAAATTTTTTATAAATCACTTCAATAGACTATCCACATACTCAAATCAATCCAATCTAACCCCAAATATACACCTCAAACACTAAGAAAAGATATCATTTTAATCTACTATCCACACCAACTTACTTCAGCTCTTACTAACACAAACACACCAACACATACCCTCACATTTTTTAAAAGAGTTAGTGTTTATTTTCACACTACTCTACCTACACATTTTGGCAAATCGATCGTTATTTCTTTTCTAGAGTATTGGGGTAGCCCTGAAAAGGGCTGTTTTTTTGTTTGCTATGGCATTCTTTTTTAGTTTCTAAGAATGCGATGTCCTCTGAGGATAGACTTTCTGGCGATAGGTCTGCTTCTTCGGAAAGAGAAGAAGAACTCTTTGGTGTCGATACGGCAATCGACAAAGCCTCTGTCAGGTTCAGGTTGCTGCTGTTGTTGTTGCTGCTGTTGCTGCTGTCTCTGAAGTCTGTACTTCTCTGTCCATTCTTCTTTTTCCCTGTTCATTTCTTCTCTGAAGAGCTCTTCTATCAGGTCTTCAGTGATTTTTAACATTCTCACATTCTCTATTTCTTCTGGCTTCGGTATCAGACTGTGTCTGACCCTATGCAAATTCACGTAGGCTTCGTTGAGTTTAGCTAGTTTGGAGCACATCTTCTTAAGAGGATGAGTCGACAATGGATGGTTAGACTGGGAACAACCCCGGTTCTTAAAGTCAAAGCGCGGACGTGAAGGAAAACATCCCCACACGGTTTTCGAGTCGCAACGTTTAGTGAGTGTCATGAGAGGGATAGTAAGAAATGAAAGAGCATCAATCCAACATTCTTATAGCTAAACAAAAGACAAAGACATTTTTTTTCAAAACACAACATTTTTTATTCAAAAATCACTTAACACTAAACAACAACTCTAACATTTTTTAACAATAATCCAACACTATAACATCAAACAATTTTTTCAAATCACAAACATTTTTATCTCAATGGACAATCTACTTTAAACAGGGCTGACAACGTTGTGAATGAAATTGTGATTTCCACTGTTGGAAATCATTAGGCCATTGATGGACACTACGTTTCCTAGCTTGAGACAAAAGATAAGCATAATGGTCACAAAACCATCGATCTACTTTCACATCGTTTCTAGCAGAAGAACGAGGATCGAAATGAGTCACTAAATGTTCTAAGGAATAGCCCAGGCTGCGATGATGCAGAAAATACACACAGTACTGTCCACACACCAAGGAATCTGTGCCTTGTAATTTCACATTATTGAATCGGGTGGTTTGAGCATTTCTTTTCATAAAGTCGATGATATCGTCTTCCAAAGGGGGCAATCCGTACGAATCGAAATATTCCACACATCCTTCTTGAGGAAAGTAGACGGCTACCCAGTGGGTTCCTGGGAGATGACTGTCGTCCGTGTTGATCACGTAAGCTCGATGGTCTTTAGGTTTGCGATGAGGGAGTTCATCTTTAGCACAGGTGGCGCTATACAGTTTCGCATTTTGCATAGGGTTAGGAATTTAAAGAAAAAGAATGTCCCCGGCTTTCCTCACTGGTTATACTGGCTATTTAAAAAAGACCTTGTATATCTTAGGTATAATGCAAAGAACCTTTAATTCCCTTTATTTTGGTGTATGATTGATGGGTGTACTATGGGTTATAGAGTATACAGCTTGGCCTTACTTCAAATGTGCACCTTTCAAAAAAGTGCTAGCTCTACTTGGTCATTTTCACTTCCTGAACTTCAGAGGTCAATTGTATAAAAAAGAGCCGATAACTTTTTTTACATTTTATATATTTGGTAATTCATTCATTGCACTTTCAGAAGCTGGTATTGTCTAGTCTGGCAAAATTCATTTTCCCTATTTTAATAGCTGCTATGTATAGTGTACTTTAGACTAATTCAGACTGATTTTTTAACACAAGGGAGCAGTCATTTTAGTTAGCAGTGTGCTTAAATCATGTAAAATTTCCAAAAGTACAATATCCAAAAGAAATATCATCCACATTACATTAATGTAGCATAGAGGTATGCAAACATTCTCTCCACTGTGCATGTTTTAAATGCGAACTACTTCACCTTACATACGTCACTCTCTCAAAAGCACATATTATCTGGTGAGCGCCACCATAAAGAAGATGTAGGTATTATTTTTTTATGATTTAATTATGTTTATATGGCTGAAACATTTAAGTCGCAAGCATCAAAACAATCCTTATGAATAATTCTCCTGCCTTTTTCCCCACAGAACAGTATTTATGAGTGTCAGAGTCTCTAACAAGTCCAGCCTACCCCCCCCCATGATAAAAGTGAGCTATTTTAAGAATGCACATTACATTTTGTAAACATAGCAACCAATGTTATGCTGAATGATAGGAACATGAAACTAGCCAGAATTATTTCTGAGATATCAACAATGAATTTTACAATTAGAAAAGGGAGGTAACTCATCAGCTTCATAAAGGTCAAAGGTCAAAGTGTAAAATATTTGCCTATTGTTTAATATGGAAGAAGCGAATTCACTTTCTCATCATTTATTTTTTTATTTCATTGCAAATAAATGAAAAGAAACATTTTCACCATATATTTCTGTCACTTATTGCAACAGTTTTAAATTTAAGTTGACTCTATTCCTATATTCTAAGTCTTCTAATTTCCCCATAATTAAGGTCACTACTCACACAAACATACCTCATGGCAAATTATGTAAGCAAGAGAAAAACGATCATAATTAGCTTATTTTCATGCTTAAATGCAATATGAATGTACCATTTTATTCAGAACATCATACATAATTATATGAAAATAAAAAAAAATAATTGCAAACATTTTTTTATTTTCTTTAAGGTGGCGCTATACAGTTTCGCATTTTGCATAGGGTTAGGAATTTAAAGAAAAAGAATGTCCCCGGCTTTCCTCACTGGTTATACTGGCTATTTAAAAAAGACCTTGTATATCTTAGGTATAATGCAAAGAACCTTTAATTCCCTTTATTTTGGTGTATGATTGATGGGTGTACTATGGGTTATAGAGTATACAGCTTGGCCTTACTTCAAATGTGCACCTTTCAAAAAAGTGCTAGCTCTACTTGGTCATTTTCACTTCCTGAACTTCAGAGGTCAATTGTATAAAAAAGAGCCGATAACTTTTTTTACATTTTATATATTTGGTAATTCATTCATTGCACTTTCAGAAGCTGGTATTGTCTAGTCTGGCAAAATTCATTTTCCCTATTTTAATAGCTGCTATGTATAGTGTACTTTAGACTAATTCAGACTGATTTTTTAACACAAGGGAGCAGTCATTTTAGTTAGCAATGTGCTTAAATCATGTAAAATTTCCAAAAGTACAATATCCAAAAGAAATATCATCCACATTACATTAATGTAGCATAGAGGTATGCAAACATTCTCTCCACTGTGCATGTTTTAAATGCGAACTACTTCACCTTACATACGTCACTCTCTCAAAAGCACATATTATCTGGTGAGCGCCACCACAGACGACAGGATTCCAAGAAGCTGTATACGAACTGTGGTTCAAAAGGTAATAAAGTTCCCAGGTATCCATTGTTTTCTGTGTTGTTTTTTTCTTCTTCTTCACAGGTAATAATAAGTTGTCAATTCGATTCTGACTTTTTGCTTGAAAATGTCTGACGAATAAACGGTTATTCGTTCTGTTTCCTCACTCTGATTTAGGAGAGCTTCGATACGATGGATCTCTTGACTGGTTAATGGTGGACAAGAATGTTCACGCAAGTCTTTATACCACTGGTGCAACACGTCTTTGTTCGAGATGAGACTCCAAGCATCGTCCAGATACTCGTCCAATTTTTCTTCTTGACTTAACATCAGGCATTTATCGTGTTGAATTTGACTGGGATGATCGTTTTGACATCCATAACAATTTTTCTTGATCAATTCCGTCATTTTATCGACCAAGTGTTTGGCAAAACAGGAGACTAAATGGGATTCTTGTTCTGGCCATCTCGACTTCATCATGATTACTTCTTCTTCTTTTTCCAGGGTCTCCTCACATTCCATCTTTAAAGTTTCTCCACTAGGTAAAGAGGGATAACAGTCTTCCATGGTTTCTAGTAATCTAGAATGACTTCTCTCAAACTGTTGATTTCTATGGTGTTATCGAATTCTGCATACAGGAGGACGTTCACCGTCTCTGGTAGAGCACTCGAAAACTGAAGTTCCACACGAATCTGGCCAGATTTTATAGGGTGGAAATGTCCCTCATCGCTGCCTTGGTCAGGAGTGAAATCGAAAGCCCACAAAGCATAGCCTCCTGCGTAATCGTCGTACGTAATCCCGTGACTGGTGTTGGTTCCTAACTGGCCGGTGGCTTCGTACAGGGACAAGTACGATCTCAAGTAATTCTTCTCGGGATCAAATTTAGGCTCGAAAGGTCGGGTACACAAGGTCTTGCCATCGCGACTGACTTCGATCTTGGACACTTTGTAATGTTGAAACTCAAAAGGATTTTGATCGTGGACTCCATTGAAGGCTGAATTCCTGACGATACCAACAATCAAACGCTTGGGTAACTGTCCTTGGAACAGATGATCTTCGATCATGGATCGCTGTCCAGTGGGAATGGTGAACGTTTTCACTTCCACGCGTCGGATCGGATACTTGGCGGTCGTTCTGCTCAACGTCTGACTGATGTCGTTACCTACTTTAGGTAACACTTCCACACGACGCACGTAAAGTCTGGCTTCTTGGATGATGGTTTTGTAAGTGGCCTCATGAGACATCAAATGGAAAGCAGCACTACTGCGATTCAATCTCAGACGGACATCCACTCCGTTCAGCAAATACTTTTCTTGTAACCACATGTCCAAATGCAAACGATCCATCAGTTCTAAACTTTTCCCTTCCTTAATTTTAGTTCTACGTGTGTTAAACCCCACATTGTGAGGATTGTCATCTGCTGTCAGGGCTGTGTCGCTAAACGTGTTTACACCTGCCGTGTCAGGTTTCCATACCACGCAAGCATCCAGATGAGTATTCTTGGCTTCTTTTCCGTACGTCAAGAGATTTTCCAAGTAGGCACGATACGGGTAAGTATCCATGCTGCTGCTGACCAGTTTGTTATTCAAGTACAAGTCCACTTCGCTGAACAAGGAATGCATGAAATTGTTGACGGGCGCTACCCTATCATTGGCTCCAGGATTGGTGTTGTCAGTTTTGATCACTTTGACTTTCAAATACAGGTAACTGCTATTCAGATCGATGTAATCTTCGGGCTGTCCTTTGATTTCGAACTCGATAGGAGCGGAATCCGTCAAAGAGGAGACGGGATGAAATTCCACCCACTGGGATTCTTGCATCGTCATCATGGTGGGGGGCATGGCAAACTTATCCAGTTCCGTCTTGGAACAAGCACATGACTCTCGGTGCATCATTTTTTTCTGTGTCTCAATAATCGAAAACGTCTAAGTCTCGAACGGTTCTTCTTTTCTTGGCTTTTCTCGCTTGAAGTCTGGTGAAAGGGTGTTTTCTTCGTCTCTTTCTGCCTTGTCCTTGCTGAATGCTTGACTCGGTAGCGTGCAGGGCATTTATAGGTGTGTCTCGTCGGCCCAAAATGTCTTTGCCCGTTTGCAACAAGACATTTTTGCCAGCCCTCATGAAGGCTTCTTTAGGGTTTTGTTTGTCGATGATGACATTTTGGAGAAATTCTTTGCCTTGCGTCAGTGCCGCATCTTTCAAGGCGTGCAATCCGCGTGTCACCATCGGTTTCAACACCGGGGCCACCGAACGAAAGGCCGATTTTAACATGTCTCCTAAACCGTGTCCTCGCTGTCGTGCAACCCCTTGGTACACTGGATACATGACTTACTTACGAGTCGTGAGAGAACCGTTTTCGAAAATGGAGTTTCACCGTGACTTTTCCTTTGGTGAATGGAATATTTTGTCCCAAATCTCCTTTTATAGTAATGTTGACCGTGTCCAAATACGACTTGCTGACAGGCAAATAGTGAGGATGGACAAATTCGCGGTGGACGTGGTAAGTGTTTCCACCTTCGTCGTCAGCGTTTGCGGCAGAATCCACTTTGAAAGGAATGACACGCAGTAACGGCACGGAGGTGTGTCCCACCACGTTGTATTCCACCACATCGGAATACACGAACATCAAATTCAGTCCTTGGTTCAGTTCTACCGGGGTACGAAAATACTTGGCAAAAGAATCGTTGTCAGAAATGACTGATAATTCGGGTTTTGTTTTTTGTTCTCCTCTCTTCCTCAGCTCCATGTCACCGCCCAACATGTCAAACAATTCAGGACAAAATAAGAAAGACATGATTTTATCCCCCTCAGGAAATTTTATCAGGAAGCGACGAGCTGTTTTGTGGTACTCCAGGGTGACACTTTTTTGGACAGTCACCAAAGCTTTCAGAAACACACCATTAAACTTGGTGGCTATGGTGTTGACCAAATGTTGACCACTAAAATAATAACCTGGGGGAATGAACAAGTGATAGTCGGTCCACTTTGGATTTTCTTTGTTAGGGTTTTTCATGTTATATTTGCTATGGGTATCCATCCACTTTTGCACTTGATCGTCATGAACTTGAACCGTAAAATAATTTTGATTGGGAAGGACATTGAGGACTTGGGTCGGATGAATCATTTCTACTAAAGCCACTTCCCAATGGGCTTCGTGATCTAAGGGGATGGCTTGAGGTAATTTGGCCGTGTAACAGCACAACGTGTTGTTGGGAAACACCTCCATGGAACTGTCACTGGGTAATGTTAAGTAAAATTGGTTTTGGTGACTCATAATTCCAGAGTTCTGTGGCTGTCCGAGGGAATATTACTGGACGTCAGAGGTGTGTCTCCGCCCAAAATGGGGTTCTGGTTGTGGTTGTTGTTGTTGGAGTGGTGACTGGCACTGGACACAACGTTCCCGTTCGAGGAGAATTTCAGGGAGGGATTGGGAAGCAGGTAACCGATGCAACTGCTCAATAAAATGGTCCACAATTGTTTGTCTCCTTGTTGCAAACTCAAATTGGCAATGGCTGCCCCGATGACACAATACACCACGAAGATTTGGCAGAAAAAGACGATTTGCGTTTTAGGCACACGTTCTCCACACCACACCCACAAGGGTTGTTTTTGTAAATCTTGCACAGAAGAACTAGGGGAAGAAGGAGTGGTCGACGTAGCTGCGTCTGCTGTGTGAAAGGGCATGATGGTCACTTCTTCTTTTTATAGTCGATGACTTGCGAAGCGTCGATCCAAGAATCGAAACTGGGTGGATATCCTTTCCAACGTACTTTGACTTCTTTGACACGTCGTTTGCCCACTTTACGGGTTCTGCGTTCGAGAATGCTTTCGATGTCGTACACGTCGTCTTCTTTTTTGGTGACACGTTGTAACTCGGGCAAATAAAACGTTCCTTTGAGTACTTCTCCGTTCATGTCTTCCAATTTATAGACGGTAGGATGACGGCCATGCACTCGTCCAGTGACGCGAAACAATTCGGTCGTCCAGTTAGGTAAGTAACCTTTGTCGAAAGTGCGTTTGGTTTTGCCAATGCGCACCCAATCTCCTACGGTCAACTCTCCACTTTTCTTAGGGACATCCCTCGTCGGGGACGTACCGAACAGACGCTCAAACACCAGCACTTCGTTGTCGGGAGTCACGTCTTGCGGGGCACGTCCGATGCTTCGATGGTAAGATTGGTTGTACGCTTGCACCAGGTGCGGTAAGATGTCGATGTACTTCAGAGTGTGGTGATGCGTAAAATATTTCCACATGCGTTCTTTCAAAGTACGTTGAAAACGTTCCACGATGCTGGCTTTGGTTTCGGGATTCTCGGTGGTAAAAAAATGAATGTCACGTTTCTTTAATTCTTTTTGGAAAGCTTGGTTCAGAAATTCGGTGTCCGTTTGCCATCGAAGAGGGTGACGACCGCTTTGTTTCAACACCCGTTGCAGGGCTCGCACTAACTCGCTGCTCGATTTGGAAGTCAAGGGCACGACCCAAGCAAATTTGGAAAAGACGTCGATGACACAGAACAAATATTTGTAACCACGATTGTAGCTGGCCAAATGAGAGACATCGGCTAAATCGGCTTGCCATTGATGATCGATGCCTTCCACTCGGGTGCGACTTCTGGCAAACTTGCGTCGAATGGGTTTGTGTAAAGTGTAGGTAGCTTGTTCTTGTAACCATCGTTGCACTTGAGGTAAACGGAGACTTTTCAGTCGCGTTTTGGCAGCACGATACAATTTTTGAACTCCTGCGTAACCTGCAGGATGCGAGGGATCGTAGTAAATGCTGGCTAAGACTTTTTCCATTTTTGTGTTGGTGTGTTAATAAGTCACCCACTCTTCGGTGATGCTACTTTGGGTGGGTCGAAAGGGTGGTTTGGAAACGGATTTACGTGTCCGATGGGCTACGGGAGTAGAAGTCGAAGGTAGTGGAGGTGGCAATGGAATGGCTTTGGTTTTCTTTTCTTTTTTCGCTTCTGGTTTCCCTTCTTTCTTTTTCACTTCTGTCGAAGGAGGCGTGGACATCATCTTTTTAACCCAAGCTTTCATTTCTTCTCGTTGGGGTGTGGGGGACGGGGTCAACAAGGATGCTGCAATCTTACTCGAAATGGGAGCTGCTGACGGTGTTTGAAACACTTCGCGCATCTCTTCTTCCTCAGGTCTTTGTGGGGTAGCATCTCTGGTGACCCTTGGGGATGGAAGTGGTGGTGGTGGTGGTAATGATGATGGTGCTGGACTTTTCATCAAGGTCTTAAAATCTTTTAGAGTGGGTAAAGCTGTTTCGTCTAAAGCTTTCTGGTGAAAGAGTTGCAGTCTTTGCAAGAGTTGACCGTACTTTTGCGATTTTTCTGTTTCGGACAAATCTTGGCGATCCATCAAGGATTGCAATTCGTGTTGTAACTGGGACATCTCGCTCAAATTGGGATTGGGAGGTAAATGCGGGGTGCGTTGTTCTTGCCACCGATGGTATTCCATCCATCGTTTGTAAGGCACTAAAGCTAGTTTTCGTCCTTCCATGGGGTTGTCAGGGGTCGATTCTGAGATCTTGGGACTTTCGAGGGCCTTTTTATCTTGCTCCCACCAGTCCTCCCAACATGGTTCCCAAGACTCCTTTCAGTATGGGGCCTAGCAAGAGAGGCAAAATGCCTCCACGTTGGACCAACATCTTCTTTTTTTGACGAATGGGAATTTTCTTTTGAACCATTTGGCGAAGAACGTGACGATGTTTGCCTAAGCATTGTTTCTGGTGTTTGGACAAAGGGATCGTGCCTTTCAAAACGTTCAAACAACATTCGCACACGGTATCGATGACCTCTTTGGAGGCCGTTTGAATGAGTTTTTTTCGTAGGGGTGGAGAAGCTTTGGACAGGACAGATAACAGGTCCCCATGTTTGGCTAAACGTGGTGGCAGTCCTTTCCTTTTCTTTCCTTGGGGTTTTCTGGAGGGTGACATTTTTGCTTGTGGGTTCCGGGACATTCACCGAACAGACACTAACGTCGATGACTTAACGCACACCCTTTTATCTTTTTTTCTGGGACTATCGCTTTGTCATAAAGGTGACAATGTTTTTCCCAAAATCGCCAAGGAATCCTCCCCTTTGTTGACGCCTCCTTTTCTTGGAACGACTGTGTCTTTTCTTAGGGTAACGTCGATGCTTGGCTAAGCGCTTTGTCGGATGACGCGTCTGCCTTTGTCTCTTTCTTTTGTGGCTTCTTGGAGGTGACATCTTTTTTTACAAGTTCACTGATACCCCGACTTGGTCACAGGTCTTTTTATACTGGAACGCGTCGCCACTGATTGTCTTTACGTTTTATCAGTTTGAGGACAGGCATGACACGTCGTGCAGGGGTACGTAACGGACTAAATCGAGCCAGTTCTTGCTTGGACAAATCCAGTAAACTTTGTAACATGCCCGATCGTTCATGGACTTTGATTTTGGGAGAAGGTACTTTGTGAGCAGCAGCCACTGCCGCTAAATGGGAGGGTCCTGCCACTGGGGAAGTTCTTTTGGGGGTCATCAACGGAGAAGTTCTTGGTGTGATCAACGTCTCCAAGTACTCTTCAGTTCTGGGTGTCATCAACGGAGAAGTGGATGAACGTGAGGATGCCGGAGACGCAGTCACTGCCGTGGCAGGTCGTGGTTTGCGAGTGTAAGGTTGCGTCCTGGCCGAAGTGCCTCTCTTGCGACTAGTTTTCTTCTTCTGTGGACTTTTCTTTTTCTGGGGACTTTTTCTCTGTTTCTTTTTTGGGGGGCTTCTTTTCTTTTTCCGGGGTGGTGTCTGGTAAGAGGAGGGTCCTGCCACTGGAGAAGTTATTCTTCTTGGGGACCTGGTCTTTTTCTTTTTCTTCTTGGGGCTTCGTTGAACTTTTGTCTTGGGGATAACTTTGGGGGCATTAGGATCCCATCTTAAGAGTGAGCGAATGATGACCCCTCCTAGAGTACCGCTCCCTCCAGGTTTCAAAATGATTTGTTTTTTGGTTTGAGTGTCGATGCGGGGATCGGCCAGTTGGACCAAAGCGACTTTGTTTCGATCGAAAAAGCGTTGGGTTTGATGAGGAATCTGAATGATTCCTTGGAGTAATTGACGTGCCGTCACCGTAAACCATCGTAAGACTTCTTTGAGACTAGCTTCTAAGACACGAGCTCGTGTTTGTGGATCTTTTTCTCGACTGATGCCATACAAGGCACGAATCAATTTGACGGGAAGATGCGACTGAAGGGAGGTTTTTATAGATTTTTTTCATGGGGAGTGAAATGAAGTCGAGGACGGAGACGTGTACAGGACAGGCCCTCCGTCTTGGCACCAGTGGTGAAACAAGTGGGTACGAAATCGCAAATCCTCGGGAGTGGTAGGTTTCAAATCGACGAGTAAATAGGCGTGTGGCGTTTGAGTGGCATCGTCGTACGCCTGAGTCAGCCAAGGCGTTCCTAACTGTTTGGCTAAGACTTGTACTTGCGATTTATCTCGAGGGCTTTTAAACAAGACCACGTAATGTGCATTGAGACTGATGGTGCGATGGGCTTTACTTTGTTGAAACAAATTTTGGGTGATGTAAACGACACTGGCATTACGGTGATGCCCTTTGCGCGTGAACCACAATTTAATTTCTTCTTCGTCTTCTCCTAACATGTCGTCGAAAATGACCAAATGGGTTTGACGGGAGTCAGAGACGATGCCGTCGTCTTCTTTAGGAATGCCTTCCACAAACACGATGGAATCGCCTTGACTTTCTCGCAAGAGGCTGTACGCCGATTGCCACTCTTTGGAACACCACACGATCCGTTGAGGGGGTCGATCGATCAAATGATGTTTATGTTCGATCAAACGTTTGACGAATTCGGTTTTGCCTGAACCGCTAGGTCCAGCAATGAGCATGTTAAAGGGATGGCGAAGATACAAAGCCTCCCAACTGGCACGATCTAAGTGTTCGTCGATGACTTTGACAGTAGAGGAAGAGGGAGCAGAGACAGTAGAGGTAGCCATGGTGTGAGAAATGTCACTTGTGACACGAAAAACAAACAAGACAAGAGTTTATATACTTTTTCAGAACACGTTTATTGAATGTTTTTTTTCAAACATGAATACGAAAGACAAAAATACATAAAAGCCAAAGGCTTAAGTACAAGAATAAAAGGCACATGATAACCATGAACGTGGAATAAACACAAGTGTCTGTACAACATGTTTTGGGTAAAGTTCTAACCAGTTCTATAGTAGGGGGTAAGGTCACACAAGTGTCCTCCCGAAAGGGTCTTTCAGGTCTGTCCACGACAGTCCTGTCCTGGGTGACGGGTTCTTCTGGCACCGTCACTAACACGGGTTGAAAAGTAACTTTTTTCCTTGAACAACTCTCGTGCATACTGGGCCACTTCTTGGGTCCAAGCCTCAAAATCCCATTCTTTCCAGGCACGGACATCTGTCCAATGGGGATGTAAGTCACAAGCTACACACACATCGTCATACACGTCTTGGGTAGCTAAAAGTTGACGAATCTTTTTTTCCTGTTGAGGTCGAGAAGTATCCAGATGAAAACGCAAGGCTTTGAGCAAAAGGAGTTTTTCGTGACCATTTAAGGCCATGGAGGTGGTAAGTACTGATCGTAAAGAGTCCACAAAGAATCGGCTGGTAAACGAAATCCCCAAAAACAAGTCACTAAGACACACACCACTTGTCGTCCCAAATTGAACGGATACAGTTCTTGTAATAATTGATGGTAATGATCCACGGTTTGAATATGGTCATTGAGTTCCTTCCACGGAATCTGTTGGATGACATGTGACATAAACCGTGGCATGGCAGCCTGTTTTTATATTCTCTTTTTTTTGGATGCAATACACGTACTTTCTAGCCAGAGATCTTCGTTCTCCAGTAGGGAATCTAAATGTTGCATACTGTAACCGAAACGTCAGAGTTCGTTTAGGTGTTTCCTCTTCCTCTAAGTAGATTCCACGTAAAATATGTTGGTAATCCTTTAACTTGTCTTCCTCAATGCCTTGCACTAGGTGAATCTCGAAGTAACCATAATCATGAACATGTCGATCATTAGCGACCTCAAAGTTTTGAACAATGTCTGACCATTGAAAGAATTTCTGACGAATCAGTTCTCTTATACCATTCAGGTACCAGTGGCTAAAGATCTGGTGACGTATCGGATGCAATTGTTCTTTACGTTTGACTTGTATTTTGACCAGCTCTCGGTAAATGCATTCTCTCAATTCCACAGGCAAGGCACGAATGTTCTCTAGCAAAGTATCCATGAATAGGTCATACTAAATCCTCTTTGGTCTGACACAAGAAATGTACTGTTTGCACAAACATGGTTTTAATTCATTGTCGAATCTAAATCGTTTCACCACTAATCTACACATTACAATTCGTTCAGAAGTTTCCTCTTTCACCAAGTTGACATTGCGTGAAAGATGTTGGTAATTCGTTAACTCTTCCTCTGGAATTCGATGCAGTACGTTTACAATGTAGTAGATAGAATCGTCAATACCAAACCATTCCTTTTTATAACCAGGAGGTCGTTGATCAATGTCTGTCCAATGGAACAGTTTCAACTCAATCAGTCCTTGTATAGCCTTCAGGTACCAGTGGTTCAAACACCGGTGACGTAACGGATGCAATTGTTCTTTACGTTTCACTTGTATTTTGACCAGCTCTCGGTAAATCCTTTCTCTCAACTCCACAGGCAAAGCACGAATGTTCTATTGTAAAGTATTCATGAATAGGTCAGTCCGTACAAGTCACAAAAGTAATCCACATAGTGAGTAATTTCTGACCACTGCCATTCAGGGTAACGTCCAAGAATGTCACTGAACTCTTTTGATGTAAACGGTCTAAAGCGATACAATAGGAGGAATGCACCCTTGACCCAAAGAAATCTAACGCACTGGTTGACTTTTTTCACTTTCCTCTTATGAATTTCTCGACACAAAAGTTCTACAGTGACCCATTGAGATTTCACTCTGGCAAACCCCTGCCAAACTTGCTTGTAAATCTTCTCTTGCAGTTCTTTAGGTAATGATTCAATATCGTTTTTGAAATGAAGTTTAAATACTGGTCTCGGTGATGTCCAACATTTGACTCCTAGCCAATCTGGTTTCTTCTTCGTCAACGACATGGTAAGTTACTTCAATGTCTCGGTCCCACTAAAGGTAAGTAATGACAATTCGGTGACTATCGAGCATGTTCAACGTAGGCCGAATCTTGCGGTTCCCAGTGGTGAAGTGACACACCGCAACTGAAGCACTTGACTTTATCTCCTTCGCCCAAGTAGAAAAATCCGGCTCTGGCTAATTCTTCGGGGGTCGGTCCTCCCAGATACTTAGGCCATTTTCCTTTGAACGATTGAAGACGATTTTCAAAGTCGCAGTATTCTGACAAACGCACAGGAAACGAATATTCGTCTTTCACAGGTTGGTTTCGATGAGGGTTGAGTGACATGGGTAGGAGTTTGCTCAGGGCTGGATGACATCCGTAGGGGGGTAGACGTGAAGGTGAACATTCCCCTTTAAAACGAAACCCAGTAAAATGTCCAAGAGGACGAGCGGCATCACTTTCGCATCCCACAGGTTTGACACGCACAGCATCGCTTTCCATGATAGGGGTAGGGACACTAAAGTTCCCATGATGCTTTACGGCATCGCTCAGGTCACAACGTACAGCATCGTACACATCGCAAGGCTCACAATCGCACTCGTCTGCAAACTCCGTTACGCAATTACAATGGTAACCACATGGACAATCGCAGTTTCCTTCCGGACATTTTCCGTCGCAATGCCTGGGTCTTATCCATCCATTATTAGTCACACTAGAGGAAGATACAACTTTTTTACAATCCCCAAACTGGAACGATGTCTATTTCAAAGTATTCATCTTGTTCGCTCGGTCTTGGTAGTCCCAATGAACTATCGATCTTGCCTAGGGTTCCTTTTTATATACAGACCAATACCGACGTGACCGTACGGTAAGGTAAAGTGATTGGGAAGTCGCACTCGCTTCTGGTATACAATTTGATAGACTTTTTCCAAGGGTCGACTGACGATGTGGTGAGTGGGTAAACGTACAATCTTGTTAGGTTGGTGAGTGGTCACTTTAAAGTTTCCATCCTCTCCCGATTGCAAGGCTTCTTTCAATACCCCAAAGTTGACCACTCGACTGGTACGATAATTCAGAGTCAGTCCTTTCACTTTGCATGTCGTGTGCACTTCTCCTTGTTTGTCCCGGTATTCGTAGCCGTAATTTTTGGGACCGCCACTGACGAAACTTAGAATCTTGTCGTCGGGATGCTCGTCTGTCCAGGCTCCTAAACGGTCTCCTTCGATGTTAGGGTGATGTTGAATCGGGTGATGGATGTAAATGCAACTGTCCGTGTCAAAGGACAGGACGCGTTCCCCTAACAGTTCTAAAGCTTCGTACAATTTTAAGCGAGCATGGGCTGTCACGTAAGCCGCAATGATGACGTTTCCAAAAGGGTCGTCTTGTACAAAGTCCAGATCTTCTTCGTAATTGACCAAGATCAAATTCTCTCGAACGACGTCCACGTGTTTCATGTATTTGGCTTTGTCGTGAATCATCTGGAAGTAGCGGGAAGGTTCTGTCAAATATTCCGTCTTGGGTAAACACGGTCGTTGTGCCATTTTACCCCACAAGCAATTTAACATCACTTTGGCAAACGATCGCCTGCCTTCGTTTTTCTCAATGTGGTCTAAACGGATGCCTTCTTGTTCGTAGTATTTCTCTTTGAATTGTATTTGGTCTTCGGGAGTGTGACACCAGGAAGGATAGCCGTTGGCTTCTTGCTTCAGTTTCAAAAAGGCATCCACGTAGTCTGCGAAAATGCCTTTCTGAGTAGGGTCACCCTTGTGGTATTGTTGTGTCTTGGGAAAGTGGCAAATTTCGTACACTTCTAACAGTTGGTATCCCATGTCCAGAGCTTTGAACAATTCTACGCTGACCCAGGTTCCCGTCAAGGCCCGTTCTTCCTGGCTGTGATGACAAGGCTGGTCTTGGTTGCACGTTTCGGCACAAGTACGGCACAAGGGAAACATCAGTTTGCCTTGACAATGGTGAGGTAAGACGGGATGGTATAGGTTCGTGGGAGGCAAAACTTTGCACTTGATCAAGCCTTCGTATTGTCGAATGTTTTTCAGGTCGATGTGTTCCGTCAGCAATTGCGGGTGCCCTACAGGAAAGCGACAATATTTGCACACGTAGGGATACAGCGAACACACGTCCAAGTATTTGATTTCTTCTCCTTTCTCTTCGTCGGCTTGGTACAGCAAACAGGTGGCATTGGTCCTTCCTCCGTACAAACTATCCCTCGGGTTCAGCGGGTCCATGAACTGGTAACTTTCCACGAGGCGTTTAAACTCGGGATCGGTTTTCATACGGTGATCGTACTCGTGTTCCCACATTTCCACCACTTGGTATCCTTGCTGTTCTAACTTTAGGCGTCGCTGACAAGTGTCCTGGTACAAGTCTTCCATGGTTCGTTGTAAAAACTGATTTTTAGTGCCACGGTCAGGTTAACAAACAGGACATCCGTGAAATAAGCAACCGTTAAACTCGTACACGATCTTGGGGTTTTCTAAGTCCCAGCCATCGACCGAATACGTTTCGATGGTCTTTTCGCCCCCTCCGTTGCGGGCATGCTGAATCCATTTGTCTTCCTTGTCGCACAAGTAATGTAACCAACGTAGGGCTTTGACCGAGTATTGACGTTTGACAAAGTGGGTCGTTTGAGGGCTGATGACAGCCACGGTGTTTTCAGGCATGAATCGTTGTCGATACACTAGGGAACACGCTTTGGCAATGGTGCAAGCTTCTTTCAAAGGATCGACCCCTCCGTGTTCCATGAACAGTTCTCGAAATTTTCCACAGCAACGTCGTAAAATGTCCACGTCGGAACGACAATACTTTAGCATTTCTTCCTGAAAGTCGAAAGGGTCCGAGGCGTGAATCTGGTACCAAGCGTAGAAAGCTTCTCGTTGTTCGGTACGCATGTTGTCGGGGTCGTAATAGTGAGCCTCAGGCAAATGGGGTAGAACGGCGTGTTGATTGGCTTCCGTATTGAAAAAGTGTGGAAAGTACCCTTTAGCCATTTCTGTCATTCCAAACGTTTTAGGCATTCGACTCAAAGGCATGGCCAAATAGCTCATCGAATCTTTAAACTGTACTTGTCCCACTTGCATGAAAATGATTTTGGCCCCGTTCAAAGTCATTTTAGGACGCTCGGTGCCATGTTCCGTATAGTATCTGAGAAGAAACTGTCCATCGTATCCGGAGAAATTGTGAGCCATCACTGTGGCATGGCGATGACAATCTCCGTAACGTTCGATGTCCTCTTGGCTCCATGTCTTGTCGATGGGGTCTAAAACCCATTGAGCAAAATCGGCTAACGTGTTTGGTCCCCGAAAGATTTTTTCACGCCCTCCGGGAATCTTGCTGCAGTGAGGGCAATGACTGAAGATAGGTTCTTGAATGCACTTCTCGCACGCTCGATGAGCCACGCAGAAATTAGGGATGTGAATGCCAGTCTCTTGCATGCATTCGAAATCAAAAAAGATGAAATTGCCTTTCTTCTTGTGACCGTCCTCTTTCTCTGGTGGGGGATGGTATTTTTGCACGTAGCATTCGTGTTCCAAGTCCACGATGTGGTGACAAATGTGACATTTTTTTCTTTCCTCGACATACGTGTGCCTTGGCATTGTTGGTACGTATGCCTTGTCCACACGCGGGGCACAATCTCAGCAGTTGACAAGCGCATTTCTTCTGTGAACCTTGCGTCTTCAAATGTTGTTGGTAACAGGTAGGGCTGACAAACGTGCGCAGACAAGTTGAACAAGGCACTGGTTCTTCGCTCAGACAGGGTGGAGAGGCCAAACATCCTGAGCATTTCCATCCACAATGTTTGTGCTGCTCTCGATTATTATAACCATAGTCACATTTCTCACAATAATAAACATATCCCAGGAATCCAGTGATACTGGTAATGGTATCGAAATGGTCATCGTGATGATAAACGTGAATGTATTTTCCGTCCTTAAAATCTTGCCCCCGAAACAACAGAGACCCGCGCACTTCTTGAGGGTGCACTTTCAAAGTGTATCGTGGAGCTAGGGCATCTTGCAATTTTTGCATCTCAGGAATGCCACAGGGTGTGTCTTTGGACAGTCCAGCTTGTCGTAACAGGAGTTCTGCTTCACTTCGTTGTTTGGCTCGGTCCGATTGTCGAATGTTCTCCCAGTCTCTTTTCCATTCTGCCGTGTCGTTCTTGTTGACATAGGTTCGTCCCACCACGATGGCACGGGCTAAACACATCTGGTCATGAGGATTGTGAATTTGGACAAGGCTACGCTTAATGCTGCGAAGGTCGTTCACCAATAACATCTTTTTGCGTCCGGTCCCTTGAGGAGGAGAGACGTGGGTCATGTCCAATGTGGCTTTTCCATCGGTGATGTCAAACTGGTCATTAGATTGTTGCACGTGTTGAATCTTGTCCATGACTTTGGAAGCGGTCAATTCTGCAGGGGTGCTAAACTCGATCCAAACAGGGGATTTCAAACCGTCGTGTTGTATGGAAAGTCTCAAGCGATCGTCTTCTTTGGGTTGACATTGTCGCTTGAGTGCAGTGAGCAGAGAATCCCACACTCCGGTGATGAACCCTTCTGCTTTCTCTAACGGTACTTCGGACTTGAAATCTTTAAACTTCACCGTGTATTTGTAAGCCGTGGTTCTAAATTTTCTAGAGGAACGCTTTTCCGTCTCTCGAATGGAATAGTATTTTTCAGGGTTGACTAAGGGTGGTGAAATTGGTTTAGAGGTTTCAAATTCTGGTTCACTCATGTCCTCTTCAAAATCACTGGCATGAATTTGTGCCAAGATTTCAGCCCTGGTTCGAGGCGATAGATCACGTTTCTGCCTCTTACTTTCTTCTTCTTTCTTCTCGAATGAATTAGATCGTTTCATCTTGAAAGCAAAAAGTCAAATGACTCAAGTTCAAACACCATGAGCTTCTTTATAGTCATAGCAGACCAGCGTATATAAAAGGGTGTGTGTCTTGTCCTTTCACTATTCATTTCACTCTCAAGCCGAGCACAACGATGGAAGAGACTAACCAGATGGAACGTTTCGTCAGAGCTTTGCGAGGGGTCATTAGAAAATTCTCTTCAGACCAGCCTACGGACTACTCTCCTTCCTTGCGAGATAAAAGTCAAGATACTTGCTATATCTGTCAGAAGAAAGGGCATTGGTCTTCAGAGTGTCCAGACCGTCAAAAAAGAACAAAAACAGGGACTAAAAAAGACAAAAGTCAAGATACCTGTTATTATTGTAAAGAAAAAGGACATTGGTCTCCAGATTGCCCAAAAAAGAAACAAGAGGAGTCAGAAGAAAAGAGGGATTCTTCAGAAGAAGAGAGGGATTCTTCGAAAGAAGAGAGGGATTCTTCGAAAGAAGAGAGGGATTCTTTAGAGGAAGAAGAGGAAGAAAAAAGACAATTCTATTTACAAGAGGCAAAGAAACAGGAGAAGAAGAAAAGAAGAAGGGAAGAAAATGAGGAAAAGACGGCGAAGAAATTCAAAAAACAGAGAGACTAAACAAGGAGAAAGAAGAAGTCAATGAACTTTTTATTAAAGTGATGTGTTGTGAATTGTGAATTGGATTGTAAAAAAATGGAGAAAAGAATAAATGAATGATATAAGGTAAGTGTCTTTGAGTTGTGATTTTAAAATAAGAACGTACACTCACGCACTCATACACAGACACGTACTATAAGGGTAAAATGGGTGGGGTTTATTTTTTTTTTTGAGTTATTGGCAAATTGAAATTGTATTTCTTTTCGAGAAATGTGGGTGGCCCTGAAAAGGGCCTTTTTTCTTCATGGTGAAAGGGTAAGTTTAAGCAATCAACTTTAACTGCCTTATGCCTTTGCCACGGCCAAGGCCTACTTCTGGACTGCGTAATGTTGATGATGATGATAATGATTGAGTTGAAATCACTAAGGGTGGTACGGTAGGCTTAGTCACAGGGTTGACGTGTTTAGCTCGGGAAGGTCGTATTCTCTTCGGTCGTGATAAAGAAGTCTGATACATTTGTTTCAGACTTCTTAACTCCGCTAAAATGTTCAACAGTACCGTGACCGTTTGATTTTCACCCTCTTGTTTCTTTGCTGCTACTTCTTCTTGCTGTTGCTGCTGTTGTTTTTTTCTTACCTCTTCTTCTTGTTGCTGTTGCTGTAGGAGAAAAGCCTGTTCCGCTTCCTTTTGTCGTTGTATAAATTTCTCCAATTCTTCTTTCTGTCTCTGTCTAAAATTTTCCACTTGCGGTAATGAAGAAGGTAACGAAGGTTCCGGAACAAATTCTTGCGAGGAGAGAAAATCCACAAAATCCCAATTCACCTCTTCTGAAAGTAAGTCTGGGTTCCCTTGGGCGGTCTCCCCTGTTGGTGCACCCCATTGGATCGTTTTCTGAGTTTCCGTCATGTTGAATCACTGTCGCATAGATTGACTGCACACAAGCGCTAGCGAATCTATATAGACTACGTGACGTCACAGACTGCTCTCTTCAGATTGGATGCGGGCTGACTGAATTCTGTAACGCGTGTTCGGATTGGTGAATGAACTCAATCCGTTTCAATCCTCTCTGTCCCTATAAATAAGCGCAGTTCACTGCATTGATTCACCTATTGTCGGAGCCTCAACATGTGGACAGACGTTGAATCTTCAACCCTTGTGTCAACAATAATGTTCAGGACGGACATGCTCATGTATGTCCGATCCAAGTGGACCGTTGTCCACAGGACCAGCAGCAGCCTGTGGATAAGAAGAGTCTATATAGAGAGACAAGGTTGCCTCAAGAGAACTCTGATGTATGGCCCTGCTGTAAGACGAAGCTTGAGGACAAGAAGATGTCGCAAATGCCCTTTATGTTAAGGGCATATTAACATAAACCAAAGGCCCTTTACAGGGCCAGCCATATATCTCAAAAAGAGATAGCCTTACCATTGCCTACCCCTTTTTTTATTTAGTTTTTTTTAAAAAAAATTGAGACCCTCCCTGTTTCAATTTTACATAGACCCGATACAGACCCAGGGGTTATTTGTCCATGTTAAATTTACATAGACCCTATACAGACCCAGGGTGATTAATGTTAAATTTACATAGACCCTATACAGACCCAGGTTAAGTCTGTAATGCTAATTCCCATAGACCCTATATCGACCCACGATTTTTCTCCATGTTAAATTTACATAGACCCTATATCGACCCAGGGGTGTTTTTAATGCTAATTCCCATAGACCCTATAGTGCCCCACTTCACTACTAGTACAGTTTATAGCCAAGGCAGTGTTTTCAGCCAAGGCAGTACAGTTTACAGCAAAGGCAGTACAGTTTATAGCCAAGGCAGTGTTTTCAGCCAAGGCAGTACAGTTTATAGCCAAGGCAGTACAGTTTTTAGCCAAGGCAGTGTTTTCAGCCAAAGCAGTACATTTTATAGCCAAGGCAGTGTTTTCAGCCAAGGCAGTACAGTTTATAGTCAAGGCAGTGTTTTCAGCCAAGGCAGTACGGTTTATAGCCAAGACAGTACAGTTTATAGCCAAGGCAGTACAGTTTATAGCCAAGGCAGTACAGTTTATAGCCAAGTCAGTGTTTTCAGCCAATGTAGTACAGTTCATAGCCAATGTAGTACAGTTTACAGCCAAGGCAGTACAGTTTATAGCCAAGGCAGTGTTTTCAGCCAAGGTAGTACAGTTTACAGGCAAGACAGTACAGTTTATAGTCAAGGCAGTGTTTTCAGCCAAGGCAGTTCAGCTTATAGCCAAGACAGTACAGTTTATAGCCAAGGCAGTGTTTTCAGCCAATGTAGTACAGTTTATAGCCAAGGTAGTACAGTTTATAGCCAAGGCAGTGTTTTCAGCCAAGGTAGTCCAGCTTATAGCCAATACAGTACAGTTTATAGCCATGGCAGTACAGTTTATAACCAAGGCAGTGTTTTCAGCCAAGGCAGAACAGTTTATAGCCAAGGTAGTACAGTTTTTAGCCAAGGCAGTGTTTTCAGCCAAGGCAGTACAGTTTATAGCCAAGGTAGTACAGTTTTTAGCCAAGGCAGTGTTTTCAGCCAAGGTAGTACAGTTTTTAGCCAAGGCAGTACAGTTTTTTGCCAAGGCAGTGTTTTCAGCCAAGGCAGTACATTTTATAGCCAAGGCAGTGTTTTCAGCCAAGGCAGTACAGTTTATAGCCAAGACAGTACAGTTTATAGCCAAGGCAGTACAGTTTACAGCCAAGGCAGTACAGTTTATAGCCAAGGCAGTGTTTTCAGCCAATGTAGTACAGTTTATAGCCAAGGTAGTACAGTTTATAGCCAAGGCAGTGTTTTCAGCCAATGTAGTACAGTTTATAGCCAAGGTAGTACAGTTTATAGCCAAGGCAGTGTTTTCAGCCAAGGCAGTACAGTTTATAGCCAAGACAGTACAGTTTATAGCCAAGGCAGTGTTTTCAGCCAAGGCAGTACAGTTTATAGCTAAGACGGTACAGTTTATAGCCAAGGCAGTATTTTCAGCCAAGGCAGTAACGTTTTTAGCCATGACAGTACAGTTTATAGCCAAGGCAGTGTTTTCAGCCAAGGCAGTACAGCTTATAGCCAAGACAGTACAGTTTACAGCCAAGGCAGTACAGTGTTAATAGGTTATACATGCTAAATTCTCTGACAGATTCCTAGACCGGGCAAATCTGAATACATTCACCGTCTTTTACCTAACACTTTCCTGCAAATGTTAGTGACATGCCATTTTGTTGGTAATGATCCCATGGAAACTTTGATTGTTCATTACGGTCAACTAAGAGAGAACATCGATGTAGTCATCAGTGCCATCGAAGGGATTTTCGTGTAAATTTTGTACAACAATTATAGATGACCTTTTGGAGCTGAATTACTGGCAAAATTGTTTTCGATGTAAAGACAGTACCAAATGATATTCATTTGATACAAATTTCACATGTACTTCCAGTGTTAAGGGTTGAATTTGTCAAGTGAAGCGTTGACACTCTTGGCCAACCTTATGAAAACAAATTTAGTTGATGTTGCTATTGTTATGTGTGTGTATATATATATATATATATATATATATATATATATATATATATATATATATATATATATATATATATATATATATATATATATAATGCGTGCTGTCTGTGATGTTAGGTTGTACTCTAAGCTAATGAGTATGTACAAGTAACATGTTTAGATAGCTCAATTTGGTCCAGAATTTTAAATAGGAAATAAAGTGTTGATATAGTAGTTTGAGTTTAGTATTCTGGAAACAATTTGATGGCATTTTCAAATTAGAAATGACTCCTGTCAAGGAAAAGATTGATCTTTCACAAACCTTTCTGAGATTCAAAATGATTCTTTAATATATTAAAAACTGCTGACGAAGTGATACACGTGATAATCTATATATATATATATATATATATATATATATATATATATATATATATATATATATATATATATATATATATATATATTTATATATATAGTCCACTGTGTATCGAACATCATAGTGTGTCTATATAAAGAGAGGGTTTGTAAACAAGTAGTCGTTCCTGTTTCATATCAGTCTTTCGGAATCTATGATCCGAGTTTGTAGTTGTGTTCCGATATAATTTGAAAGTATGTCGATTATTCATTGGAACACACTTCTTAATCAGAACACATCTCGATATTTTCTTCCGTGAGAATCATTATTGGAATCCTAAGCAGAGCTTGTATACCGCGAAAATAATGCTTCTTCTTGGCCCTGACGAAAAAGTCGGATTTCTTAAAAAGTGCTGTCAGCCCCCACCCCAACATATAATTGCCGGAGATTTATATATTCCTTAGGCAAACATTATCTATAATTGCATGAAATTCGTACCTGTAAAAGAATAATTGTTTAGAATTGCGTGTGCGTCTGCCTATCCAGCAATTATATCACATTGCTAATATAAGAGTTATAACGGACCATCAGTGTTACCAAAGTGAGAAAAAATTGAAACAGAAGAATAATTTGGAGATGAAATCACCAAGTGAACCGCTTTACTTGTTAACTACAACCGCATGTGTGTGGTTGTAGATACCGTTTGTTGGGGTTACTGTAGCAGCCACCGTTGTTCTGAGTGTGGTGGTGATAACAATTGATACACCTCTTATAACACATACACCAATCGAAATATTGTTGTTGGATTCATATCAATATTAACGAGTGTGACTGGCGGAGCTTGAAAAAATACATCGAATCCGTCTATATCCAGAACTTTTCTCGGAGGTACAAAGCAGTCTCAACTTAATTAATAAACTATGAGTTTGACACAGCGGTGAAAGAAATGGAAAACCACAGGCAAGTCAGAACACAGACGCGTAACCGGGGTGTGTGTAGTGGATTAAATGACATTAATGGTCCAGTAATTTTCTCGACATAAGGACATAAAAGTATATAAATGCAAATAAAACTATTTTGGAAATAGATAAAGAAAACCCACATGGTTCCGTTTCTGCAAAAGAAGTCCAAGAAATATATGGAATCAGCTCAACCAAATTAATTCAGATTTATGAATGTTCACAAACACTGCCCGGGTGTAAAAACATCTGGTATCAACCCAAACTACATAGTCCATAATTAATAGTATTTAGTCCGTACACACTTCTGGTACAGGCAAGAGATAATTGATAGTATAAGTGAATACAATCATCTGATATCGATAAGACAGATGTATAGCCATAATTAATAATTTCCGGATAGAAAGGCTATATTAGCCGATCTAAAAAATAAAAGTATAAGAGCTGGATGAAAAATGGAAAATAAAATAGTTGAAACCGATGAAAACATTGCAATGCCATTCCATAGGCTCGTAAGCAGAACACGGGCGCTTTACTGCAAAAATCAGAAAGCACTTTATGAAACACAGGTTTTCAAAATTAGGCAAACAGTTGACAGACCCTCCTCTTGCAAGAACGCATGTTGGTAACTTCCATACTTGAGCTTGCGCGCGTAATATGAATACCGTGTTATGTGGGGGGTGGAAGTGTATGACTGAGAGGAGTACGAAAAATACATAACCTCTGTTATAAACCTGCTATACCATTAGGAACTTAATTTTATTTCAAATTTTCCCCCAAAACATGTATTACGTCGAAATAGGAAATATAATTATCTTACTTCTCGTATTTTCTCAGCGAAGGATTACAACTCAGCAGAACATAAACCTTAAATACGGGCATTACCATCCGATGTCTGCCACATCAATATGTTATACACATTAGCCATCCAAAATATTTGGTCATACAATGAAATGAAAAATGGCTTCTTCAGAGTAAATTAAGGACATATTTCAACTCGTGGGTGTAAAATTCTATGGTTTTCACTCATGGCATCGCTTTGATGCATCGAGGGTGATATTTGTATTGATTCGAATCTAATTAAATAGTTTAAAGAATTTCAAGAATATGTAATATTTTGGTTCTGCATACTTTAATAGATTATGGATCGTCTTCAGTCGCATCAGTCGCTGTCGCGTGTGTAGGCACGAACATATGGACTGAGTATTCCTGCGTGTTTTGCATCGGTCTTGTGAAGCAGTTATGAAAAGTATAGAAAGTGAAACGTATACATATACATGAATTTCGCTCGATGGATAGGGCAGTGGGCAGTCCGGTCAGGACAATATCGGTTGAAGTAGCTAAGACGGCTAACAAAGATAGTTTATGACAGGCTTATCTACAACATTTTATAAATAATTTCTCTAGTATAAATCATTTGAACCATTATAGTAGGCTACATAAATTCGGAGATACTGACAAGAAAGTATTTTAACATACCTAGAATCTTCATTTCCAGTCACGTGCAGATCGATACGGATATGACATTTGCATAATAGACATTCGAGAACCAGTCAGTTGTAAATTTCCCGCTTGTAGTCATGAGCCTACCCTTCACAGCTATAATCGATGAGTTCCCCATACTTTATCATTATGTTTTGGAATGGTCTTACAAGTACTTAACATGGACCAGTCTTGATAGTGAAGGTGAATCTCCTAAATAATTGCTAACTACTGAATACGTGAAAGAATGAGGTAACAACATACCACATCTCACAATATTTTATTTTCTCAGTAGAATCAATTTTATTAATAAATTTTCAAAAGGCAGAAGGGTTATATGCCTCAGTAAATGTCTCCACTATCAAATTTAAGCAATGATGATTCAAAAACCATTCACGTATTATTAAGTATCAGATAAATTTAAAAGCCTTCGTGAAATATATAAACGTCGTCACCAATACCTCTCTTTTTGAAACAATAGGACAGTTGTTGCATTGTTTGATAGTTTGAATTATATAATTCTACATAATGGGCACAGCAATCTTACATTCATCTCGGCAGGTAACACTGGCATGTACAAATTCGCACTTTGAATTGATAAGTCTTTCATAGCTTTATATGATATCCAACTTTCCATGGTGATTTAGGGATGTCCCGGTTACCCACTCTTACTGATTAAAGGAGACATTTATTGGAAGTAATTTTGCTTTTAAGTTCTCTTCGTAACACGCCTCTTTATGTAACCTAAATGCTTATGTTGAAGAAAGCACTCAATCTTCTAAAGGTACAAAGTCATATAATCTAGAAAAGCTTTGATACGGAGCATTTCCTGGAGTTCTATGTCGGAGTCATACACAACGTTTGGTGTGATTCAGGTTTTGTACATGTAACTGATAAATGAAACCAGATAATTACCCTTGAAGTTTTAACAACGTACGATTACTCAAGCGGCAGTAGCGCCGGTATTTTCTTCCAAACAGCATCTGTGGACTACCGGGGATACCTAAAAAGTTCTGAATTGCAGTGCTCTGTACAAAATTATTTAGCATTGAACGGTACGTCAGTGTGTCCCCTAAAAGTTCTCTCCAAGAATCTCTATACACTTTCTCAGTCTGATAATCGAGTTAATAAATGCCATTTGGTATTAACGTTTTTATATGGAGATCATTCAGTGGGAAACTTCAAGTCCAACAACATGGCGGCTTTTAAATCGACTGCCCCTCAGCAAATCTTTGATAACGGGTTTCAGCCAAAAATCATTTGGAGCTAAATCAGAAAGAACCGTATGGAGGATGTTGAGTGTTGTTATGTGTGTTTTTCTTTGAGAAAGTCTCCACGACGGTGGCGGATTTACGCGCAGATACGTTTGCATGGAGAAAATGGATGCATCGAGTACAGGTGCACGGTTGGAAGGTTGCATAGTGTCCCACAACTTTTGAAGCAATTATGATACAAACAAATGCCTAGTGACACTGATAGAATCAGGCTCAGATACCAGGATGACAGTAACTTATGCATTAGGAATAACATGAGTAACACTCTTGACAGTTCGTCTGTATCAAACCATTTCTAGTTTGTGTTCGTTTTTTTTCCAATCCAAACTAAAAACAAATTCTCCTGTTAGATCCAGAAAAAGTAAATCCATATTTCATCACATGGGATAATCTCATTTAAATGTTTCTGGTCAGTTTTTCCATAATTGACCAACAGCAATTGGTGATTTCAACCCAAGTCTGCTTTTGATCATTCGTCAACGAAAAGATTGATCTTTCACAAACCTTTCTTAGATTCAAAATGATTCTTTAATATATTAAGAACTGCTGCCGAAGTGATACACGTGATAATAGAAATATATTCCACTGTGTATCGAACATCATTAATTGCCCCCCCCCCCCCCATCAACCACTTCCCCCCCCCCCCGGATTAGCAGACATTGTTTTTCCAGAGTTTGTTTCATCATTCATGAATTCATGACCATCTTTAAAAGATGAAACGATCTCAGAATTGTAGGATACTAGAGAAAATTGCATCCGAAAACTTTATTCTAGTCGACTATGATATCAGTCGGAGCGCCCGTAAGAGCGTCCGGATTTTACAACATGGCTCTTGATCATTAGCAAAATTGTTCTCCGACATTTTTACGTCACTGTCATGTACCTATGTTACGTAACATGAATTTATCTGGAAGTGTCCAGTGTGCTGCAGTTTTGCGGAATGTTATCTATCAGTCTGGCGATCAGCATTACATTTATTGGCAAGTTAGAGGAAAACGGCAAGGTTAAAACAGAATATTCTGAACTTGTCAATACCCTTTTTAAGTATATCGTATTCAACTTCCGCCCGTCCTTCCCATATGGTGGACATTAAGTCTGAATTAATATCTAGGTTTAGATATGATGTATGGGATATACAGGCCGATGTCCCCTATCGGTAGCTTTTTTTCAGAAACTGGTAGCATTCTTCTCCTCAAACTTGGTGATGACACTACATACACTATATCACGTTTTCATCATTTATAATGTTTTCTGTTCAGAAAAGCAGACAAAGTAGTAATGACCAATGGTCTAGTATAACACAGAATGACATGACATACCTTTGCCATCACCAATGGTCTAGTATAACATAGATTGACATGGCCTCACCAGACATACCTTTGCCATCACCAATGGTCTAGTATAACACAGAATGACATGGCCTCACCAGACATACCTTTGCCATCACCAATGGTTTAGTATAACATAGATTGACATGGCTTCACCAGACATACCTTTGCCATTACCAATTGTCTAGCATAACATAGATTGACATGGCCTCACCAGACATACCTTTGCCATCACCAATGGTCTAGTATAACACAGAATGACATGGCTTCACCAGACATACCTTTGCCAGCACCAATGGTCTAGTATAACACAGAATGACATGGCTTCACCAGACATACCTTTGCCATCACCAATGGTCTAGTATAACAGATTGACATGGCCTCACCAGACATACCTTTGCCATCACCAATGGTCTAGTATAACATAGATTGACATGGCCTCACCAGACATACCTTTGCCATCACCAATGGTCTAGCATAACATAGATTGACATGGCTTCACCAGACATACCTTTGCCATCACCAATGGTCTAGTATAACACAGAATGACATGACATACCTTTGCCATCACCAATGGTTTAGTATAACATAGGTTGATATGGCTTCACCAGACATACCTTTGTCATCACCAATGGTCTAGTATAACACAGAATGACATGACATACCTTTGCCATCACCAATGCTCTAGTATAACATAGGTTGACATGGCTTCACCAGACATACCTTTGCCATCACCAATGGTCTAGTATAACACAGAATGACATGACATACCTTTGCCATCACCAATGGTTTAGTATAACATAGGTTGACATGGCTTCACCAGACATACCTTTGCCATCACCAATGGTCTAGTATAACATAGGTTGACATGGCTTCACCAGACATACTTTTGCCATCACCAATGCTCTAGTATAACATAGGTTGACATGGCTTCACCAGACATACCTTTGCCATCACCAATGGTCTAGTATAACACAGAATGACATGGCCTCACCAGACATACCTTTGCCATCACCAATGGTCTAGTATAACATAGGTTGATATGGCTTCACCAGACATACCTTTGCCATCACCAATGGTCTAGTATAACACAGAATGACATGGCTTCACCAGACATACCTTTGCCATCACCAATGGTCTAGTATAACATAGGTTGACATGGCTTCACCAGACATACCTTTGCCATCACCAATGGTCTAGTATAACATAGGTTGACATGACTTCACCAGACATACCTTTGCCATCACCAATGGTCTAGTATAACACAGAATGACATGGCTTCACCAGACATACCTTTGCCATCACCAATGGTCTAGTATAACATAGGTTGACATGGCTTCACCAGACATACCTTTGCCATCACCAATGGTCTAGCATAACATAGATTGACATGGCTTCACTAGACATACCTTTGCCATCACCAATGGTCTAGTATAACACAGAATGACATGGCTTCACCAGACATACCTTTGCCATCACCAATGGTTTAGTATAACATAGGTTGACATGGCTTCACCAGACATACCTTTGCCATCACCAATGGTCTAGTATAACACAGAATGACATGGCCTCACCAGACATACCTTTGCCATCACCAATGGGTTAGTTTAACATAGGTTGACATGGCTTCACCAGACATACCTTTGCCATCACCAATGGTCTAGTATAACACAGAATGACATGGCCTCACCAGACATACCTTTGCCATCACCAATGGTCTAGTATAACATAGGTTGACATGGCCTCACCAGACATACCTTTGCCATCACCAATGGCCTAGTATAACACAGAATGACATGGCCTCACCAGACATACCTTTGCCATCACCAATGGTTTAGTATAACATAGATTGACATGGCTTCACCAGACATACCTTTGCCATCACCAATGGTCTAGTATAATACAGAATGACATGGCCTCACCAGACATACCTTTGCCATCACCAATGGTTTAGTATAACATAGGTTGACATGGCTTCACCAGACATACCTTTGCCATCACCAATGGCCTAGTATAACACAGAATGACATGGCCTCACCAGACATACCTTTGCCATCACCAATGGTTTAGTATAACATAGGTTGACATGGCTTCACCAGACATACCTTTGCCATCACCAATGGCCTAGTATAACACAGAATGACATGGCCTCACCAGACATACCTTTGCCATCACCAATGGTCTAGTATAACACAGAATGACATGGCCTCACCAGACATACCTTTGTCATCACCAATGGTTTAGTATAACACAGAATGACATGGCCTCACCAGACATACCTTTGCCATCACCAATGGTCTAGTATAACATAGGTTGACATGGCCTCACCAGACATACCTTTGCCATCACCAATGGTTTAGTATAACATAGGTTGACATGGCTTCACCAGACATACCTTTGCCATCATCAATGGCCTAGTATAACACAGAATGACATGGCCTCACCAGACATACCTTTGCCATCACCAATGGTCTAGTATAACATAGGTTGACATGGCTTCACCAGACATACCTTTGCCATCACCAATGGTTTAGTATAACACAGAATGACATGGCCTCACCAGACATACCTTTGCCATCACCAATGGTCTAGTATAACACAGAATGACATTGCCTCACCAGACATACCTTTGCCATCACCAATGGTTTAGTATAACACAGAATGACATGGCCTCACCAGACATACTTTTGCCATCACCAATGGTTTAGTATAGCATCAGATGTCATACCTTGACTAGACTAACCATTTCCGTCCCAAATGGTCAAGTATAGCATAGATTGCCATTCTTCTTAATCGGGATAAATGCAATGCGTTTGCTTAACGTCTTTAAATCGATATATGTACATTTCTTTTCAGCCATATCTTCTTGAATCTCCAAGAGGGACATTTCGATTTCCAGTTTAATTTCTTTACTAATTATTCGTAACATTTCAACACTACTTCATTTTTCCAATAGGATACGCTCTACATTCAATTATGATTATGTGAATGTCCAGTTCAGGGCACTGCAAAGCCGTTCCAACCATTCCATCTCAATGAAGACATCAATGACTGTAGCATAATTTGAAACTCCTGCGGTAGCCCCCTGACTTTGATATGTCAGATACCGAGTTGTAGATGTAGTGCCGAATTTTACAATTCCCATATCTTGAATTCTTTATAATTCTTTATTCCAAACTACAGAAGGCGTTTAGTTTTCACAAGCTGTATTGATAATACAATTTGGATATGGTAGATTGTGTTGCTCATCGAGAGGTCACTATCATCCGGCCTCCATTTTATGACGTTCACAGTAGACTATCCTCTCGACTATGATCTTTTCAACAGTATTAAGGATAACAAATGTCTGTCTACATAATTTATGTCGATCATGGTTGTCATTTCCCTTTAAACACATTCCCGTATATGCTAATCTGTATGGCTTCCACTGTTTGTTCGTCAGTCATGTATAACAAAGTCTACTATTTAATTGTTATGACGCATAAACGAAGATGAAAGCCATGATTCACTTTCCTGTTGCAAAGTCAAAAGGAGAGTAAGCAAGATAGATAGATAGATAGATAGTTAGACAGACAGACAGATACACACATATATATATATATATATATATATATATATATATATATATATATATATATATATATATATATATCTATATATATATATATATATCTATATATATATATCTATATATATATATATATATCTATATATATATATCTATATATCTATATATATATCTATGTATATATATATATATATATATATATATATATATATATATATATATATATATATATATATATATATATATATCTATGTATATGTATATATGTATATATATATGTATATGTATATATGTATATATGTATATATACATATATATGTATATGTATATATGTATATATGTATATATACATATATATGTATATGTATATATGTATATATACATATATATGTATATGCATATATGTATATATGTATATGTATATATATACATGTATATGTATATATGTACATGTATATATATACATGTATATGTATATATAAATATGTATATATATATACATGTATATATATATATATATATATATATATATATATATATATATATATATATATATATATATATATATATATATATATCAGACAGACAGAAAAGCAGCTATTTTGGAGTTTTACATCCCTTTTGTCTTTTTGGGTAGGACTGCATGCTCATTTTGTAGGCCGAAATTTCCCAGAAAATATTTTTCGATGCAAAGTAAAAAGGTACCTGTGGTAACCAAAAGGATTATAGTTAAAGCGTCTGCCTCGGATGCCGAGTCATATGAAAGACGTATACAAATTGGTTCTAGCAGGCTCTTCTGGCGCTCAGCATTAAGAGATAAGTGTTATGACTGGTCGGCCTGGTGTCAGGATAATGTGACTGACTGGGACATGATCCTACGTGTCTATGACATTATGCCCCGGTGCTAGACATCACTATAAACTGTCACACTGCAGACGTCCGAAAAATTGTTAAAGCTACGTTTAAAATCCAAACTGCACACACACACACACGCACTATTCGGAAGGCTTTTTCTGGCAGTAATGAACAATACACAGGGAACACTTACACTTAACAGCCACCAACACAACCACAATAATTACCAGTATCGATGTATTAGAATTAGCCTAGTTTTAATTTATTTTTGTTAAACCTTTTTTGAATTTCTATCTCGTTTTTTAGGTGGAGAACGTGTGCTGTATCAAAACAAGGCTTCTCGAAAATGTTCGTGAATTATATGGCCCCAGTAAGAATAACCAATTCTTCTGTTTGGAATTTAATTTTAAAATTTAGAAGCAAAAAAGTTGTTACAAATTTGTTCTCTAAAATATTTCTCGAAAAGAAAGCTCTGAATGTTATTGTTAATTATAGCTTCCTAGCAAATGATGGACGCGATTGCATAATAATGAGATGTTGACATGGTGATAGGATCATTAAAGATTAAAGTTCGACTTTGGATGTCCTTTATTTTGTTGCATGTGTATCTCCATTTCCATATATCCTATTATACTAAACCTTGTCGTTGACGATTTATCTCCAGATAGTTAATTGTCATTCCTGCCATTTAAAATTTAAGATCTGACAGATTGCAAATCACCTTGACTGTAGAATTCTGATATCATGGATTGGTATGAGAGAAGTCCTAAAGAAATGATCAACGGAAGCAGTGAAATGGATAATAAGAAGATTATTTAACATATTCAATATTAGAAGCGCGTATTTTTTAAAATTTATTTTCTGCAGTAAGATGAATAAACAGGGAAGAAAAAAATGATAATCCGGTATTCGAGACGTGCAATGTCTAATAATACACCTCACATCCAATCTCACACCTCACATCCAATCTCACCCTGAGTTGCTCGTTGGTAAAACCTTGCCAGGAGGGCACACAGTGTAGAAATTTGCGTGCTGGAACCAGAAATCGAATGCAAAAGATTACCTTATCTATATATGGGTACATCATCATTTGAACTTTGCCAGCCAACGCCCTTTGCTTGTTATTACAACATATTTCCAACCACACCATTGACACGTTCTCATGTCGTCATGATGTCAGGGACCCATTGCATTTCATGGTTTAATAGATGCCTCCAGCAACCGAATTCACTTATCAAAAGTAATGGCACAAAGCTCATATTTTTTTGGATCCATCAGTTTCAGAAATGTAATACACTGTTGCATGAGTTTAAGGTAGCAAAGTCACTGTCTTGACAGACTGCACGTCCGTTTACAAGTGTCTACGTTATTAACGGATGATGAAAGCTAGGTCTGTGGAAGGACAACACGTCCGTTTACAAGTGTCTACGTTATTAACGGATGATCAAAGCTAGGTCTGTGGAAGGACAACACGTCCGTTTACAAGTGTCTACGTTATTAACGGATGATGAAAGCTAGGTCTGTGGAAGGACAACACGTCCGTTTACAAGTGTCTACGTTATTAACAGATGATCAAAGCTAGGTCTGTGGAAGGACAACACGTCCGTTTACAAGTGTCTACGTTATTAACGGATGATCAAAGCTAGGTCTGTGGAAGGACAACACGTCCGTTTACAAGTGTCTACGTTATTAACGGATGATCAAAGCTAGGTCTGTGGAAGGACAACACGGACGAGATTAAAACTACCGCTTCGTGTTCATTTCAAACACTAAAGACAAATCCAGGACAATATCTTCCGTCAGATTTCTGGATTACTAACACTAAAGACAAATCCAGGACAATATCTTCCGTCAGATTTCTGGATTACTAACACTAAAGACAAATCCAGGACAATATCTTCCGTCGGATTTCTGGATTACTTTCAGTGATGATAATATTGATGTAAGTGCTATCAAAGCTGATTGCAAATTGGTTACAACATTGCAGTATGTTCATAAATACTCAGATCTGCATTCTACTAATTATAGGGTACAATCTTAAATCTCGTAAGTGTTTAATGGTTAATCTATAATGACTCGACAATAGCAGAGAGATAATTGATTAGTTCATGCTAAAACATCGTGATTAAGTATTTTGGAGTAATTGCAGTCAACCATGGCAATAGTAAAATCGGACCTAAATCCCTGATCACGTGGGAAACCATGGAAAATTCGTTGCAAAATTGCTAAAAGGTAAAGTACTTGTTTTATAGTACTTGTTTTATACATGTCTTGTTGATATCGTCTATAAGGAAATGTATCGTGCATATAATATTTTCTGGATGTTTTGTTTTTGTTTTAAATTAATGACAAAGAGGAACATTAAGACAGCCACGCACACTGATACAAAATATATGAGTGCTGATGAATTCACATTCTAGCTGTCTCATATTTTTGCCAACTCTAATGGAGCTACTACTATCGTACTTATTACTCCAATAAATTGAGATGAGAAATTGATAAAATTTTGGGACTTAAAAGTTACCAAACGAAATGAAAAAGTAGGACCACCAGACATAAACGCGACAGACATTGTTCACTAAGTAACCACCTTGCTTTTTGAATTCAGCGAATCGCAACTTATTTTAAAGTTTCTTGAACAATATAAATGATGGCACAAAGTCATACTGTGATAAATTCAACTAGAGAAGTATATTTTATGCGTTTAAGATAAATACAACATTATCTGCATGAAAAGATGACGTATATTTGTTTACAAGCTTGGATGGGATGAAAGTTCGGTCAAATATTAATTATGTTGCAAAAAACAAATTATCCTGCAGTGTTTTAAAAAAAGACCATAATTTACAGATTGCATTAGTAGTATTGTAATTGGCGTTTGAATCAACGTTTGCATATTACGACTCTCCAGCCCTAATCCCCTTCTAGTTCCCAGTAACCTTTTCTCACTGAGTATACCTGACACACACGAGGAAACTTCGCTTCACGCTCTCTCGTATGAATCCCGCGTCAGTCTCACGGGTTGTTGAGCCGGAGTAAATGTGGTCTTATACACGCCAATTATGATACTACTCTCTGAGAAAGATATACTAAAACGAACCATAGTCGTTGCCTTAAGCAAAGCCAGGTTTTTCCTGGATTTCATTACGGATTTCACTTGAAAAGTTTTCTAAAGTTGTTACATAAATTGGTCTATGATTTATTCAGTAAAGCGTCCGGCTACTGCTGAAAATGTTAGCGAAAGCTTGAGCGAGTAAAGGATAAACTACTTGAGCTGACTAAGCAATGCTTTTTCTCCATATATTTATACGCAAAGTCACGATGGAAGATACGACTAGATTTATCATGATAATAAGACAAAGCCTGAAAAACAAGGCATGTTAATCAACCTTCTTATGATCCGCAAAATACAAATACACTTTCTTTGCACTCGTGATGGATGTTAGTCTTGTGTTGCTTACAAACGTGTTGTGTACGTAATGCCCTTTTTCTTGTTAACACAGTGCATGTAGTTAAATAGCTCAGTTCAACATATCACTGAACCTCACATACACATGCATTCAACAGCAGCAATAATAATGAGCAAATTATCCAGTTTTGTATACTAATGTAGGTTCAAGTATAATGATTCTACATTGCAGGTTTTATGTCATAGTGCGATAGTGAACACTTTAGGTAGAAAGATTGTGAAAGATATCACAATATCCTATGGAAGCGATGATCTCTTCAAGTAAATTCTCTCCTGTGTCTGTTATTACAAACGGGAAAGAAAAAGGAATCATAAGTGACAAATTTGGGAAGTTACAATTACTAGCTGATAATGCGCAAAATACTGGTACAGACGTTGCACTGTTTATAGGGTATGGAGAGCTGTTTCAAATACCACTTGACTTTCAAATACTAACATATCAGTTTTTAGTGTATCAATGTACTCATTCTCGGGATTTCAGATTCAGCAAAACACACACATCAATAGTTGAAGTGACAGCAGGTAGCAATAATGATTTCGAAACTAGAAACTGTTTGACTGCAATGTGATACGATTACCGCCGCATTAATTGTTAAACAGTTTACAGAAGCTTTTAATTAGTCCTTTGTTTTAAAAACATCCCCCGATATTAGGAGAGTGTTTCGCATCTAGCTTGATTTGAAAAATACATACGATTATTAGTTGTATGGTCGTGTCTCACATTAGTCAACATTAACAAAGTATACACTTTCAAATCAATAGACAACAAAATGTTGATGTCACAATACTAAATATTTATTTTGTGCATGATAGCCACATTAATGTTCAAAGTAATCGGATCAAAGCAATTATGCAATAGAATTGGTACGGAATTATGTTTAGGCATGTGAAGGCATGTATACGTGTACTTGAAATAACCCAAATATATGACATGTTATTATATTAATGGGAGGATAGGATAATTGTGGAAAACACTGTTTGTATCAAATCTGAGAGAGAACGATTATAAAGCCTTTGTCGGTTAAATCTTTATAATCAGTCTGACTTTATGTGTAACAAACATTGCAACACAAATAGTTTATTCAAAAATTAAAATTTGATGGTAAAGTTCCAAAAGATAAATTAGGCACTATGAGAGACTGTGAGAGACTTTAAATTCGTTGAGTTCCAAATTTCTTTGTATTCGTTAGTTAACTTGCCATTGCACCCTTTCCCGTCATTTCCAATGGAAATGCATAAACTGCGTCTTTCATTTGTTTTAAACAACATGTCAAATATACATTAGGAAAAATAAATTTCAATGAGGACGAACACTGGAATTAGTGTTCTTCTATAATTAGGACACACACAATGGAGATTTTCTTCATTGAAACTAATCTCAGGATAGATGCACAAAACTTACATATACTTTGAACAGAACAAAAGGAGAAATCATTTAACGAGATTCCAGTTTCCTTGTCATTATAAAATACGAATGATGTTCACTTGTGGATTATATCGCCTTTTTATTATATGATATTGTTTTGCTAATTTCTAATTGTTTTAGATTTATTATTTAAAACTAGTTTACCAGGCCACTTAACTCCAAAACAAGTAAAACAGCATGTTCGTATAGGAAAGACACTTGTGTGGCTGTTTTCCAGAGTCAAATTTTCATACATACAATAATTATAGGCAATGCTGTAGCTCCGCATTTATCTAACTCAAACAAATAATTGCCAATAGTTATGAAGCCCTGTTTAATGTTGTAAACGGATGAATCATATCTGCCTGCCTATTATGCAGTACCTCCTATTAAATCTTCACCGTTACCCAGTAGAATTGTTATAGAAACAGTACGAATTGATCACAATAGCACTCCTTATAGCTGATGCTATAAACACGTTCCTTTAAAATGTTGGTTCATTCGTTCAGCCAAAGGTAATATTGTCTCTAACTCTTTAATTAAATCTTCCAGTATTTATCCAAAAATATGCTTCCTTTTTTAACTCTTAAACCGGTGTTTCATACATTCCAAGATCAGATTTCACAGATTCTTGCTCCTTCAGAATGTAAACTACCCTTCTCTTCTCTTTCATCTAAATCACTAATCTGTTTCATTACTTCTGAAGCTCTCCACTTTTAAGTCTTCTATTCATCTGTTCATCTCTGACCAGATGATCAAACGGTTCATTTGTGTCTAGTACCTAATGTGACCAACAACTCTTTCCTATTCAACCTGTATAGTGACAGGTGCTGCCATTGCCTGAAGTTTCGTTTCCTTGAGATTAAAACTGCATTGCCATCATATTTTACAATGTACAGCGTTTTCTAGTATTGCAAAGTTACTTTCTACGGCTTGATGATGCTCTTCATCCATGTCGAGTCTTATTTTATTATGCTCCTAAAATTCACAAATAACTCCTTGTGATACTATTTTCGGGACAGCTTCATCTGCTTTGGTTTCAGCAACACCCGATGAGGTACGGCAAAAACCTTAAGCAAGATATCCTGTATTAGCTGTTGTAGTTTCAATACTTTCAGTCAACACCTTTATATACATTGTATTCATACGCAATATCAACACCTTCACCATAACACCTTCACCATATTCTACAATCTTTTCGGTTGTGAAGGGTCACTTAGACCTTTCTTCGTTCATCTCACCCATTGTCAGTGTAAACTTCAAAGGGGCAGCATTCCAACTCAGTGAAATTGACCGGGATATCTTATCACAGTTCTTAGAAAGTAAACATTTGAGCTACCAACCCTAACCGCTTGGTAGGAACCTATGTCCAGTTATCATTTTTTAAAAGGGAAATTGTTACGCACTCTCGTTCACAAATTTTGAGCTGTCTAAACTTGTTGAAAGGAATTATTTCTTTGGGAAAAATTAGGGACCGCTGCCTACGATTGGGCATAATAAATTAAGGCATACACTTTAGAAGTAATAAGACTTTCCGTGGGGAGCCTAAAGAGAATAGTGCTTTACTCGTTAAATAAGAAAGGGATCAGGTGGCCGTCTTGTAAAAGGAAAGACAGGTTTTAGTGCTAGGACGCACAAGTTCTGAACGAGAACAGCAATAAGGTACGCAATTTTATTTTCACGTAATATTCTATTATTTCATTGTTTGTTTATGCAAATGTGTTTCCTATGACTAGGTTTCCATATTATGTATCGTTTATTAAATTCATGGAAATGTGTTGATGCTAGAGTTGTGCAGTTTACCTTTTAATTTTACAGTTATTAGTTCATTGGTAGAATTGACTGCATGCGATCCAAATGTTCATATATGTAGGATTTCATAGTGTTATATGAAATAACGTCCCTTGTTTGTTAGGATGATACATGTATCATGAGTTAACGATACTTACCTAATTATATCTGATTTTGTAATGTTTGAATAATCTTGTATGTTAAGGATTCCTGGGAGTTACAATTTGTGAATTTGATACAACAATAACCGAACATGTCGTATCATATGTAAAAGAGTACGGTAATATTTGATAGACCCTCACGTGGTAATTTAACACCTGCCGCTGGAAGCGAGGTCAATGTCCTACCGTACTAAATCAGAATTTACGCAGTGTGTGGATAGCCAACATGCTCTGAGTAACCTGAGTGAATTTTATGTACCTCTAGAGAGTGGTGTATACAGAATTATAGGGTAATTTTGTCCTTTAAGGAACAGCTTTCTGGTAGAGAGACGGGACGGTCTGAAGACAGAAGTCCGAAGAAAAGACGGACGAGGTCAGAATAAAAGAACCAGAAAGTCCATAAAAGGGCAAGGCATAGAGCTTAGGAAGGATGAACTAGGAGACGTTGATATACGGTCAAGAGAGGAAAGTGATGCAAATCAATCGTGGACATTGCGCTCTTTTCACCTCTCGTTACGATGATGAAATTAATCCAAATTAGACACACCTGTTAAATTCTATTGACATAATCTAACTTGAATTGGCATGGCCGTTATTAATATGTTCTGATTAAATTTGTTAATTTCTTGTTAAACGGGGCTCGTATTGCTTTATTTCTTCCCAGTATTCTCGCTCAGTTCTCTGTTGAAATTCCATTCTTCTTTCACTCCCGCCGGGCTATAACATCGAGGGAGGTCATCCTCTAGATAACGCCAGCCGAATCGAATTATCCACCCCTCTTACTAACAGGGCAACGTTATATATATATATATATATATATATATATATATATATATATATATATATATATATATATATATATATATATATATATATGTATAACCTGCAGACGAATGTGCGCACAAATATTAAATCTGCTCTTCCACACAGAATAGTTTTAAAGAAGTTGTTTAAGATATCAGTAAGTCTACCAATAGACATGCATATAAGAGGAATTGTAAAGTTAATTATTCCAGCCTCATTAGCTAGTTCACAGTTGACTATCCCAATGCTTATGGTGTACTACCATATAAATCTGTAATCCAGTAATCAGTATGTCATTTCTGTTTTGAAAAGTAGGCGAAATGAAAATGTGAAATCTACAAGAGTACAGCCTAAGAAATATCAATAGAAACAACAAAAGCATTAAAACTCAAAATCAGAATTGACTCTGTTCCATATATAAATGAGTGGAAAGACCATCAAAGGACTTCTTTCATATTTTATATCCTCCGTTACCAACTAACAAAAATGTACGCTATTAAACATTATGCGATTCAAACACTGACGATGTGCTAGAAAGGAATGCAAAGAAAAAATATTGTAAATCTGTAAAAAGTTAGCTTAGCAAAAGCTTCAGGTTGTATGTATGTAACACCAATATATAATTGATAAATCAAAGCAATGAATATGTTACTCCTTTTGCTTTTACATCCTTGAGATATATACAAATAACATCAAACAAGAAATAACTACACATGTTGTCAACGAACAATGCATTATTGTTAAATTCCTGACTCCCAATTCAAGACATTAAATCACCCTGAGAAACAATGATCATTTTTGTAGGATTCATTAGCTATAGAGCTTTAAATGCATCATTTCATCCAGATAATATTTGCGGACTTTTGAAACAGTAAAGGTTATACGTTGAACTAGATCAAATCGATTTGCAGCAAAATGTATTTGAAAGGTTACTATTCTTCATTGCTTGATTATCTGCTTGTACATTTCCTTTTTGTCTTCACTGTGATTTTGCTGCATACACTGTTATTTGTCATTACAATACATTACACAAACAAATCGATTATCGTCATAAAAGATGAAAATCAAAACGTAGAATATTTTCATTAAAAGCAAGTAACATTAATTTTTCATGTAAAGTAATTATTGTTTGCACGTTGTTCTGTGGCTGAGGTTTACCATTAAACAGTGGTCCCCAAAACAGAAACAGCAACATGAAAATAGGTAAAACTCTCAACAGTCACTTAAACGTCAAAAAGAACTGTGATCCTGTTGCATTCCCTGAAATTAGTCGTTTGTAAAATGATACACTGATACTCAAGCATTTACAAATCGAATTTTATAATAATTGTAAAGATGTCTAAACATGACTAAACTGAAAGCTATTCAACAGAGTATGAACCAAGAAGCAAATACGATCTCAGAACCAAAGATTCTGACGTTAACAGAAACTGTTTTAGATGTAGATGAATGTAGAATCATATTTAGCACCTTCGCTAGATGCGCTAATGCTTTTCTAAACTGAATTAAAAAGCACACGAAAAAACATTCGGCAATATTTACAACCATTCAATCAGTTGACAAACATCAGATGGATGCTTTGGAAAGTGTTGTGGAGAAGATAAAAACAGCTTTAGAAGAATATAGCACCTTACAATCTTATTATCTCAGCTGACATAATTACAATGATACGATTGATAAAACCCTACAAAAACTGCCAATACATTAACAAGCTCAGAAATGAATACAGAACAAAATATTTCTAGCTTGAACTTCGAGTTGCTGCTCAAATATATACTCTGTCAGAACTGCACACGAACAATGATTGACCATCGAGATTGCTGGCCACATATATACTCGGTCAGAGCTGCAAAAGAACAATGATCGACCATCGAGATTGCTGCCCACATATATACTCTCTCAGAGCTGCAAACGGACAATGATAGAACATCGAGATTGCTGCCCACATATATACTCTGTCAGAGATGCAAAGGAACAATGATTGAACATCGAGATTGCTACTCGCATATATACTCTGTCAGAGATGCAAAAAACAATGATAGCCATCGAGATTGCTGTCCACATTTATAATCTGTCAGAACTGCAAATGAAAAATGATTGACCATCGAGATTACTGCCCACATATATACTATGTAAGAGCTGCAAACGAACAATGACTGAACATTGAGATTACTGCCGACATATATACTCTGTAAGAGCTGCAAACGAACAATGATAGAACATAGAGACTGATGCCTACATATATACTCTGTCAGAGCTGCAAACGAACAATGATTGAACATCGAGACTGATGCCCACATATATACTCTTTAAGAGCTGCAAACGAACAATGATTGAACATCTAGATTGCTGCCCACATATATACTCTGTCAGAGCTGCAAAGGAACAATGATTGAACATCGAGATAGCTGCCCACATATATAATCTCTCAGAACTTCAAAAGAACATTGACTGAACTTCGAGATTGCTGCCCACATTTATACTCTGTCAGAGCTGCAAAAGAACAATGATTGAACATCGAGATAGCTACCCACATAAATAATCTGTCATAGCATCAAGAGAACAAATGATTGAACATCGAGATAGCTGCCCACATATATAATCTGTCAGAACTGCAAAAGAACAATGACTGAACCTCGAGATTGCTGCCCACATATATACTCTGTCAGACCTGCAAACGGACAATGGTTGAACATCGAGATAGCTGCCCACATATATAATCTGTCAGAACTGCAAAAGAAAAATGACTGAACCTCGAGATTGCTGCCCACATATATACTCTTTCAGAGCTGCAAACGATAAATGATTGAATATCGAGATAGCTGCCGCCCACATATATACTCTGTCAGAGCTGCAAAAGAACAATGATTGAATATCGAGATTGCTACTCGCATAGATACTCTGTCAGAGATGCAAACGAACAATGATAGAACATCATGATTGCTGCCTGCATATATGCTCTGTCAGAGCTGCAAAAGAACAATGATAGAACATTGAGATCGCTGCCCATATATATACTTTGTCAGAGATGCAAAAGAACAATGATAGAACATCGAGATTGCTGCCCACATATATACTCTGTCAAAGATAAAAAAGAACACAGATTGAACATTGAGATTGCTGCTCGCATATATACTCTGTCAGAGCTGCAAAAGAACAATGATAGAACATCGAGATTTCTGACCACATATATACTCTGTCAGAGCTGCAAACGAGCAATGATAAAACATCGAGATTACTGCCGACATATTTACTCTGTAAGAGCTGCAAACGAGCAATGATAGAACATCGAGACTGATGCCTACATATATACACTGTTAGATCTACAAAAAAATAATGATTGAACATCTAGATTGCTGCCCACATATATACTCTGTCAGTACTGCAAAAGAACAATGATCGAACATCGAGATTCCTGCCCACATATATACTTTGTAAGAGCTGCAAACGAACAATCGTAGAACATCGAGATTGCTGCCCACATATATACACTGTTAGAGCTGCAAACGGACAATGAATGAACATCTAGATTGCTGCCCACATTTATACTCTGTCAGAGCTGCAAAAGAACAATGATTGAACATCGAGATAGCTACCCACATATATAATCTGTCATAGCATCAAGAGAACAAATGATTGAACATCGAGATAGCTGCCCACATATATAATCTGTCAGAACTGCAAAAGAACAATGACTGAACCTCGAGATTGCTGCCCACATATATACTCTGTCAGAGTTGCAAACGAAAAATGATTGAACATCGAGATAGCTGCCCACATATACAATCTGTCATAGCATCAAGAGAACAAATGATTGAACATCGAGATAGCTGCCTACATATATACTCTGTCAGAGCTACAAAAGAACAATGATTGAATATCGAGATTGCTACTCGCATATATACTCTGTCAGAGCTGCAAACGGACAATGATAGAACATCAAGATTGCTTCTCACATATATACTCTGTCAGAGCTGCAAACGAACAATGATAGAACATCGAGATTGCTGCCTACATATATACTCTGTCAGAGCTGCAAAAGAACAATGATAGAACATTGAGATTGCTGCCCACATATATACTCTGTCAGAGATGCAAAAGAACACAGATTGAACATCGAGATTGCTGCCCACATATATACTCTGCCAGAGCTGCAAACGAACAATGATAGAACATTGAGATTGCTGCCTACATATATACTCTGTCAGAGCTGCAAAAGAACAATGATAGAACATTGAGATTGCTGCCCACATATATACTCTGTCAGAGATGCAAAAGAACACAGATTGAACATCGAGATTGCTGCCTACATATATACTCTGTCAGAGCTGCAAACGAGCAATGATAGAACATCGAGATTCCTGACCACATATATACTCTGTCAGAGCTGCAAACGAGCAATGATAAAACATCGAGATTGCTGCACACATACATACACTGTTAGATCTGCAAAAAAATAATGATTGAACATCTAGATTGCTGCCCACATATATACTCTGTCAGTACTGCAAAAGAACAATGATCGAACATCGAGATTGCTGCCCACATATATAATTTGTAAGAGCTGCAAACAAACAATCGTAGAACATCGAGATTGCTGCCCACATATATACACTGTTAGAGCTGCAAACGGACAATGATTGAACATCTAGATTGCTGCCCATATTTATACTCTGTCAGGGCTGCAAAAGAACAATGATTGAACATCGAGATAGCTACCCACATATATAATCTGTCAGAACTGCAAAAGAACAATGACTGAAACCTCGAGATTGCTGCCCACATATATACTCTGTCAGAGATGCAAACGAAAAATGATTGAACATCGAGATAGCTGCCCACATATACAATCTGAGAACAAATGATTGAACATCGTGATAGCTGCCTACATATATACTCTGTCAGAGCTACAAAAGAACAATGATTAAATATCGAGATTGCTACTCGCATATATACTCTGTCAGAGCTGCAAAAGAACAATGATAGAACATTGAGATTGTTGCCCACATATATACTCTGTCAGAGATGCAAAAGAACACAGATTGAACATCGAGATTGCTGCCTACATATATACTCTGTCAGAGCTGCAAACGAGCAATGATAGAACATCGAGATTCCTGACCACATATATACTCTGTCAGAGCTGCAAACGGACAATGATAGAACATCGAGATTGCTTCTCACATATATACTCTGTCAGAGATGCAAACGAACAATGATAGAACATCGAGATTGCTGCCCACATATATACTCTGTCAGAGCTGGAAAAGAACAATGATAGAACATTGAGATTGCTGCCCATATATATACTCTGTCAGAGCTGCAAACGAGCAATGATAGAACATCGAGATTGCTGCCTACATATATACTCTGTCAGAGCTGCAAAAGAACAATGATAGAACATTGAGATTGCTGCCCATATATATACTCTATCAGAGCTGCAAACGGACAATGATAGAACATCGAGATTGTTGCTCACATATATACTCTGTCAGAGCAGCAAACGGACATTGATAGAACATCGAGATTCCTTCCCACATATATACTCTATCAGAGATGCAAAAGAACAGATTGAACATCGAGATTGCTGCCTACATATATACTCTGTCAGAGCTGCAAGCGGACAATGATAGAACATCGAGATTGCTGCCCACATATATACTCTGTCAGAGCTGCAAAAAGACAATGATATAACATCGAGATTGCTGCGCACATATATACTCTGTCAGAGCTGCAAACGAACAATGATATAACATCGAGATTGCTGCCCAAATATATACTCTGTCAGAGCTGCAAACGAACAGTGACTGAACAAAGAGATTGCTGCCCACATATATACTCTGTCAGAGCATCAAACGAACAAATGATTGAACATCGAGATGGCTTCCTACATATATAATCTGTCAGAGCTGCCAAAGAACAATGATTGAATATCAAGATTTCTTCTCACATATATAGTCTCTCAGAGCTGCAAAAGAATAATGATTGAACGCAGAGATTGGTGCCCAAATATATACTCTATCAGAGCTAGAAAAGAACAATGATAGAACATCGAGATTACTGCCAACATGTATGCTCTCTCAGAGCTGAAAAAGAACAATGATAGAACATCGAGATTGCTGCCCGGATATATACTTTGTCAGAGCTGCAAAATAACAATGATTGAACATCGTGATTGCTGCTCACATATATACTCTGTCAGAGCTGCAAAAGAACAATGATAGAACATCGAGATTGCTGCCTACATATATACTCTGTCAGAGCTGCAAAAGAACAATGATAGAACATCGAGATTGCTGCCTACATATATACTCTGTCAGAGCTGCAAAAGAACAATGATAGAACATCGAGATTGCTGCCTACATATGTACTCTGTCAGAGCTGCAAAAGAACAGATATGGCTAAGAACATAGGGACACCAAAACCAAAGCTAAACAATAATGAAAGCACGATAAAAACCATAACCCAAAACCCATGCTCCATCACGCTGAGCTATTAACAAGTTGCACACAATATGGTTAGTGCAGCACTATCTCATTCAAATAACTAAAATCAGGTTATATACACTTTTAGTCGACTTGGTTATTAAGCTATAAAATTTGCAGCCTTATATATTGATTTTTTCACTGGACCTAAGTTGAAAACCCATATGGTGAAAAAATCTGAACATATTCTTTACAATGGGGAGGAATCATGCACATGTCATCCTGAAGAGAACCATTTTTATAACTGAAATCAAATGCATCGAGTGTTCAATAAATGTTCAGCAAGAATGTTCAATAAAGCTCGAATTAGTATCATCAAACTGTGTTGTTATTTTCTTTTAATAGTATGTTTGGCAAAGTGCAGCTCTTCGTTAATGTTAATTAAATGACTAAAATGGTAACAACAGAAATAATTATTGGACGAAGAAAAACTTACGGTCTAGATTTATTTGATTAGGGTTGAATTAGCAAAGACCAACTAGGTCTTAATCACAGAATTAAACAGAGAATTCAGTGAAAATGATAGCAAGACATTTGACTTTAATAAAATATGTGACAAAATAATGACTTGTGACTTAGTACATTTAACGTGGATGGCACTTTTGCCCTACACATGATTTGCCCGATCCTGGTAATGCTGAGATAAAACTTGTAAAACCAAAGGTCAAGCCTGAAATGAATGAATTCCTGCCTTAGGTCTATATTCATTCAATCCATGATTTCATCTTGGTTGTTTGTACACTTTTTAATGTTAACCTATATTATATGCAAGGCTTGAAGTTTCTGTTAATGACATAGCTATCGTTGATTTCAATGTACATAATAATTTTGGCACTGTTAATGACATAGCTATCGTTGATTTCAATGTACATAATAATTTTGGCACTGTTAATGACATAGCTATCGTTGATTTCAATGTACATAATAATTTTGGCACTGTTAATGACATAGCTATCGTTGATTTCAATGTACATAATAATTCTGGCACTGTTAATGACATAGCTATCGTTGATTTCAATGTACATAATAATTTTGGCACTGTTAACGACATAGCTATCTTTGATTTCAATGTACATAATAATTTTGGCACTGTTAACGACATAGCTATCTTTGATTTCAATGTACATAATAATTTTGGCACTGTTAACGACATAGCTATCGTTGATTTCAATGTACATAATACTTTTGGCACTGTTAACGACATAGCTATCGTTGATTTCAATGTACATAATACTTTTGGCACTGTTAACGACATAGCTATCTTTGATTTCAATGTACATAATAATTTTGGCACTGTTAGTGACATAGCTATCGTTGATTTCAATGTACATAATACTTTTAGCTATCGTTGATTTCAATGTACATAATAATTTTGGCACTGTTAATGACATAGCTATCGTTGATTTCAATGTACATAATAAGTTTGGCACTGTTGATGACATAGCTATCTTTGATTTCAATGTACATAATAATTTTGGCACTGTTGACGACATAGCTATCTTTGATTTCAATGTACATAATAATTTTGGCACTGTTGACGACATAGCTATCTTTGATTTCAATGTACATAATAATTTTGGCACTGTTGACGACATAGCTATCTTTGATTTCAATGTACATAATAATTTTGGCACTGTTGGTTATATTCTCCTGTAAGGATCAACCAGCTTCTTTTGCAACGTTTATAAATAATTTTCATATGGAATTAATTTCGCTGAGTATTCCTTGAATAATCATGCAATTGTAATGGAATCTCCAAAATCCACTTAAAAGTTTTGTCCGACGTTTCCAATCAATTTTTGTTTTGTTGTTGGGGGGGGGGTCCATTTTATCTTCATCAGCTGCAAGTCTAAAGTTATTTTACACCTGTATATCTTGAGACATCCCCCTTTCGAAATATTGTTTTGGCATAAAAGTCAAAGAGAAATGACTATGCCTAGACTTTTGCTATACCATCATTTCTTATTTTACTATCTTTGTTTAAGTACCCATGATTTATCATGTGATATCATGCTAGCTCCACATTGTACCCCACTATTAATAGTCAGGAATATACAAGAATCCGTAAAAGACTCTAACTCAGAATCAGATATCTCTCATTATTGTCAATTACTGTGTAAACCATTGGTCTGTATATCATCTTAGTTCAATTAACGTCCAAAAAACTCCTATAGTAAAGCGTTGTGATTGTCCATAATAATTCGGGATTATTTTTGCAGGATACGATGATAATGTTGTTTCTGCAGTACAATGATGCTTCCAAAATTACAATAAATAACGTTAGGAACTATAATAGTCGTTGATATTTATCGAATCTTACAATAAAAACGTTCTTAGACATTATTATCAGAATTTTAAATAGTCCTTTGTGTTCTGATATTTCTGTTCTGTACAGAGAAATTTAATGCAATTGTTTTACAAATGTAATTTCTCTTTTCATATATGTTTATCTGTGAAGAATTCAATTTTGAAGAGTCTTGTATTCTAACGTAATGGTACCTTTTAACTTTATATTCATTATTTTTGCAACTGGCAATGTGAAAGCAAATACTCAGGTACACACAGTGTGTGTGTGTGTGTGTGTGTGAGAGAGAGAGAGAGAGAGAGAGAGAGAGATTGGATAAAATGTTTTTGGCCATGTCAGTATCAAATACTTCGTAAATTTGCTTCTTTCTATGAAAGGAAGTAATGAAGAATTATTAGTCTGAGCTTTGTGAACAACCTGATGAATTACGAAATCTACTAATTCTATCTACCATACATACTCGTTTATAAGTATAATTTAATTGCAACCACGCAGACCCAGGTCTGCCTTCGCATAATGCGCCTAAAGATCTGGATAGGCAGTTTATCAGAACAACAACATGGACCCTGATCTGCCGGTGCATTATGCGATGGCAGATCTGAGTCTGAACAGGTTGCAGGTTGACTTATAAATGAGTATATAATGTGTACCGGTATTCCCCGGATGTATAATACCTCTATATATCGTGAGTTGGAAAATTTTCAGTTATTGTTATAAAATTTATTTAAAGCTGTTGCTTGCAGAATTTACAGATACACATATTCTAAGATTTCGTTGTGAACTCTAGACGCAGTTTAAAGTTGTTAATATGTGTCTTCGTGATTAGTGCCGAACTAATATATTTAAAAAGTTATCAGCACCTGAACTGACGTTAAAAGAGACTTAGTGCATAAATAAATGTACTTCTTCGTACCTTTTGTGCATTGCTAACGAGAGGTATGCTAATTTCAATTCAATTATGGAAATGAGCCCCTTTTTACTTTACCAACTTCCACCTGAGATATCAGCAATCTATTATTTGACTGATTAAATCTATATATGGCCTTTTCAAGCCGAAAATGAAAACGACAAAGCTGATTACAAATGTCAAATGTGATAAAAATACAATTGCTCCAGGTTCACGCGAGCTGTTACTCGGCGAGATTTTCTCACACCCTACTAGCGTTATGTTACTTACAAATGCAGTATTATAGAACAAAAGGGATTATCTGTAGAAACTGTCAAACTTTTAAAGACAATAAGAGTACTGGCTTAGATTGATAAATGATACAGACACGTTTTCAACACTGAAAATGGTCAAAGAACTCCAATAATGATTTGTAAATGACACGGCAGGAAAACTCACTTTTACCAGCTTAAAGCGGGCTTGGAAATCATTGGATTACTGTTACAAGTGCCAACACTGTAATAAGACAAGCGTCATTGGAATGCCTTAGGAAAGCAGATGCCTTTTGGATATAACTGATTATTACATGTATTTCATATTTAAGTTACTGACTGTCATTGCAAACTGCATCATTCTAAATAAAAAAGAACTGCCTTATGTTATGAGGGAAGAATGTAAACGACTATAATAACTTTGGTGCAGGGCCAGGTTAACCCAAAAGCTAATAAGGATATAGCCTTAACTCATTAAATCCTGGCGCCACGTTTTGTGCGTCAGGAGGTAGTACCCTACTTCAGAGCTCTGTAGCCGCAAGGTTATTTAAGATACACCAAAATGGCTGGTATTACAGAGAAGTGGACCGATGTAACTCTACAAGGATAACAAATAATCTGGAAATTCTACTCGCATTACAAAATACAGAGGGAAAAACGATTTTTTTTCTTTACACCGAAAATTCGCCCGTTGGCGGAATCTGATTTTGTGTCCGGATTGTAGACTTTTTGACCTCAGCTCTAAGGCAGACCTGTCAGAACTATATACAAACAAGCGAACATTTGCAAAAAGTAGGATAAGTTTGGGATTTCGAGTAAAAAGTGGCCAGGATACGAAAATGATGGGCACAAAAAGCAAACAAAAAAACCTCCAAATTTTGCTCTTCTGCGCATGCGCGAGCGAAAAACCAATGAAAAACTACGTTTCTAACACAACTAGGCATCAGGCTAGACAAAAATTGCTTTAAAGCAGATTTATTTGAATGTATTCAGAAGCAGTCCCCAAAATGTGTTTCCTACTCTCATTTCAGGCGAAAATGACAAAAATATGCAGGAGTTAATGAGATAAGAACTGATACTCTGTAGGCCATCGTTTAGGCTCTCTATTTCATACTTACGTTAGAGCTAAGCGACGGTACCTCCTATTAGACTCAGGTCCCACGTAACTTTAATCAACCCTGCTTTCATGGAAGACAGCTACAAGCCTTCATGGGCAACAACCCCAATTTACACGAGTTACGTAAACCATGCTGGTCCGAACATAAATCGAAAATGGACATTAGATACATTGTGTGTGCATTAAAAAGGGAGAAAAACAATTAACAAGTTTACATGTCAAGCAAACGGTTAAACAAATATTACTTGAAGACTAAAAGTTGTTTCACTCATGTGATTTAACTGCCCCTCCAGGAGTCATAAGGGCTCCCTATATTACCTGAACGTTTTCTGCTTCAGTTTATATTAGGCACGCTTCTTTATTTTTCAGCTTTATCAGGTTAGTTAATAGTGCGTGTACTTCGCCTCTACGAGTGTAATTTTTTTCGCCTAATAAATGCCCGTCACTATCTTTTAATATGCATTAATTATTAAAAAGGAGATATAACGAACATTATTTCTAACTTATTAAAACTTGCCTCAAAGTTCACCTGTATTAAAAAGAATTTATCTTAAATAAAATCAAGATATCAAAGAAAGTATTCTCTATTAATCAACAACCTGTCGTCAAAGGCAACTTTTCTCATTTCACATGGGTGGCTGCTTAAGACAGATTTTACTGTATCGTAAGTCTTTAGGTATAACGTGTTGCTATTTTAGCGAAATGGTCTACTTACGTGGTCTTCTCATCTGACTGTACTTGACTGAAACGGTTTGTATCTGATAAAAGGCTTTTGTAAAATGAAGGTCAGAGCTTGGACTGAACGAATTCATAGCGCCAATACATGGATTTCTACAAAGAAATTGTATTAAAATGAATTCAGTCTAAGATAAAGAACGGTTAAAGGAATATTACATTTCAAATGTGGTACAATGAGGATAATTTGAGAGTCAAATCTGTATTATCTCCGAAAAATGGTTTAATTCTGATAAAACGAATGTGTTTTGAACGATTAACAAAATAAAATGAATTTTTTACCACTGAAATATACCTAGATGATCTGATTGTGTCTGTTTATTTTCTTTTCCAGGAAGCGGTGAAATTGCGAAGCTCGGACAGTACTAATTGTATTCAGTGACATGGGATTTTTTAATGAGAGGCCGCCATTTTTGCATAGGCCACGGGATTTAAATATACACCGTGTTCGTGCTATTTTCTTGGCGTTTGATTAGAACGGTACCATTATTATCAGTGAAAGAAAACTGGAATTCGACACGATAATCATGCAAACCGTCTGAGACATAGACGATGAGTGCCTGTTTTGTATATTTTTGCCTTGTTAACTCTTAAGTTAATAGTGGGTGGGCTGTTAACAGATAACAGAGCGGACCTACGTGTCCGCTGCATCAAATTGTGATTCACGCAGGGGAAGAGCGCTAGCTGAAAATCGCCTCGGTTCATTTTCATTCAAACTTGGCTTCTCATTGCATACATGGTCTCCAAACTTTGTTGCCTCTAGTGTATTTATTCTAAAAAGATATTTCATTTGAATTTTTGAAGAGGAGTCACAAAATCATTGCATGTCTGTATCTGATTTCGAATTTATTTGAGAGGGAATCCCGCTTTCGGTTGCATTAGATTGCATGTACCATTTAGAGGCAGACATCAGTAGTTAAGGGGGATCTTATAGCGTCAATGGGAATTAGCATTACAGACCCCCTTGGGAACATATAGCGTCAAGGGAAATTTAACATGGAGAAAAATCGTGGGAACATATAGCGTCAAGGGAAATTAACATGGAGAAAAATCGTGGGACTGTTGAGCGTCAAGGGGATTTGAACATGGGAATAGGGGACTGTATAGCGTCAAAGGAATTTAAACAGGGTGGGACTGTATAGCGTCAAGGGAAATGGAACATGGGATTTTTTTTTTAAAAAATAAAAAAGGGGTAGGCAATTCAAAGACTATCTCTTTTCGAGAAATATTGCTGGCCCTGAAAAGGGCCTTTGGGTTTTCTTCTTCTAATTTCTTCTTTTCCTCCACCAAGTTCTTATTTTATCTCCTACACTCTTCTTCTCTTTCTTTTTTTTCTTCTCCTCTTCTTTCTTCTCTTCCTCCTCTTCTTTCTTCTTCTTTTCATTTTCTTCTTCTTTTTCAATTTTTTCGTTCCAATTGCGTATTCTTATTCTTTCCTCTTCATCCTCCTTCTCCTCCTTGATCTCTTTCATGACACCACTAATTTTGTCCTTTGCTTTCCTTAAGTTATTAATTTCCATCTTCACACGATGGGGACTATAGGAATAATGGTCTTCAACCAGTCTTAATAGCATCTGTTCCATTATTCCTAAGTTGTCTAAAACGTCTTGCAAGGTTTGTAATTTGTCCATTTGGTTTGACGCCATCTTCTTTGTATTCTTTGCAGAATGGTTTGAACAACTAATACTGTGGGTTCTTATACGAAAAGCGCGAACGTGAAGGAAAACATCCCCCTAAAAACATAAAATGGATCTTACCTAGATGATGACCAAACATCGCGTGGACGTGAAGGAAAACATCCCCCTACTTTCTCATTTCATATAATATAACCCTAACTATACTCTCCACATTTGCTAAAAAACCCATAATCTACTATTCACACTAACATACCTGAGCTCTTACAAACACACAAACACATACACTTCCACTATTAATAAAGAGTTAGTGTTTATTTTCACACTACTCTACCTACTCACATTGGCAAATTAATAGTTATTTCTTTTCTAGACTATTGGGTAGCCCTGAAAAGGGCTGTTTTTTTTTAAACTCCAGATGCACCTATCTAATGGTTGCACCTTCCTGGCCTGGCGCCGCACACGCATCTTCTTCCCCAGTCTTCTTTCACCTTTCTTCTGGGGAGCGCAGAGGGAGGATGATTCGCTTCAGCACCCCAATCCTCTGTTTCAGGAATATTAAACGACATCATCTCTTCTCTTTTCTTTTCCTCCTCTTCCCTCTGTCTTCTCTCCTCTTCTTCCTTCTTTATTCTTGCTTCTTCTACGATAGCCTCCGCTGATAGTTCGTTTACTATCCGCCTGGCATATTCCAGGTGCATCTGGAGTTCTAACAGTTTCACTATTCTGCTAGTCATTCTTCTGGCTGTGTTGATCAATCAACAAGGGTAGCTGGACTGCCGAACGAGTTTCAATTTATACTGAAAGCGCGTACGTGAAGGAAAACATCCCCCTAAAAACATAAAATTCATCTTACCTAGATCATGACCAAAAAAAACAACAACAACGCGCGGACCTAAAAGAAACACTTGCTCACTTTTTTATGCTACCCATCACTTCAATAGACTATCCACATACTCAAAGCAATCCAATCTAACCCCAAATATACACCTCAAGCAGCCCAAAAAAAAAAACAAACAAACATCATTTTAATCTACTATCCACACCAACCTACTTTATCACTTACAAACACAAACACACCAACACATACCCTCAAAATTTTTAAGAAAGAGTTAGTGTTTATTTTCACACTACTCTACCTACACACATTGGCAAATGGATCATTACTTCTTTTCTAGAGTATTGGGGTAGCCCTGAAAAGGGCTGTTTTTTGTTTTGCTATGGCATTCTTTTTTAGTTTCTAAGAATGCGATGTCCTCTGAGGATAGACTTTCTGGCAATAGGTCTGCTTCTTCGGAAAGAGAAGAAGAACTCTTTGGTGTCGATACGGCAATCGACAAAGCCTCTGTCAGGTTCAGGTTGCTGCTGCTGCTGCTGCTGCTGCTGCTGTTCTTGTTGTTGCTGTTGCTGCTGTTTTTGAAGTCTGTACTTCTCTGTCCATTCTTCTTTTTCCCTGTTCACTTCTTCTCTGAAGAGCTCTTCTATTAGGTCTTCAGTGATTTTTAACATTCTCACATTCTCTATTTCTTCTGGCTTCGGTATCAGACTGTGTCTGACCCTATGCAAATTCACGTAGGCTTCGTTGAGCTTAGCTAGTTTGGAGCACATCTTCTTAGGAGGATGAGTCGACAATGGATGGTTAGACTGGAAACAACCCCGGTTATTATAGTGAAAGCGCGGACGTGAAGGAAAACATCCCCCACACGGTTTTTTCGAGCCGCAACGTTCATGAGAGGGATAGTAAGAAATGAAAGAGCATCAATCCAACATTCTTATAGCTAAACAAAAGACAAAGGCATTTTTTTCTAAACACAACATTTTTTATTCAAAAATCACTTAACACTAAACAACAACATTTTTAACAATAATCCAACAATATAACATCAAACAATTTTTTTCTAATCACAAACATTCTTTTCTTCAATGGACAATCTACTTTAAACAGGGCTGACAACGTTGTGAATGAAATTGTGATTTCCACTGTTGGAAATCATTAGGCCATTGATGGACACTACGTTTCCTAGCTTGAGACAAAAGATAAGCATAATGGTCACAAAACCATCGATCTACTTTCACATCGTTTCTAGCAGAAGAACGAGGATCGAAATGAGTCACTAAATGTTCTAAGGAATAGCCCAGGCTGCGATGATGCAGAAAATACACACAATATTGTCCACACACTAAGGAATCTGTGCCTTGTAATTTCACGTTATTGAATCGGGTGGTTTGAGCATTTCTTCTCATAAAGTCAATGATATCGTCTTCCAAAGGGGGCAATCCGTACGAATCGAAATATTCCACACATCCTTCTTGAGGAAAGTAGACGGCTACCCAGTGGGTTCCTGGGAGATGACTGTCGTCCGTGTTGATCACGTAAGCTTGATGGTCTTTAGGTTTGCGATGAGGGAGTTCATCTTTAGCACAGACGACAGGATTCCAAGAAGCCGTATACGAACTGTGGTTCAAAAGGTAATAAAGTTCCCAGGTATCCATTGTTTTGTGTGGTTTTTTTCTTCTTCACAGGTAATAATAAGTCGTCAATTCGATCCTGACTTTTTGCTTGAAAATGTCTGACGAATAAACGGTTATTCGTTCTGTTTCCTCACTCTGATTCAGGAGAGTTTCGATACGATGGATCTCTTGAGTGGTTAATGGTGGACAAGAATGTTCACGCAAGTCTTTATACCACTGGTGCAACACGTCTTTGTTCGAGATGAGACTCCAAGCTTCGTCCAGATACTCGTCCAATTTTTCTTCTTGACTTAACATCAGGCATTTATCGTGTTGAATTTGACTGGGATGATCGTTTTGACATCCATAGCAATTTTTCTTGATCAATTCCGTCATTTTGTCGACCAAGTGTTTGGCAAAACAGGAGACTAAATGGGCTTCTTGTTCTGGCCATCTCGATTTCATCATGATCACTTCTTCTTCCACAGTCTCCTCACATTTCATGTCCAAAGTTTCTTCACTAGGTAAAGAGGGATAACAGTCTTCCATGACTTCTAATAATCTAGAATGACTTCTCTCAAACTGTTGATTTCTATGGTATTATCGAATTCTGCATACAGGATGACGTTCACTGTCTTGTCCAGTGGCTTTGCAAACTGAAGTTCCACACGAATCTGGCCTGATTTTATAGGGTGGAAATGTCCCTCGTCGCTGCCTTGGTCTGGAGTGAAATCGAAAGCCCACAAAGCATAGCCTCCTGCATAATCCTCGTACTCAATGCCGTGACTGGTGTTGGTTCCTAACTGACCCGTGGCTTCGTACAGGGACAAATACGATCTCAAGTAATTGTTGTTGGCAAAGTCAGGTTCGAAAGGTCGGGTACACAAGGTCTTGCCATCACGACTGACTTCGATTTTCTTCACGTCGAAGTGTTGAAAGTTGAAAGGATTTTCTTTGAAGGCTCCGTTGAAGGCTGAATTCAGGACCGTACCAAGGATTAAACGCTTGGGTAGCTGTCCTTGAAACAGATGATCTTCGATCATTGAATGCTGTCCAGCAGGAATGGTGAACGTTTTCACTTCCACACGTCGTATGGGATACTTGGCGGTTGTTCTGCTCAACGTTTGACTGATGTCGTTACCTACTTTGGGTAACACTTCTACGCGTCGTACGTAGAGTTTGGCCTCTAAAATTGTGCTTTTAGGAGGCTTAGTAGGATCAGCAGCTATCAAATGGAAAGCGGCACTGCTGCGATTCAGTCTCAAGCGGACATTCACCCCGTTCAGCAAATATTTCTCTTGCAACCACATGTCCAAATGCAAACGATCCATCAGTTCTAAACTTTTCTTGTTTAAGATTTTGTCTTGTCTTGCCTCAAAGCTGGAATTGGATGTATCTGTTTTTTCTAACTTGCCCGCTTCGTCAGCTACCCACAGCACACAGGCATTGAGATGACTATCCTTGGCATCTATTCCGTACGTCAAGAGATTTTCCAAGTAGGCACGGTAAGGGTATGTATCCATGCTGCTGCTGACCAGTTTGTTATTCAAGTACAAATCCACTGAGCTGAACAAGGAATGCATGAAATTGTTGACGGGACCTATTTCGTCATCGTCTTTTACTCCATTACCATCCTTATCTAGAACTTGGACTTTCAAGTACAAGTAACTGCTATTCAGATCGATGTAATCTTCGGGTTGTCCTTTGATTTCAAACTCGATGGGAGCGGAATCCATCAAAGAGGAGACGGGGTGAAATTCCACCCACTGGGATTCTTGCATGGTCATCATGGTGGGGGGCATGGCAAACAGATCCAGTTCCGTCTTGGAACAGGCGCAAGACTCTCGGTGCATCATTTTGTTTTGTGTCTCAATAATCGAAAACGTCTAAGTCTCGAACGGTTCTTCTTTTCTTGGCCTTTCTCGCTTGAAGTCTGGTGAAAGGGTGTTTTCTTCGTCGTCTCTTTCTGCCTTGTCCTTGCTGAATGCTTGACTCGGTAGCGTGCAGGGCATTTATAGGTGTCTCTCGTCGGCCCAAAATGTCTTTTCCCGTTTGCAGCAAGACATTTTTGCCTGCCCTCATGAAGGCTTCTTTAGGGTTTTGTTTGTCGATGATGACATTTTGGAGAAATTCTTTGCCTTGTGTCAGTGCCGCATCTTTCAAGGCGTGCAATCCTCGTGTCACCATCGGTTTCAACACCGGGGCCACCGAACGAAAGGCCGATTTTAACATGTCTCCTAAACCGTGTCCTCGCTGTCGAGCCACCCCTCGGTACACTGGATACATGACTTACTTACGAGTCGTGAGAGAACCGTTTTCGAAAATGGAGTTTCACCGTGACTTTTCCTTTGGTGAATGGAATATTTTGTCCCAAATCTCCTTTTATAGTAATGTTGACCGTGTCCAAATACGACTTGCTGACAGGCAAATAGTGAGGATGGACAAATTCGCGGTGGACGTGATAAGTGTTTCCACCTTCCTCGTCAGCGTTTGTGGCAGAATCCACTTTGAAAGGAATGACACGCAGTAACGGCACGGAGGTGTGTCCCACCACGTTGTATTCCACCACATCGGAGTACACGAAGATCAAATTCAGTCCTTGGTTCAGTTCTACCGGGAAACGAAAATACTTGGCAAAAGAGTCGTTGTCATAAATGACTGGTAATTCGGGGGATTTTTTTTGTTCTCCTATCTTCCTCATCTCCGTGTCACCACCCAATATGTCAAACAATTCAGGACAAAATATGAAAGACATGAATTTTTTGGACCCCTCAGAAAATTTCATCAGAAAGCGACGAGCTATTTTGTGGTATTCCAGGGTGACACTTTTTTGGACATTCCCCAAAGCTTTATGGAACACGCCATTAAACCTGGAGGCTATGGCGCTGACCAAATGATGACCACTGAAATAATAGCCTGGGAGAATGGACAAGTTGTAGGTCCATGTTTTAAGTTTGTCATCATAGGTTTTATTGGTATATGTGCCAATCTTATCCAACTCCTCTTGCAATGGTTTGTCATGAACTTCCACCTTAAAATAATTTTGATTGGGAATGACATTGTGGACTTGGGTTGGGTGAATCATTTCCACTAAAGCCACTTCCCAATGGGCTTCGTGATCTAAGGGGATGGCTTGAGGTAATTTGGCTGTGTAACAGCACAACGTGTTATTGGGAAACACCTCCATGGAACTGTCACTGGGTAAGGTTAAGTAAAATTGGTTTTGGTGACTCATAATTCCAGAGTTCTGTGGCTGTCCGAGGGGTTAGTGGACGTCAGAGGCGTGTCTCCGCCCAAAATGGGGTTCTGGTTGTGGTTGCTGGAGTGGTGACTGGCACTGACACTGGACACAACGTTCCCGTTCGAGGAGAATTTCAGGGAGGGATTGGGAAGCAGGTAACCGATGCAACTGCTCAATAAAATGGTCCACAATTGTTTGTCTCCTTGTTGCAAACTCAAATTGGCGATGGCTGCCCCGATGACACAATACACCACGAAGATTTGGCAGAAAAAGACGATTTGCGTTTTAGGCACACGTTCTCCACACCACACCCACAAGGGTTGTTTTTGTAAATCTTGCACAGAAGAACTAGGGGAAGAAGGACTGGTCGACGTAGCTGCGTCTGCTGCTGTGTGAAAGGGCATGATGGTCACTTCTTCTTTTTATAGTCGATGACTTGCGAAGCGTCGATCCAAGAATCGAAACTGGGTGGATATCCTTTCCAACGTACTTTGACTTCTTTGACACGTCGTTTGCCCACTTTACGGGTTCTGCGTTCGAGAATGCTTTCGATGTCGTACACGTCGTCTTCTTTTTTGGTGACACGTTGTAACTCGGGCAAATAAAACGTTCCTTTGAGTACTTCTCCGTTCATGTCTTCCAATTTATAGACGGCAGAATGACGGCCATGTACTCGTCCAGTGACGCGAAACAATTCGGTCGTCCAGTTAGGTAAGTAACCTTTGTCGAAAGTGCGTTTGGTTTTACCAATGCGCACCCAATCTCCTACGGTCAACTCTCCACTTTTCTTGGGGACAGCCCTCGTCGGGACGTACCGAACAGGCGCTCGAACACCAGCACTTCGTTGTCGGGAGTCACGTCTTGCGGGGCACGTTCGATGCTTCGATGGTAAGATTGGTTGTACGCTTGCACCAGGTGCGGTAAGATGTCGATGTACTTCAGAGTGTGGTGATGCGTAAAATATTTCCACATGCGTTCTTTCAAAGTGCGTTGAAAACGTTCCACGATGCTGGCTTTGGTTTCGGGATTCTCGGTGGTAAAAAAATGAATGTCACGTTTCTTTAATTCTTTTTGGAAAGCTTGGTTCAGAATTTCGGTGCCTTTGTCCGTTTGCCATCGAAGAGGGCGACGACCGCTTTGTTTCAACACCCGTTGCAGGGCTCGCACTAACTCGCTGCTGGATTTGGAAGTCAAGGGTACGACCCAGGCAAATTTGGAAAAGACGTCGATGACACAAAACAAATATTTGTAGCCACGATTGTAGCTGGCCAAATGAGAGACATCGGCTAAATCGGCTTGCCATTGATGATCGATGCCTTCCACTCGGGTGCGACTTCTGGCAAACTTGCGTCGAATGGGTTTGTGTAAAGTGTAGGTAGCTTGTTCTTGTAACCATAGTTGCACTTGAGGTAAACGGAGACTTTTCAGTCGAGTTTTGGCAGCACGATACAATTTTTGAACTCCTGCGTAACCTGCAGGATGTGAGGGATCGTAGTAAATGCTGGCTAAGACTTTTTCCATTTTTTATTTTGTGTTGGCGTTTTAATAAGTCACCCACTCTTCGGTGATGCTACTTTGGGTGGGTCGAAAGGGTGGTTTGGAAACGGATTTACGTGTCCGATGGGCTACGGGAGTAGAAGTAGAAGGTAGTGGTGGTGGTGGTGGTGGCAATGGAATGGCTTTGGTCTTCTTTTCTTTTTTCGCTTCTGGTTTCCCTTCTTTCTTTTTCACTTCTGTCGAAGGAGGCGTGGACATCATCTTTTTAACCCAAGCTTTCATTTCTTCTCGTTGGGGTGTGGGGGACGGGGTCAATAAGGATGCTGCAATCTTACTCGAAATGGGAGCTGCTGACGGTGTTTGAAACACTTCGCGCATCTCTTCTTCCTCAGGTCTTTGTGGGGTAGCATCTCTGGTGACCCTTGGGGATGGTAGTGGTGGTAATGATGATGATGGTGCTGGACTTTTCATCAAGGTCTTAAAATCTTTTAGAGTGGGTAAAGCTGTTTCGTCTAAAGCTTTCTGGTGAAAGAGTTGCAGTCGTTGCAAGAGTTGACCGTACTTTTGCGATTTTTCTGTTTCGGACAAATCTTGGCGATCCATCAAGGACTGCAATTCGTGTTGTAACTGGGACATCTCGCTCAAATTGGGATTGGGAGGTAAATGCGGGGTGCGTTGTTCTTGCCACCGATGGTATTCCATCCATCGTTTGTAAGGCACTAAAGCCAGTTTTCGTCCTTCCATGGGGTTGTCAGGGGTCGATTCTGAGATCTTGGGACTTTCGAAGGCCTTTTTATCTTGCTCCCATCAGTCCTCCCAACATGGTTCCCAAGACTCCTTTCAGTATGGGGCCTAACAAGAGAGGCAAAATGCCTCCACGTTGAACCAACATCTTCTTTTTTTGACGAATGGGAATTTTCTTTTGAACCATTTGGCGAAGAACGTGACGATGTTTGCCTAAGCATTGTTTCTGGTGTTTGGACAAAGGGATCGTGCCTTTCAAAACGTTCAAACAACATTCGCAGACGGTATCGATGACCTCTTTGGAGGCCGTTTGAATGAGTTTTTTTCGTAGGGGTGGAGAAGCTTTGGACAGGACAGATAACAGGTCTCCATGTTTAGCTAAACGTGGTGGCAGTCCTTTCCTTTTCTTTCCTTGGGGTTTTCTGGAGGGTGACATTTTTGCTTGTGGGTTCCGGGACATTCACCGAATAGACACTAACGTCGATGACTTAACGCACACCCTTTTATCTTTTTTGGGACTATCGCTTTGTCATAAAGGTGACAATGTTTTTCCCAAAATCGCCAAGGAATCCTCCCCTTTGTTGACGCCTCTTTTTCTTGGAACGACTGTGTCTTTTCTTAGGGTAATGTCGATGCTTGGCTAAGCGCTTTGTCGGATGACGCGTCTGCCTTTGTCTCTTTCTTTTGTGGCTTCTTGGAGGTGACATCTTTTACAAGTTCACTGATACCCCGACTTGGTCACAGGCTCTTTTTATACTGGAACGCGTCGCCACTGATTGTCTTTACGTTTTATCAGTTTGAGGACAGGCATGACACGTCGTGCAGGGGTACGCAACGGACTAAATCGAGCCAGTTCTTGCTTGGACAAATCCAGTAAACTTTGTAACATGCCCGCTCTTTCTTGGACTTTGATTTTGGGAGAAGGTACTTTGTGAGCAGCAGCCACTGCCACTAAATTGGAGGGTCCTGCCACTGGGGAAGTTCTTTTGGGGGTCATCAACGGAGATGTTCTTGGTGTGATCAACGTCTCCAAGTACTCTTCAGTTCTGGGTGTCATCAACGGAGAAGTGGATGAACGTGAGGATGCCGGAGACGCAGTCACTGCTGTGGCAGGTCGTGGTTTGCGAGTGTAAGGTTGCGTCCTGGCCGAAGTGCCTCTCTTGCGACTAGTTTTCTTCTGTGGACTTTTCTTTTTCTGGGGACTTTTTCTCTGTTTCTTTTTCTGGGGGCTTCTTTTCTTTTTTCGGGGTGGTGTCTGGTAAGAGGAGGGTCCCGCCACTGGAGAAGTTATTCTTCTTGGGGACCTGGTCTTTTTCTTTTTCTTCTTGGGGCTTCGTTGGACTTTTGTCTTGGGGATAACTTTGGGGGCATTAGGATCCCATCTTAAGAGTGAGCGAATGATGACCCCTCCTAGAGTACCGCTCCCTCCAGGTTTCAAAATGATTTGTTTTTTGGTTTGAGTGTCGATGCGGGGATCGGCCAGTTGGACCAAAGCGACTTTGTTTCGATCGAAAAAGCGTTGGGTTTGATGAGGAATCTGAATGATTCCTTGGAGTAATTGACGTGCCGTCACCGTGAACCATCGTAAGACTTCTTTGAGACTAGCTTCTAAGACACGAGCTCGTGTTTGTGGATCTTTTTCTCGACTGATGCCATACAAGGCACGAATCAATTTGACGGGAAGATGCGACTGAAGGGACGTCATGTTCGCACTGAGAGTGAGACAGACGAAAAAGGGTCTGAGGTTTTTATAGATTTTTTGATGGGGAGTGAAATGAAGTCGAGGACGGAGACGTGTACAGGACAGGCCCTCCGTCTTGGCACCAGTGGTGAAACAAGTGGGTACGAAATCGCAAATCCTCAGGAGTCGTAGGTTTCAAATCGACGAGTAAATAGGCGTGTGGCGTTTGAGTGGCATCGTCGTACGCCTGAGTCAGCCAAGGCGTTCCTAACTGTTTGGCTAAGACTTGCACTTGCGATTTATCTCGAGGGCTTTTAAACAAGACCACGTAATGCGCATTGAGACTGATGGTACGATGGGCTTTACTTTGTTGAAACAAATTTTGGGTGATGTAAACGACACTGGCATTACGGTGATGCCCTTTGCGCGTGAACCACAATTTAATTTCTTCTTCGTCTTCTCCTAACATGTCGTCGAAAATGACCAAATGGGTTAGACGGGAGTCAGAGACGATGCCGTCGTCTTCTTTAGGAATGCCTTCCACAAACACGATGGAATCGCCTTGACTTTCTCGCAAAAGGCTGTACGCCGATTGCCACTCTTTGTAACACCACACGATCCGTTGAGGGGGCCGATCGATCAAATGATGTTTATGCTCGATCAAACGTTTGACGAATTCGGTTTTGCCTGAACCGCTAGGTCCAGCAATGAGCATGTTAAAGGGATGGCGAAGATACAAAGCCTCCCAACTGGCACGATCTAAGTGTTCGTCGATGACTTTGACAGTAGAGGAAGAGGGAGCAGAGACAGTAGAGGTAGCCATGGTGTCAGAAATGTCACTTGTGACACGAAAACAAACAAGACAAGAGTTTATATACTTTTTCAGAACACGTTTATTGAATGTTTTTTATCAAACATGAATACGAAAGACAAAAATACATAAAAGCCAAAGGCTTAAGTACAAGAATAAGAGGCACATGATAACGATGAACGTGGAATAAACACAAGTGTCTGTACAACAATCACATGTTTTGGGTAATGTTCTAACTAGTTCAACAGGGGGTAAAGTCACACAAGTGTCCTCCCGAAAAGGTCTTTCAGGTCTGTCCACGACAGTCCTGTCTTGGGTGACGGGTTCTTCTGGCACCGTCACTAACACGGGTTGAAAAGTAACTTTTTTCCTTGAACAACTCTCGTGCATTCTGGGCCACTTCTTGGGTCCAAGCCTCAAAATCCCATTCTTTCCAGGCACGGACATCTGTCCAATGGGGATGTAAGTCACAAGCTACACACACATCGTCATACACGTCTTGGGTAGCTAAAAGTTGACGAATCTTTTTTTCCTGTTGAGGTCGAGAAGTATCCAGATGAAAACGCAAGGCTTTGAGCAAAAGGAGTTTTTCGTGACCATTTAAGGCCATGGAGGTGGTAAGTACTGATCGTAAAGAGTCCACAAAGAATCGGCTGGTAAACGAAATCCCAAAAAACAAGTCACTAAGACACACACCACTTGTCGTCCCAAATTGAATGGATACAGTTCTTGTAATAATCGATGGTAATGATCCACGGTTTGAATATGGTCATTGAGTTCCTTCCACGGAATCTGTTGGATGACATGTGACATAAGTCGTGGCATGGCAGCCTGTTTTTATAGCCTCTTTGTTTCGGAAACAATACACGTACTTTCTAGCCAGAGATCTTCGTTCTCCAGTAGGGAATCTAAATCTTGCATACTGTAACCGAAACTTCAGAGTTCGTTTAGAAGTTTCCTCTTCCTCTAAGTAGATTCCACGTAAAATATGTTGGTAATCCTTTAACTTGTCTTCCTCAATGTATTGCTGTAGGTGAATCTCGAAGTAACCAAAATAATGAACATTTCGATCATTCACTAACTCAAAGTGTTGAACAAGGTCTGACCACTGAAACAATTTCTGACGAATCAGTTCTCTTATACCATTCAGGTACCAGTGGTTAAAGATCTGGTGACGTAACGGATGCAATTGTTCTTTACGTTTGACTTGTATTTTCACCAGCTCTCGGTAAATGCGTTCTCTCAACTCCACAGGCAAAGCACGAATGTTCTCTAGCAAAGTATCCATGAATAGGTCATACTAAATCCTCTTTGGTCTGACACAAGAAATGTACTCTTTGCACAAACATGGTTTTAATTCATTGTCGAATTTAAATCGTTGAGTCACTAATCTACACATTACAATTCGTTCAGAAGTTTCCTCTTTCACTAAGTTGACATTGCGTTCAAGATGTTGGTAATTCGTTAACTCTTCCTCTGGAATTCGATGCAGTACGTTTACAATGATGTAGGTAGAATCGTCCATAACAAACCAATCCTTTTGAAAACTAGAGGATCGTTGATCAATGTCTGTCCGATGGAACACTTTCAATTGAATCAGTCCTTGTATAGCCTTCAGGTACCAGTGGTTCAAACACCGGTGACGTATCGGATGCAATTGTTCTTTACGTTTCACTTGTATTTTGACCAGCTCTCGGTAAATGCGTTCTCTCAACTCCACAGGCAAAGCACGAATGTTCTCTTGTAAAGTATCCATGAACAGATTATTATGGTAAGAAGTTACTTCAATGTCTCGGTCCCACTAAAGGTAAGTAATGACAATTCGGTGACCATCGAGCATGTTCTACGTAGGCCGAATCTTGCGGTTCCCAGAGGTGAAGTGACACACTGCAACTGAAGCACTTGACTTTATCTCCTTCGCCCAAGTAGAAAAATCCGGCTCTGGCTAATTCTTCAGGGGTCGGTCCTCCCAGATACTTAGGCCATTTTCCTTTGAACGATTGAAGACGATTTTCAAAGTCGCAGTATTCCGACAAACGCACAGGAAACGAATATTCGTTTTTCACAGGTTCGTTTCGATGAGGGTTGAGTGAAATGGGCAGGAGTTTGCTCAGGGCTGGATGACATCCGTAGGGAGGTAAACGTGAAGGTCGACATTCCCCTTTAAAACGAAACCCAGTAAAATGTCCAAGAGGACGAGCAGCATCGCTTTCGCATCCCACAGGTTTGACACGCACAGCATCACTTTCCATGACAGGGGCAGTGAGAACAAAGTTCCCATGATGCTTTACGGCATCGCTCAGGTCACAAGGTACAGCATCGGTCCCATCGCAAGGCTCACAATCGCACTCGTCTGCAAACTCCGTTACGCAATTACAATGGTAACCACATGGACAATCGCAGTTTCCTTCCGGACATTTTCCGTCGCAATGCCTGGGTCTTATCCATCCAATATTAGTCACACTAGAGGAAGATACAACTTTTTTACAATCCCCAAACTGGAACGATGTCTCTTTCAAAGTATTCATCTTGTTTGCTCGGTCTTGGTAGTCACAATGAACTATCGATCTTGTCTAGGGTTTCTTTTTATATACAGACCAATACCGACGTGACCGTACGGTAACGTAAAGTGATTGGGAAGTCGCACTCGCTTCTGGTACACGATTTGATAGACTTTTTCCAAGGGTCGACTGACGATGTGGTGAGTGGGTAAACGTACAATCTTGTTCGGTTGATAGGTGGTCACTTTAAAGTTTCCATCCTCTTCCGATTGCAAGGCTTCTTTCAATACCCCAAAGTTGACCACTCGACTGGTACGATGATTCAGAGTCAGTCCTTTCACTTTGCACGTCGTGTGCACTTCTCCTTGTTTGTCCCGGTATTCGTAGCCGTAATTTTTGGGACCGCCACTGACGAAACTTAGAATCTTGTCGTCGGGATGCTCGTCTGTCCAGGCTCCTAAACGGTCTCCTTCGATGTCAGGGTGATGTTGAATCGGGTGATGGATGTAAATGCAACTGTCCGTGTCAAAGTACAGGACGCGTTCTTCTAACAGTTCTAAAGCTTCGTACAATTTTAAGCGAGCATGGGCTGTCACGTAAGCCGCAATGATGACATTTCCAAAGGGGTCGTCTTGTACAAAGTCCAGATCTTCTTCGTAATTGACTAAGATCAAATCCTCGCGAACGACGTCCACGTGTTTCATGAATTTGGTTTTGTCGTGAATCATCTGGAAGTAGCGGGAAGGTTCTATCAAATATTCCGTCTTGGGTAAACACGGTCGTTGTGCCATTTTACCCCACAAGCAATTTAACATCACTTTGGCAAACGATCGCCTGCCTTCGTTTTTCTCGATGTGGTCTAAAGTGATGCCTTCTTGTTCGTAGTATTTCTCTTTGAATTGTATTTGGTCTTCGGGAGTGTGACACCAGGAAGGATAGCCGCTGGCTTCTTGTTTCAGTTTCAAAAAGGCATCCACGTAGTCGGCGAAAATGCCTTTCTGAGTAGGGTCACCCTTGCGGTATTGTTGTGTCTTGGGAAAGTGGCAAATTTCGTACACTTCTAACAGCTGGTATCCCATGTCCAGAGCTTTGAACAATTCTACGCTGACCCAGGTTCCCGTCAAGGCCCGTTCTTCCTGGCTGTGCTGACAAGGTTGGTCTTGGTTGCACGTTTCGGCACAAGTACGGCACAAGGGAAACATCAGTTTGCCTTGACAATGGTGAGGTAAGACGGGATGGTATAGGTTCGTGGGAGGCAAAACTTTACACTTGATCAAGCCTTCGTATTGTCGAATGTTGACCAGGTCGATGTGTTCCGTCAGCAATTGCGGGTGCCCTACGGGAAAGCGACAATATTTGCACACGTAGGGATACAGCGAACACACGTCCAAGTATTTGATTTCTTCTCCTTTCTCTTCGTCGGCTTGGTACAGCAAACAGGTGGCATTGGTCCTTCCTCCGTACAAACTATCCCTCGGGTTCAGCGGGTCCATGAACTGGTAACTTTCCACGAGGCGTTTAAACTCGGGATCGGTTTTCATACGGTGATCGTACTCGTGTTCCCACATTTCCACCACTTGGTATCCTTGCTGTTCTAACTTTAGGCGTCGCTGACAAGTGTCCTGGTACAAGTCTTCCATGGTTCGTTGTAAAAACTGATTTTTAGTGCCACGGTCAGGGTAACAAACGGGACATCCGTGAAATAAGCAACCGTTAAACTCGTACACGATCTTGGGGTTTTCTAAGTCCCAGCCATCGACCGAATACGTTCCGATGGTCTTTTCACCCCCTCCGTTGCGAGCATGCTGAATCCACTTGTCTTCCTTGTCGCACAAGTAATGTAACCAGCGTAGGGCTTTGACCGAGTATTGACGCTTGACAAAGTGGGTCGTTTGAGGACTGATGACAGCCACGGTGTTTTCAGGCATGAATCGTTGTCGATACACTAAGGAACACGCTTTGGCAATGGTGCAAGCTTCTTTCAAAGGATCGACCCCTCCATGTTCCATGAACAGTTCTCGAAATTTTCCACAGCAACGCCGTAAAATGTCCACGTCGGAACGACAATACTTTAACATTTCTTCCTGAAAGCCGAAAGGGTCCAAAGCGTGAGCCTGGTACCAAGCGTAGAAAGCTTCTCGTTGTTCGGTACGCATGTTGTCGGGGTCGTAATAGTGAGCCTCGGGCAAATGGGGTAGAACGGCGTGTTGATTGGCTTCCGTATTGAAAAAGTGTGGAAAGTACCCTTTAGCCATTTCTGTCATTCCAAACGTTTTAGGCATTCGACTCAAAGGCATGGCCAAATAGCTCATCGAATCTTTAAACTGTACTTGTCCCACTTGCATGAAAATGATTTTGGCTCCGTTCAAAGTCACTTTAGGACGTTCGGTGCCTTGTTCCGCATAGTACCTCAAAAGAAACTGTCCATCGTATCCGGAGAAATTGTGAGCCATCACCGTGGCATGACGATGACAATCTCCGTAAAGTTCGATGTCCTCTTGGCTCCACGTCTTGTCGACGGGGTCTAAGACCCATTGGGCAAAATCGTCTAGCGTCTTTGGTCCCCGAAATTTTTTTTCACGCCCTCCAGGAATCTTGCTGCAGTGAGGGCAATGACTGAAGATAGGTTCTTGAATGCACTTCTCGCACGCTCGATGAGCCACGCAGAAATTAGGAATGTGAATGCCAGTCTCTTGCATGCATTCGAAATCGAAAAAGATGAAATTGCCTTTCTTCTTGTGACCGTCCTCTTTCTCTGGTGGGGGTTGGTATTTTTGCACGTAACATTCGTGTTCCAAGTCCACGATGTGGTGACAAATGTGACATTTTTTCTTTCCTGAACATACGTGTGCCTTGGTATTATTGGTACGTATGACTTGTTCACACGTAGGGCACAATCTCAGGAGTTGACAAGCACATTTCTTCTGTGAACCTTGCGTTTTCAGATGTTGTTGGTAACAGGTAGGGCTGACAAACGTACGCAGACAAGTTGAACAAGGCACTGGTTCTTCGCTCAGACAGGGTTGAGAGGCCAAACATCCTGAGCATTTCCATCCACAATGCTTGTGTTGCTCTCGATTATTATAACCATGGTCACATTTCTCACAGTAATAACCGTATCCCAGGAATCCAGTGATACTGGTAATGGTATCGAAATGGTCATCGTGATGATAAACATGAATGTATTTTCCGTCCTTAAAATCTTGCCCTCGAAACAACATAGGCCCTCGCACTTCTTGAGGGTGCACTTTCAAGGTGTATCGTGGAGCTAGGGCATCTTGCAATTTTTGCATCTCAGGAATGCCACAGGGTGTGTCTTTGGACAGGCCAGCTTGTTGCAACAGGAGTTCTGCTTCGTTTCGTTGTTTGGCTCGGTCGGATTGTTGAATAGTTTTCCAGGTTCTTTTCCATTCTACCGTGTCGTTCTTGTTGGCATAGGTTCGTCCCACCACGATGGCACGGGCTAAACACATCTGGTCATGAGGGTTGTGAATTTGGACAATGCTACACTTAATGCTGCGAATGTCGTTCATAAATAACATCTTTTTGCGTCCGGTCCCTTGAGGAGGAGAGACGTGGGTCATGTCCAATGTGGCTTTTCCATCGGTGATGTCAAACTGGTCATTAGATTGTTGCACGTGTTGAATCTTGTCCATGACTTTGGAAGCGGTCAATTCTGCAGGGGTGCTAAACTCGATCCAAACAGGGGATTTCAAACCGTCGTGTTGTATGGAAAGTCTCAAGCGATCGTCTTCTTTGGGTTGACATTGTTGCTTGAGTGAAGTGAGCAAAGAATCCCACACTCCGGTGATAAACACTTCTGCTTTCTCTAACGGCACTTCAGCCTTGAAATCTTTAAACTTCACTGTGTATTTGTAAGCCGTAGTTCTAAATTTTCTAGAGGAGCGCTTTTCCGTCTCTCGAATGGAATAGTACTTTTCAGGGTTAACTAAGGGTGGTGAACTTGGTTTAGAGGGTTCTGATTCTGGTTCACTCATGTCCTCTTCAAAATCACTGGCATGAATTTGTGCCAAGATTTCAGCCCTGGTACGAGGCGATAGATCACGTTTCTGCCTCTTACTTCTTTCTTCTTCTTCTTTCTTCTCGAATGAATTAGATCGTTTCATCTTGAAAGCAAAAAGTCAAATGACTCAAGTTCAAACACCATGAGCTACTTTATAGTCATAGCATACCAGCGTATATAAAAGGGTGTGTGTCTTGTCCTTTCACTATTCATTTCACTCTCAAGCCGAGCACAACGATGGAAGAGACTAACCAGATGGAACGTTTCGTCAGAGCTTTGCGAGGGGTCATTAGAAAATTCTCTTCAGACCAGCCTACGGACTACTCTCCTTCCTTTAGAGATAAAAGTCAAGATACTTGCTATATCTGTCAGAAGAAAGGGCATTGGTCTTCAGAGTGTCCAGACCGTCAAAAAAGAACAAAAACAGGGACTAAAAAAGACAAAAGTCAAGATACCTGTTATTATTGTAAAGAAAAAGGACATTGGTCTCCAGATTGCCCAAAAAAGAAACAAGAGGAGTCAGAAGAAAAGAAGGATTCTTCAGAAGAAGAGAGGGATTCTTCAGAAGAAGAGAGGAATTCTTCAGAGGAAGAAAGCAGACAGGTGAAGAAAAAGAAACAGGAGAAGAAAAGAAGAAGGGAAGAAAGTGAGGAGGAAGAAGAGGAAAAGAGTGTGACAGTGAAGAAATTCAAAAAACAGAGAGACTAAACAAGGAAAAAGAAGAAGTCAATGAACTTTAAATTAAAGTGTTATGATGTGAATTGTGAATTGGATTGTAAAAAATGGAGAAAAGAATAAATGAATGATATAAGGTAAGAGTCTTTGAGTTTTGATTTTAAAATAAGAAGCTACACTCACGCACTCATACAAAGACACGTACTATAGGGTAAAATGGGTGGGTTATTTTTTTTTTTTTTTTTTTTTTGAGTTATTGGCAAATTGAAATTGTATTTCTTTTCGAGATATGTGGGTGGCCCTGAAAAGGGCCTTTTTTCTTTATGATGTAGGGGTGAGTTTAAGCAATCAACTTTAACTGCCTTATGCCTTTGCCACGGCCAAGGCCTACTTCTGGACTGCGTAATGTTGATGATGATGATAATGATTGGGTTGAAATCACTAAGGGTGGTACGGTAGGCTTAGTCACAGGGTTGACGTGTTTAGCTCGGGAAGGTCGTATTCTCTTCGGTCGTGATAAAGAAGTCTGATACATTTGTTTCAGACTTCTTAACTCCGCTAAAATGTCCAACAGTACCGTGACCGTTTGATTTTCACCCTCTTGTTTCTTTGCTGCTACTTCTTCTTGCTGTTGTTTTTTTCTTACCTCTTCTTCTTGTTGCTGTTGCTGTAGGAGAAAAGCCTGTTCCGCTTCCTTTTGTCGTTGTATAAATTTCTCCAATTCTTCTTTCTGTCTCTGTCTAAAATTCTCCACTTGCGGTAATGAAGAAGGTAACGAAGGTTCCGGAACAAATTCTTGCGAGGAGAGAAAATCGACAAAATCCCAATTCACCTCTTCTGAAAGTAAGTCCGGGTTCCCTTGGGCGGTCTCCCCTGCTGGTGCACCCCATTGGATCGTTTTCTGAGTTTCCGTCATGTTGAATCACTGTCGCATAGATTGACTGCACACAAGCGCTAGCGAATCTATATAGACTACGTGACGTCACAGACTGCTCTCTTCGGATTGGATGCGGGCTGACTGAATTCTGTAACGCGTGTTAGGATTGGTGAATGAACTCAATCCGTTTCAATCCTTTCTGTCCCTATAAATAAGCGCAGTTCACTGCATTGATTCACCTATTGTCGGAGCCTCAACATGTGGACCGACGTTGAATCTTCAACCCTTGTGTCAACAATGATGTTCAGGACGGACATGCTCATGTATGTCCGATCCAAGTGGACCGTTGTCTACAGGACCAACAGCAGTCTGTGGATAAGAAGAGTCTATATAGAGAGACAAGGTTGCCTCAAGAGGACTCTGATGTATGGCCCTGCTGTAAGACGAAGTTTGAGGACAAGAAGATGTCGCAAATGCCCTTTATGTTAAGGGCATATTAACATAAACCAAAGGCCCTTTTCAGGGCCAGCCATATTTCTCGAAAAGAGATAGTCTTTGAATTGCCTACCCCTTTTTTATTTTTTAAAAAAAAAAATCCCATGTTCCATTTCCCTTGACGCTATACAGTCCCACCCTGTTTAAATTCCTTTGACGCTATACAGTCCCCTATTCCCATGTTCAAATCCCCTTGACGCTCAACAGTCCCACGATTTTTCTCCATGTTAATTTCCCTTGACGCTATATGTTCCCACGATTTTTCTCCATGTTAAATTTCCCTTGACGCTATATGTTCCCAAGGGGGTCTGTAATGCTAATTCCCATTGACGCTATAAGATCCCCCTTAACTACTGACATCCCTTATACTGCTTTATATTAATCGGGAATTTTCGGGTATCCCTGCCGAAGAATGGCGATTGGATCATAAATATAAAAGCGACCCATAAATAAACCTCTCAAACAAATAGAAGTCCCAACCAATTTGTAGCAGTGTACACTACGATCAGTACGGCCAGCTACAAAGGTTGTAATCACACGAATACCTTAGCATTTTGCATGCACTTAAAATTAGCATCACAAAAAAAACGGAAATCTGGGTGGAAAATTAATGCTTATGAATGAAAGACAGTCCAACAAACAATCACCCCCGTCATCTGAATAACATTCGAAAATAGAGTCCTAGAAACATGTCTTCGATAACTTTTCACAAGATTCCTTTCAACACATGATTAAATTTCGGTTTGCTAAATCTTTTTCAACCTTAACTAAAATCATATATACTCTTCAATCTACCTTTTCCTCTCACTAAACGGATCCGATTAATGTCTGTATGTAGTTAATACTTCCTGCTTCGAATCCTTCTTATTTTTTAAGACAAAAATATATTTGCTCTTCTGGAAATGGTGCTGCAGTGTTGGCATTAAACATGAAGATAAATCAACCGTTGAGGAATGTCACAGCGATACGGAGAAAAATTAATCTCTACTAATGTGATTTGACAGAGAAATATTTTGGAGGCTGACCTTTAATCTGTAAAGTGGCAGAGTGTGATGAATATATATATAGTGTCAACGAAATAATCAAATTCGATGAACACATACTGATGAATGTTTAGGATGGACTTTCTTACGTTTAAAATTGTTTTTATGTTCTTTAAGACTTTTTTTGGCGTATTTTATACCCAACAAATTTGCTATTTTATAATGTTGTTCGCTTCCTCCAATGTCAATATATCTGTATCGCAAATTCTTAAAAAAGCTTTAAGTTATAAATCACTCGATGACTTCAAGCTTTGCACTTAAACATAGAAGACAGGTACATTATTAAACTCCAAAACATGGTTCGGTTTTTGTTATTTTAGTTTAACTGTGATGATTTTTTACGACATTATCTTATTTCGAATAAGTCATCAAAGAATCAAGACTGTAAATATTAAGACTGACGGTTGTTATCTGCATTATTAAATGCATCGTATAAAACCTGGGACCATAATAAGATCTGGATCTCATACGCGGTTATTATTTATAATGGTGTTAGATGAATATTCTAGAGTCATCTGTCCATAGCAGAAAGTAAATAACTTTATGGGTCAGTGAAGATACATAATGTGTCAACTAAAAGGTACTTACGTTTTTACTTTGACAGTACTAGTGTTTGCAACCGGGATTATCTGATTTAAAAATCTTATCTCCTTCTTCATTATTAAAATTGAAAAATGTCTGGGATACTGTTTCAATTTCCTTTTCAGCGGCACTGTCTGCTTTTAATCGTGTCATTCTCACTTCACCAGTAATGACATCCTTTGTCTCAGTTGTGCACGAAACGAACGCGTACTAAGTCCGGATCGGGTTGAAGCATCACATCCAATGATATACAATTTTTGTAAAACAAATAGTCTGGTTTACTTTTATATTAGCTACACAATATGTACTGTATGTACATATTTCACTTCTCAAATAGTCAAATGATGAAAGCAATAAAAGTTTGTATGTTGATTTTCAATTGAGAGTACATAGCAATGTTGAATGTACTTATAAATAGATTTAGCGGATGTATCTGAAAAGCGTCAGAAGGACTTAAGTCAAGAGTCTTCTTTTAACAAGATCAACCAAACGATTAAAGTAAATCTAATCATAGTCTTGATCAACATATTTCATCAAACTAGTCAAAATGATTTGTAGAACTTAGAATTTTGGAGGATAGAAAGGTATCTTTACCGGAATTCCATTTTATTACTTACCTGCCTCTATAGTCCATCTATAATTATCTAGCTCTTTCAAACAAAATGTGAAATTACGAGACGGATCATAGACTTTTATCTCTTCAGTGATAATTTGAAGGATTGAGTTGGGATGAGGTGCAGGTGTAATGCTGTCTTTTGTGTGCAAAATAGTGTCATACTTTAATCGTGATTCCATAGATACCATTACACTATTTCCATGTAATTCAAACAGGCTTCATTTCATCATATATATATATATATATATATATATATATATATATATATATATATATATATATATATATATATATATATATATATATATATATATATATATATATATATTTGACAAGTAAATACGTTTCAAAATGACCGACTGCAAGCATCAGTGATAAGACTCTTACAACATTTTAATAAGGACGTTGAGGTTCAAAATTAAATATTTACAAGATATAATTTTGACTTTTTGTTTTTTGAAAGATAAATTGACTCATCAGCATAATCCAATCGTTCAGAATTCAATGATATTTCAGCTAGAAATCTAGACTAAAATGCATGGGAGAAAATGTTGTAGTCTCATGAGGTGTCCAGACTGTGTGTCCTGACGTACTGAAGCCATATTTATCAGCGCTCAAGGTCAAATTACACATTATGGTCTGAGTACATAGCGTACCTACATGTGAAGTACTATACGTACCTGAAAAAGAGTCCTGCTTGAAGGTCCTTCCATTCAGACTTCCTAATTGTTGTAAGTTCATAGTGGCTCATTCTTACCGTACCTATTTACAGAATTATGTCACTTATCTGTATAGTTTTTCACCACTACGACACAATGACTGGCTTTATGGCCTAATAAATAGTTCTGATCAAGAGTTCTGGGGTACTACCATCATATTAACATGTTTGTTACTTTGTTTATTTTTTGTTATGTTTTATCTGTTTACCTTTTGCTTCGTTTTGTTTTCGTTTTGGCTTTTGTTTTATGTGCTTCAAAGTGCTGCCTCTATTACTGGGGATATGGTGACATCAGCGAGGTCTTCCCTTTGACTGGAACTTCAGGAACTTCATAGATTTATAAAGAAGAAGTTTCTAATTTATAGGATTGGTTATGTAAGAGCAATTATCTGATGTTGAGTGTTTTCTATACCTGAGTGTGCAAAATATGTATCTGACTGGTGGTTATCTGTGCCTGTATGCTCAATATGTGTCTGATTGGTGATTATATGTGCCAGTGTGCTCAATATATGTGTCTGATTGGTGATTATATGTGCCAGTGTGCTCAATATCTGTGTCTGACTGGTGATTATATGTGCTTGTATGCTGAATGTGTCTGATTGGTCATTATCTGTGCCTGTATGCTCAATATCTGTGTCTGATTGGTGATTATATGTGCCAGTGTGCTCACTATATGTCAGACTGGTTAATATATTTTCCTGTATGCTCCATATTTGTGTTTCATTGGTGATTATATGTGTCTGGGTGCTCAATATATGTGTCTGATTGGTGAATATATGTGCCTGGATGCTCAGTATATGTGTCTGATTGGTGAATATGTGTAAACTGTTAAATCTATATCTTGTGGGTCTTTATAATTTCTGAATTCATCTAGTTAAATGTATGAGGGATGTGGATAACGGGTGGAAAAGGCAACCATACGTCAACTGAAGCTTTCACTGCAGACTCCTGGACTGATTAAAGGAAATATACTATTTGTTCGACTTGCAGTTGAGTGAATTCTCTGTTAGTATGAATGTGATTGTTCAAGATTGGAAGTTGGAATATGATTTTCTAGGTTGTACTTGGAATGTGATTTCTAGTTTGCACTTGGAATACAAACATTGGAATATATAAAGCTTCACGTGAGGAAAAAGGCGATTATTAAATGATCTGCCTTTGCTGCTGACTTTTGGATTCGTTACAAAACAAGCTATAATTTTAACTATTGGTAATGCTATAATTTTAACTATTGGTAATGCTATAATTTTAATGATTGGTTATGCTATAATTTTAATGATTGGTTATGCTATAATTTTAACGATTAGTAATGCTATAATTGTAATGATTGGTAATCCTATAATTGTAATGATTGGATATCATATAATTGTAATGATTGGTAATCCTTTACCTTTAATGATTGGCAATGCTATCATTTTAATGATTGGTAATGCTATACTTTTAATGATTGGTTATGCTGGTTTTGTAAATTGTAATACAAGTTTGAGGGTTGTAGGCCTAGTGGTTTCTTTTATATTGGGCTTGTTTGGAAAATGTTGATGGTAGGTGGCCTAACAGTTTTCAATTTTGAAGGTTGGTAGCATTGATGAGTTGAAAAAGTAAATTTTGAGAATATGTGGTGTAGGTTTTATTTTGAAAATTTTGATAGTTCGTAACCAAGTGTTTCTTTTGTTATTATAAAGTATTTCCTTTTATCATATGATGGTAAAGTATTGTGTTAGAACAAAATTAAAAAAACTCGGAGGATGGTTGCCTCTGATCTGTTTTCTGTTAAAAATGGAGAGGTGATCCAAGGTTTTGGAATATATTCTTAAATAAAATATGCGGTGAATTGGGATTGGTCAAAGATTCATGTTTTATACATTTCTTCCATACGTCATTATTACAGTTTCGTAGGAATAATATATATATATATATATATATATATATATATATATATATATATATATATATATATATATATATATAGAGAGAGAGAGAGAGAGAGAGAGAGAGAGAGAGAGAGAGAGAGAGATCAAACAGGTAAGTGAATGTATGAATCGAGTTGAATACATACCAGGTTTTGAGAGCCTTGGCTTGCAAACTCTGGACATTATTCAACGAGTTCATAAATTTAATATTAACTCATTACCCATTTGAGATTCTTTTTATCATATAGTTATAATTTCAGTGGAAATTATTTAGATAGACGAATGAATAATTTCGTTCATTCTGACAGATGATGGACCTTTCATTTGTTGTGCATAAAAAAAAAAATCCCGAACAAAGAAGAACTAGCAAAAGTAGATTCCATTTCTTACAAACTATTGTTATGTATATTTAATTTAATTTAATTGTTTGTTCGTTAGCTTTATTTATTTTTAAAGTTCATTTCATGCTATTTTAATGTAACATTGTATGATGGACTTGACCCTATCCAAAATTAAGTTCATTTCTGCTTGACCTGATTAACTTCTTTATTATTTTTAAATTCATTTTATGTCAACCACTAATACATAGCTAAATTATTCTCTATGTTTATGAGCTTGATACCAGAATCATTAGTAATAAGAGAAGTAAATATGTTTATTTTGGTCAGGGTTTTAGACTTTCCTCTGTGAATTTTACAGGTCAGAGTTTTGATTTTTTTCAACATCAGGATCATTCTTGAAGGTTAATTTTCATTAGATAATGAGGTTTTATGTATAGGAAAATGCTGATTGTGACATGAGATCAAGTAGAGAACTATATAATTTTCTAATTGTGAGGATTGGTCATTCGTGCTTTAACATCTAGCACATTTAAGTTGTATTTTATGTTGTGACCAGGAGTTTTGGGTTGGAATCTTTTTTTCTTCAAATTATTGAATTCGTGTGATTATTTTCTCTGGAAATACAAAAGAACTCTGCTAAACTTCTTGGATAAAGAAATGCACTGGAATTTATAGTTTATTCAAACCTGGAATTATATTTCTGTGATTCTAAAATGGAATATTGACTTATCAACACTTCAATAGCTACCACAGACACGTCATCGACTTTAGTTATGGGATTTTTTCTGGACTTTACTGAATTATATTCATTTCTTTAAATTACTAGGACCCGTGTCTGTAATTCTGGGATTATTTGGAGATTTAATTCGCAAAACCGTTAAGTTGGTTTTTTTTTTTCATTTACACTTTGTATTCATGGAAAATAAATATATTTTTTAAATTTTACAAATTTTGTTGTCTTTCACTTTTTTCTGTTACTGATTTTAAGAGCCTAGACTCGTACTACTACTATAAATCCAAGAACAAGCGTCAATCCGGATAAACAAAACATTTTATAAAAACAAATTCATTTTTCAAAACAGAATGTCAAATACAGTTGATGTCAAATTGTTTGAGACGGTACATATACCGGTTATAGTCCATATTTACCTTACCATATCACTTCAACAACTAAAAATTGCATTGTTGCGATATTTATGTGAAAAGAGGATTACTGGATGCAGAAACTCCCATATTTACTGAAACTTATTTGTGGCTGGGTATTTGCAGCTTTTTTTTATTTGCAACAGTAAACTGTACAGAACACGTAAACAATTTTCTTTCTGAGTCGGATTTGCATTAAATATTTACCGCGCAAACATGCTGTGGTGGCATAAAGTTCTGTTAGCTGGGAGACAGGTTTATGTCCACACTCTTCTGTGAACAGAGGTGAGTTAATTTACTTCTGTAAGTTAACATTTTAACCGCGCTTGTATATCGGGTGGATTCTCTGTTTCTGACATACCGCCCCCCAGCCCCCAAACACACCCGCTATCAACTGAGCAATACCCTTAGTTTTACTTCTTGTTGTTGTTGTCTTGAGGTTTAACGCCATTTTTCATATGATGATATTTGTTATACATGATATAATAACCCTGTGGGGCCTCATTCAGACAGACGAGACCATTTTATATCTAACCCCTGTGGTTGGTAAATCGGTCATATTCAGACAGACGAGACCATTTTTCCCCAATTCCCTTCCTTGAACCGAGTCGAAAAATGGCTGCAAAAATGCTCATTAAAAACAAAAATTTCCAGAAGGCGGGGATAAAAAAAAAAGTTTTCCTACGATCGCAGGCAATCAGTAAAGAGAATACTGGACAATGCTTTCATTAGCTTTTTTGGGACCGCTCAGGTGGCCTAGTGATTAAAGCGTCCGCCTCGGATGCGGTAGGTCTTGGGTTCGATCCCCGGCCGAGTCATACCAAAGACTTACAAAAATGGTACTAACAGCTTTCTCGCTTGGCGCTCAGCATTAAGAGGTCAGTGTTAAGACTGGTCGGCCTGGTGTGAGGATAATGTGACTGGGTAGGGCATCATGCTACATGTCTGCGGGATGATGCACCATTGCTAGGCATCACTATAAACTGTCACACTGCCGACATCGTAGCGATATGACTGAAAAATTGTTAAAGCTACGTTAAAAATCCAGATCATACACACACACACACACACACACACACACACTCACACACACACACACACACATCAGCTTATTTGGACCAACCAGAATTACATAAAGTGATATGTAGCATATCATAAAAAATAGGAAACTATAGAAATTCTATAACAAAATAATCAATCTTATTATTGCCAACGAAAATACGACAGTCCCTCTGTGAACCACAGTGGAAGACCAAGCTTTCTTTATATTATTTTTGGCCAACACTTAAAAACTCATTTGCCTCCGTTCGCTGAAACTATATTTGCAAAAAGTTATCAAATATCATTTTGATGACAAAGTAATCAAGTACTATTTTCTTCATAACTGATCAATTATCATTTTAACTACCAAGTTGCGGATTAATTTCATCATTACTCTTCAACCTCGTGCCAATGTCTCATTTGTTAGTTAAAACAATCCACTGATACACACTGGAACATTCTGACCTTCGTAATAACAATAACAGATCGCAGTTAATCACGATTTAGCATTAGTTGTGTACTGTGTAATTGATGTTTTATCGGCTCCATCCTTCTGTGAATCGAATGATGTCATGCAAAAATAAACTATTTACATTCCAAGGGGTTCGTACAGTATAGATTGTATACAGGCTAAACTCTGATGTGACAATTTCTACGCATCATGACGATTTATGTGCCATAGTCGTGCTTTATTTCTTTAGGAATTTACACTGCATAATGATGATGATGATGACGAGGAGGAGGAGGAGGAGGACGACGACGACGATGATGATGATGATTTGAGCGTGAACAGACGGACTCCTTTCAGACTTGTCAAAATTTCAAACTGGTCACATTTTGCAGTCCTCGGCTGGAGCCAGTTACACATCAGCATCTACTGAAAAACTGAGATATTGTATTCACCATTACCTTCTGTGCCTGTCTGTGCGGTTCATAAAGTCAATAGTTGAAAACTAACAAACAATCATGTTAAGTCAATGATATCCGGTCGAGACAGTAAATAGTTGAAAAATAACAAGCAGTCATGTTAATTCAATGATATCCGGTCGAGACGGTCACTTGAGACAAAGCTACTTGCTTTTCGTTCAGGACCGCTGGATACAACATGTCTACTGCCATAAATAGCAAAAACGATAACACATTAAGCTTGTGAATGGGTTTTGAAGACTTCTTGACATAATTTCCACATTAATCCGAGAAACATTTATTTGAATAATAATAATAATAATAATAATAATAATAATCCATTTGCATTCCAGTTAAAAATAACAAGTCATGCTCTGTGTTCCAAGAAACTTTTATGAAATAATCATTTTAAAGCAGTGAAATTGGTTGGAAAAGTTGCAAAACAAGTAAAGTAAATGAAACATATAGCAAGTCGCAAAAGACTCAGTTTAAATTTTAATGGAAGCTGAATTTCTTTTCTTTAAAAATGATGAGTTTGGTTTGGTGTTTCACGGCACAGCAATGATTTAAAGGTATTGGCAAGTAAAACAGTGTGCCTTGCCCAATGAGACAACATGGTAGCTGTTCCAGGATGATATGATGGCGGGAATCGTAACCGCAACCTTTCGGTCATGAGTCCAGTTCCTTAACCATAAAATCACCTCAACTAGAATAACATAATTTTGGTCTCCTAATGGAGAACATTTTCAAATGTTTGCAAATATATAGACGAAAGTCAAGGAAAAGCACGGAATTTAGGGAGATTGCTGTATCGGTCTGCAAATATATACAGGAAAGTCAAGGAAAAGCACGGAATTTAGGGAGATTGCTGTATCGGTCTGCAAATATATACACGAAAGTCAAGGAAAAGCACGGAATTTAGGGAGATTCCTGTATCGGTCTGCAAATATATACAGGAAAGTCAAGGAAAAGCACGGAATTTAGGGAGATTCCTGTATCGGTCTGCAAATATATAGACGAAAGTCAAGGAAAAGCACGGAATTTAGGGAGATTCCTGTATCGGTCTGTAAATATATAAAGAAACGTCAAGGAAAAGCACGGAATTTAGGGAGATTCCTGTATCGGTCTGTAAATATATAAAGAAACGTCAAGGAAAAGCACGGAATTTAGGGAGATTCCTGTATCGGTCTGCAAATATATACAGGAAAGTCAAGGAAAAGCACGGAATTTAGGGAGATTCCTGTATCGGTCTGCAAATATATAGATGAAAGTCAAGGAAAAGCACGGAATTTAGGGAGATTTCTGTATCGGTCTGTAAATATATAAAGAAACGTCAAGGAAAAGCACGGAATTTAGGGAGATTCCTGTATCGGTCTGTAAATATATACAGGAACGTCAAGGAAAAGCACGGAATTTAGGGAGATTCCTGTATCGGTCTGCAAATATATACACGAAAGTCAAGGAAAAGCACGGAATTTAGGGAGATTCCTGTACCGGTCTGTAAATATAAAGACGAAAGACAAGGAAAAGCACGGAATTTAGGGAGATTCCTGTATCGGTCTACAAATATATATAGGAAAGTCAATTAAAAGCACGGAATTTAGGGAGATACCTGTATCGGTCTGCAAATATATAAAGAAACGTCAAGGAAAAGCACGGAATTTAGGGAGATTCCTGTACCGGTCTGTAAATATAAAGACGAAAGACAAGGAAAAGCACGGAATTTAGGGAGATTCCTGTATCGGTCTACAAATATATATAGGAAAGTCAATTAAAAGCACGGAATTTAGGGAGATTCCTGTATCGGTCTGCAAATATATACACGAAAGTCAAGGAAAAGCACGGAATTTAGGGAGATTCCTGTACCGGTCTGTAAATATAAAGACGAAAGACAAGGAAAAGCACGGAATTTAGGGAGATTCCTGTATCGGTCTACAAATATATATAGGAAAGTCAATTAAAAGCACGGAATTTAGGGAGATTCCTGTATCGGTCTGCAAATATATACACGAAAGTCAAGGAAAAGCACGGAATTTAGGGAGATTCCTGTACCGGTCTGTAAATATAAAGACGAAAGACAAGGAAAAGCACGGAATTTAGGGAGATTCCTGTATCGGTCTGCAAATATATACACGAAAGTCAAGCAAAAGCACGGAGTTTAGGAAGATTCCTGTATCGGTCTGCAAAATATGTTATATAGTAGTTGGGATCATTTCCTATTTTTATTTTACTTTCTCGTTTCAAGATGTAAACAAAACCACAGAATGGTCATCGAGGAAACTGTTAAAAGCTCACCCATTATGAGCCCTAGGTTTATCATCTCCCAGTATGAACCCAAAGGTCAGCATCACCCATTATGAACCCAAAAGGTCAGCATCACCCATTTTGAACCAAGGGGTCATTAAAGCAGTATCTTAGTATAAACCCTCCCCTTGAAACAAGACACTGACAACATCACGTTAATGTTAGTTATCGTCCCCACCGGAATTTTCTAAAACAAGAAAGAAAAAAAATCAAAATAAATGAGATATGGAAGGAAAGGTAATCTTCTTAAATTGTTACGAGGTTAAAATAATTTATTCGGAACATCAGATTGAAATTGGTTTTTGAGTGAATGCAGCTTTAAAGGTAGCGTGGTGAGCAAGGTCATAGTACGGCATATAGCAGTATAACATTTAATTTTAGCTATTGAAAGTAACTAACTAGTATAAGTTGTGTTACACAAGATAGAGTCATGCTGTAATACATTCAAAAGAAAGGTTTATGGGACGAGCGATGTTCAATATAGAACCAGGTATGCAAATAATACAATTGAGTGGAGAGTGGAAAAATCGATATACAGGTACACAACTTAAATTTGCATAAAACCTTTGAACCAATTGTAAGTCAGTGTTTGAAATTAAACTGATTGTATTATAACTTTCACTATCGATCCTGTATAAGTATTACATCATTTGATGAGACCACGAATTTCGTGAGATTCGCTATATTTTAAAAATGAACTTATCACGTTCGAAACTTGGAATGTGCGTCGAGAGTTCCCATTCGGACCATTTTGGTTAATTACGAAACAAGGATCGGCTGAGACCTAATAACTGACCACCTTTTTTCATTCATAACATTTCGCTTAATCATACAATCAATCCAATCGCAGTAATAGCTTAAGTCATCTTATAGATTGCGGTTCCGTTTCTTTGTTGAGAAACTTAACTCGAACCAATTGTATGATTTGTTTTTGAGTTACTGCATCGACATATTTTAGCCTCGCAAAAATAGTGATCTTTTTAAATGAGACGGCCGAAGTGTTATTTTATTCCCTTTATTTTGCTAGTGTAAAGTGCGCTCATCTGAGACGTTGTCACTGTTGCACATCTGCGGTATCCACTAACAACACATAACGTATTTTGAACATTAAAATATATTCATGAACAACATGAACCCCATGATGTTAAATAGCTGCGAAAAGACAAGAACTAAAAACGTTATCGGAGCAGCCCGTATTGATTTTGCACTATCTCTTAAATATAGCAATGTTTATGTCTTAATCAAGCAAAGTGCGATCCGCTCGCTGTCTCATGGAGCAAAAGGGTATGTAAAACAGAGCAAGAAAGTCGAATTCGCTTGACTATCATGTCAAAGGAAAATATTACCAAATTATCTTCAAATCCATCTAATGCTCCGTATTATGTCGTCTTTAGGCCCAAGTGACAAACGTTATACAATCAGATGTCACCGCTCATTACACTTTTGGGATACGAATCTGTCAACATCTGGAAGCAACACAAATCAATCTTATCAATGTTGCACAATTCTTTATCCTCAAAATACCCTTACATTTCATAATGTTTTCTTAATATATTTGACCCATCAGTAGGAAAAGTACTAGATCTAGCAAATAGTCTGCAATACAAACAAATGTGCCACTCGCAAATTTAAAGAACAAACAATGACAGAAAAATGACTAAGGCAATTGTGTCCCGATTCTTTATGAAGAAAAGACGACATTCGGATGGATCCAAATAAAATTAAATATTTTAGAAATCAACCAAAATAAACACAGATTCTTTTAATGAACGAAAATAAACATATTTCCTCGTAATCAACCAGAATAAACACATTTGCTCGGAATCAACCAGAATAAACACATATACTCGGAATCAACTAATTTAGACACAAACAAACTCTTCAAGGATTAGAATAAACGTAGAAAATATTTTAAAAAATTAAATTATGAAACTGTAATATAATTCCTTCTTAATTATGAATTCCCTCGTACAAAAAGCAATGCAATTATCTTTCGATAATAATAATAATAATAATAATAATAATCTGATTGTATTAAAGAATTGAATGCATTTCTTTGTTGTTTGAGAGGTGTATGAAGTTGGGCTGGTTACTAATAAAGTTTATGAATCCCAAACGGATTAATGTAAATTGTTGATTTCCTTTAAAGGCACAATAGTGCAGCTGAGGGTGAATTTTCTTGCAAAAATGTTGGGACATTTATGTATATCAACTGATTAAATACTATTTAAAAGGCATTTCTGGGGTAATATCAAGTACATAGGGGTTCTCGTTATGAAATACGAGCTCTCTGAAATCTTCGTACGTAGAGCAACGAATCTATCGTCTCCATGTTGAAATCCCGCTCGGCAGTGATCGGCAGATCCCGAATGAATAACACACATAATTCCGGTGACCGAAATTTGCATAATTATAGGCCACATTGTAAACACTGAAGATGATGACGTAAAACACAACCACGTTACGAGACCGCCCAAAATGTAAACAACGGTGAGTACTATCTTCTTCTGATCTCGTTCTTTTCTTCTTATCCTTTTCCTTTCTAATTTTAATTTTGAGAGGAAACAATGAAATGTATGTAGAACTACTTTTATAGTTATATTTCAAAGTTTTTGTGGTACGAGAATAATTTAAATCGACGTGCTCTGTACAGTATTGCAAAAACCCACAGGTACTCACTCTATTTCTTGCCCAGTAGAATTCGTACTCCCTCACGTCCCCACCACTCAATTTTATAAATGAAAAGCATCAGGCATATTCAAAAATGCTCAAACTTGAGTAATTTTATTAATCAATTTATAAATTCTAACCAGACTGTCACCAGTGGACCCCTAACACCCATCTTTCTGACGTTTCAAACAAAGCGGAAAAGAATTTCTCCAAGTTAATACTTTACATACACAAGGTTTTAAATAAGCTTTTTTTCTTCTTTTTTTTTTTTAAATCTGCGACTAGAATATGGAATCTAGGTTCAAAACTCGGGGCCAGATCATAAAAAAGGTACACACACACAAACGTACAGTCACTTGTCAGCTGAAGTGTGACCACAGCTTTATTCTTGGACATGTTTATTGGGTATTGTGCACACTGAGTAAATAGACACATAGACATTGCTTTGGTGCCCATTCGAGGAAAGTAGGGGCCCTTTTTAAATTTTGGATCCCCACCCCACCCAACAATTGACCTGATCCAGCCCAAACAAAACTTCCATCAAATCACAACCTCTCATGTATTAATTTCTGATCCAAAGTTAGCACTATATTCCTTTAAGTTTGATAAGTAATCATGAATATATTAGTTGTCAAATTATGAAATACATTTACATATTAAAATTCATTAGATAGACTTAAATCAGCTCACTTTCAAGCTCAATTCTAGAGTGCCCTTTAAGAGGAAGAGGGAGGATGAGGCATGGAGCAAGAAGTTGAAAAACCAGATGGGGGAGAGGAGGAAGACATACTGTGCAGCCTAAAAACTGAGCTGACCAAACTCTACACATAGTTCAGACAAGGCAGATAAGAATGAGGGTAATTGTTTATTTATATCTTGCAAAACAAGTATTGACAGATACTGAAATATGTTTGGTACTAAGTAACTTGGCAAAGACTCTAATATCTATGTCAGTAGTGTTTTGCTCAACTTAGAAAATGCATACTTGTATTAAAAGATTAGTTATTTTACCAAACAATGTATGTTTAAACTGCTTTACTTTTTGTTGCTACTCAACACCCCACCCCAGTATGATTTGATAAAGGAAGACTATGCACAGATACCATAGAAAATACAGAGGCCACCTCATTTATACGGCCACCTTATATAATACCAAAATGGTAAAAGTATTATGGAAACAATCTCATAGAGTACCCCACTGCACGATGAAATACATATAATTGATATGAAGCTAAATACAGAAGGTTTTAACATGGCTCACTTAAATGTACACGGTATGGTGGAAAAAATAGAACAGATTAAGTTAATGTTGTCTTCCAAGGAAAATAATATGCATGTTTTAGGACTCACTAAAACCAACTTAAATGCTAGCCACAATGATAATCTATTTCACTGTCAAGGCTACAATAAACCATTATGCAGGAACAGAGAGACAGCGGGGGTGGATGTGTGTGTCTTGTATACATTACAAGTCGTAAACGCAGAAAGGCGACCTGACTTGGGGTCACATGAAATTGAGAGTATCTGGGTGGAAATTTCTTAAAATAATGCAGAATCATTCCTAGTTGGTTTCATTTATAGGTCACCTTCCTCCAAAGCAATTTGGAATGATAACTCTTTGAAACAAATAGAAAATGTTCATGCACAGGAGAAAGAAACATCTATACTCAGCAGTGTAAATAAGGACCTACTCAATACTCAAATAAGGAGTAACTGGATGGAATTTTTTTAATCATTAGGCCTAGTCCAGCTGGTAAATGAGCCCACAAGTGTAACAGAAATATCAAGCACTCTTATTGATCACATTTATACCAACCTACCAAACAATGTGGCTTATGTTAATGTACCAAATGTTGGTCTTAGTGACCACTATCCTACTTTTTTGACAACAAAGGTTAAATGCAACATAAATAGGAACAATACACACAAAACTATCACTTACAGATCTTTCCAAAATTGAAGTAAATAACAATTTCAAGATGACCTATATAAAGTTCCATGAAATATTATCCAAAATTTTGATGACATTATGTGAAGCTCTAAAAGTGTAGACTGATTTATGAATGTAGTCTCTAAGCATGCACCACTAAAAGTACATTGAGTAAAGTATGAAATCCAACCTAACTGATTTACAGTTACTACTGAAATTCTAGATACTATGAAGACACGAGACCAATTGAAGGCTATGGGAAACCATGCACAATATCAAGTATGGGGAAATAACATGACAAGTATGAATGAAAAGGCTAAAAAAAAACTTTTTATCAATCAATGCTTGAAAACACAAAGAGCAACACAAACTCCATATGGAAAGTCTTCAGTGAATTCATTGGGGTAACACACAAAGATCAGACAAATAAAATTCACTCACTTCTGGTAAATGACACAAAAGTCACTGATGACACTGACATTGCAAATATTTTGAGTGATTTTTTTTCACTAACGTTACCAGTGATAGAAAACAACTATAATGAACTGAAAAATCCCTAAGGAGGGATGTTTCTCTATCCCACAGGTATAAAAAAACAAAAATGCTAAAAATTGTCTCAGTAAACTTGATTTCAAGAAAGCTACAGGACTTGATCAGATTGGTCCACCACTCATTAAAACTTCTGCCTCAGCTATTTCAGATAGCGTAACATTCATAATCAATTTAAATATTGTAACCTCATCTGTACCTAAAATAAGGAAAACTGCAAAAGTAATGCCTATGCACAAATCTGGTTCTAAGAATGATGCTGATAACTACCAGCCAATTTCAATACAACCAAAACTTGTCAAAATTGATTGAAAAACATGTCCATGACTCGTTCATGTCATATTTAATGAAACAGTTGCTGTTACACCCTATTCAATCAGGTTTTAGACAGAAACATTCATGTGAGGCTGACCTGATCTCTCTAACTGATAAATGGCTTCAACCACTTGATCAAAGTTGAATAATAGGATCTCTATTTGTAGATTTCAGGAAAGTTTATGGGTTGGTGTACATGAAATTCTTTTAAGAAACTGTAAATCAACCAATGTGATGAAAGCACAATTAGATGGTTTACTTCAAAGTTAAGTGAGAGAACACAACATGTTTAAATAAATAATGTTCTGTCGGAACCTGGAACAATTAGATATGGAGTACCACAAGGTTCAATTTTTGGTCCATTACTATTGATACTATTTATTAATGGCCTACCACTTTTTACTAAGGGACTCAATTTCATCTACAGATCTCAATGCAGATGACACAACATTGTCAGACATCCAAAACACAAAGCACAAACTATAAATTTATTTACAGGATGCCCTAAACAAACTGGACAACTGGTGCACATGCAATGGCATAGTGGTAAATAATGGAAGAACTAAAATATTACTTGTTTCAACATGGCAATAAAGAACAAATCTTGGTAGTGATGAACTATGTCTGACATGGAAGGATACAAATTTGCAAATGATTTGTCATGATAGACTACTTGGTGTTTTGGTAGATAATAACCTATCATGGACTGAACATGTCAGTAAAAAAGTTAATTCAAGTTTATCAGTAGGATAAGTTACAGAAAACTATTTTATAACAGTTACATACAACCCTATTTAGACAACTGTAACACAATGTGGAGTAATTCAAATGATAAAATCATAGCAAAGCTGGGACATCTTAAAACAAGTGCATTCAGGCTATATCAATCCAGAAAGTAAGCAAGGAAAATTTTAGCTGGTAAGTTAAAATTATTACCTATTAAAGACTGAGTCTGGTTGAGAAAAGCCAAAGTAATGTACATGATATCCAATAATAGTGCTCCTGAATATTTACAATCACTATTCAAGTATAGGCTACCTGGTAATACTCCACAACTGTGATCCATGTCTACCAAACAGTATAAAATTCCCAAACCAAATAAGGAATTATTCAAAAAATGTTTCCAGTACTCTGGAACTTTGCTCTGGAATAGTATTCCAGTTGACTTTAGAAATGTCAACTCTCTTTCCTTCTTCCAAACCAATATATACAGCAGCTTCAGAGATACAATTAAAATAGATAAATTCATTTGTATGAGGGCCTAAATGTAGATTGGCTAAAATCATTTCATATATAGGTATTAGTGATCAATGCTAGTGGCATACAAACATTCAATACTATTAAGGTCAACTTGCTCTTTTTTCAATTTAATTAATAAACCAGCTTAAGTAATACATTTATTAGTTTTATTTTTTTAAAATACAAAATGGGAACAAAAAGTCTATGCAATCTTACTTTGGAGTTCAGCAATTAGACCTGACTAGATTGCAGTTGTTTTTAAAAATTAGACATGTACAGAATTCATATAGCCATTTAAGTCTTGTGAAATAAATACTACACTTTTATTCTTCTGTTTTAAATATGATGTATGCCTTAATGTGTATTTCTAAAGCCCCAAAATATATTAAGATAATACTATATATGCAATATCATGATAAACATAAGGACTTAATATTCCTAAATTGTTTTATTTATCCAGAATTTAGACTGACATGAAGGCTTTCAAGGAACTTTTTTTTTCTTCATATCTGATCTAACATTTTTGGGTAAGAATTTTAATTGCCCAGTCTGCTTGGCATTCAATGTTTCCACCTTTGAACTGGTGATTACTGCAAATGATTTCTGTATAACAAATTTACTCGATTCAATGGCAGTTTTGAAATTTCTTTAATTCTTTCAATAACTTTTATATATTCCTATAGCGTGTTATTGCCAAAGCTTAAACTTTTTATGTACAAAATGTATATCACAAAAGGTATGAATAACTTGACAGGTATGTTTGCTACATTACAGAAAACCTCTTTCTGTATACGGGATATGTGTAGCACATGCCTATGAATGTACAACTTGCACTTTGTACCAATAAAATCAAAATACTGCATCAATTTACAAACAGAATTAAAACTTTGATAGTTACTCTTGCAATACAACATTTACAATGAATTCCATTTCCAAGGTGGACTCTCAAAGATTGATAATTGATGTACATATATGATTGTTGTAAATGTTATTTCTTTGCAACCACTGTGAAAGAATTTTAAAATTGTAAGCCGTCCAAAAACAGACATGCATACATTTGCAAATGATAAGGACTTTGTTTTAATTTACAAATGATACTCATTGAGTAGATTCTTTTCATTACCTGATTTCAACGTGGGTACCTCACTATACTAAACAAATCTAAGCTGCGATCAGCCATTCCTATTTGATCCCAATGCAGGAGTCTCTGACTTCTAGAAATGCTCCCCAAAAACTCTGAGCTGTCCATCTTAACATGAACTATCAGTTCTAGTTGCGATGGAACTCTCAGTGTTCATGTCAAAATAAAAACCATGTGCAGTTTTGATCCACATGTATTTCACAGTGGAATTTGCTGATCGAAGATGAATAACATCTGAATAAGCGCATGCACCTATTATTTCTTATAATATATTTTTTTTTTCATTTTAGAAATAGCATATTACAATTGGAATACTTTTTCAGATTTTTCAAGATCTAATCCTTGATGAGGCTGTACTTGCCTTGTCCAGGATGTACAGACGAAATGTTTTTGTCCTCAACAATAAAGTTGACTTGATGAGTGCCAACAGTCATGCTACCTATAGGCAGTTCATGCTACGGCAACATGGAAGGTTGGGGTCTGGACAGAGACGTGTAATTCCTTCTTGCTGTTTCTGGCAGATACATGACAAATATCCAGATGGACAATACACTGGCTTCATCCCCTCTAGGCTTGCATGAACATAAACACTTTCGTGCATGTATGAGTTTGTATATAAATGAATACAATTGATTTTATTCATTATTTTGTTATAAATGAACATAACATTGCATCAAACAATAATGCTTTCAGATTTTTTTATAAAACTAGTCTATTTCTGCCTATGAACAATGAAGGCACGATCATAAATAATCAATATAAAATGTTTTCAGCAACTGCAGATACAATATTATACATTATTTTATTTTCAACTACTGATATTTCAGGATATTATATAAAGTGTAACCTGCCTTAGCTGACACCTCATATATCAGACACTGTTTCATATTTTACATAACTAAAATCGAGAGATCTCCTTCACCACACCAGAACTAGAGTTGATGGTGGTTCTTGAGGTGCCAGGTTTCTACAAATTCTCCTGGGATCATCTTCCTTTAGTTCTCTTCTCCTCTGCATACCTTGCTTTCCCTCAAGTTGACAGATAAGGGTTTTCTTTATAAACTCCCTGATGTGGGGATGTTTTCTTTATCTTGCAAGGGTAGACGGACCATCTACCCCTTTTTTTGTGTTGCAACATCGATGCCTGTTTTAAAGAAAATTTTATTTTCTTAACATGTGTGACAAGCATCCCCATGCTAACCCATATTAACTTTTTACCCAATATTAGAGCCTCATGATCAGTTCCCAAGAAGGAGTTGTTGAGGGTTTGTTTTTGTTCTTATTTGTTCTATCCACAAAATACTATGTGAGACAGGATGCATTTTTGCCCATTCCTTCAGAAAGCAACATGTTTTCATGAACAGGTATTAGCTAGTAATCATCATGATGACAGCATCTACCCCAAACGTCCTGAGGACATTCCATAAACCCCATATATCCTTAATAAAGTGTGTCAGTCCCTTGGGAAGTGCTATACATATCACTGGATCTAATTATTAGACTTGCATTGCTCAAATAAAAATAAATATCCACTAGAATGATAACAATACTAATTACAAGATCTGTATGCATGAAAATATTAAGATTCCTTACCACAAATATAAATGTGTGCCGATTGTTGCAAAAAGACTTGTATCTAATAAAAAGTTTTCATGACTTGTACATGTGAATAATACTCCATTCATCTGATCTCCAGGCAGGGATCATAATGCACAATCAATATATAAAATTATTTCTAATGTCCTGTAGTGAAACAAGCTTACACTATCTCCCCTTCTTTGTTTCTCATTACACCTCAGCCACTATGTACATTGTGATCCAAAGCAGCTAGCTCATTCCTAATCCTGTACACAGGAGGGATGTATGAAAATCTCAAGGCACTGGACATCATGATCTGCTGATGAAAAACTTCAAGCTCAGCAGTGCTTCTGCAATTATCAAAAACATGTATCTTGTAACATGTGTTATTTGTAATCTGCTAACAGATTAATACAATTATTAAACAATCATTACTGTTGGTAATTTTTGCATACATAAAATCTTTACTGAAGTGTTTATTGATAGAGTCTCATGGAATTGTTTATACCTGAAGTGCATGTATTATACCTGAAATTACCAAAGACTTGAGAAGGAGAGTCACTATACATGCATCATGTGCACACATCTTATGAATTCTAACTTATTCAGATCTTCAAATGGTAAATATATACAGTAATTTATTATTTAAATGAGAATATAAATATTTAAATAGGTCTTCACATTTTTCTTTTAAATACCATGCAATTGTTGCAATCCTGAAATGGCATACCTGAAATTTAGGAACCTTTGGTCCAAGAGCACCTGTGCCAAGGTTTTCAGCACTTTGGCTTTCTTCTTGGGATCATCTTCATCAAGCCAAGGCTTTGTCAGCTCTTAATTCTCCAGGTAAGGTTCATGAAGACATTTATTAATGCCCTGGCCATGTGAGAGGATCTACTCATGTGTATTGGTGATGTGATTTAGGACACTCGTCAAGATACTCTGAAAGAATGCCACAATCAATACCTTTAGCACCTAAAGCTGGTCTCTTTTGTCATGGTGACCCCATATTGATAAGACAACTTGATTTATATCATAAAGTTAAAGCTATATTGTAGAACTGGCTAATAGTTAGCGTAGCAGGATTCAAATTTTCCTCAGATCATTGTTCCTTCAAGATTCCACATTACTATGACATTTCAAATAAATTACTTTTAATAAACTACATACCTAGAAGATTTGGTGATGAATAAATATGGATAAAAAATACATTAAAAGAAATCAGAAGATAAGGATTATGCACTGTAATTTTGATTTCATACAAAAGTATACAATAGCAAATGTTTACATCTATGTTTCAAATAAAAGGACTGAAAACTCACAAAAAGTTGTCCAAAGCTGCTAGCAGTCTTGCATGAAAACCAAAACTGGTTCATGTATTGGGACCATTGTAATAAAGCCATATTATCCATTTGTTTGACAACCTTGAAAAGTAGGTAGATAAAATAAAGTTAAAAATGCATGAAAAGCAATCATCAAAACAGTAACAGCTTTTCAATTCCAACAGTTTTATAACAGTAAAGACTGAAAACAAACAAGTCATTTAATTCCCAAGAATAAAAAATGAAATTTAAAAAGAACTTACAATATTGTAAATTAAATCCTAAATAAGTTATATCACCAGTCCTAATGAATAAAGTTCTAATGAACTGCCAGTGGTTTCCAAAAACAAACTTCAACTGTTATCTCAGTATTTTGTTTTTAAATTAAATATGTCTTATGTGCATTCATCATGAGCTAAGTGGATAGATGGGAAGAAGGTGTTAGCAAGAACTGCATGAGGGACATAGATACATGTATAAATGGGAAACGGCATAAAGAAAGCATATGAGGCATGTAGACACAATTTCAATATACAATCACTGGTCCTCTAAGTATTAAGTTGGGGAAAAAATCCAGCTGTGATTATTGGGTTAGCCAGCACAGTATACCGTAATGTTTTTTGCATAACCAAAACAATGACAGTTCAAATTATGCCTTTTTCTATGCATCAAGTGGCTCAGTTGAAATACCCAACCCCACTTCTGAGAAAGCGAAATTCATGGGTTTTTTTCGAACTCAAACTAAGAAAAGCACGAAGTGGGAACTCAACCTGCTGGCAGTTATAATGATGTCCTTTATCAGGATTGCATTTGTTACATCATTGTTTTCAGCAGAATGACAATTGTAAGACAACCCCCACCCACACACAAAAAAACATGCAAGAAATTTGTCATTTTTACCTTCCTGATTCAATAGCAAATGCTTCAGATACTGAAGGTGTCTTCATTCTCTCAGTATGTTGCAAAAGCACTTAGCCAGGTGTTGATGTGAAGCATGAAAATGTACTGGCCATCGGTTCTGTATGCTTGGGTTCATCTTTTGCTATATTCTTTGTAACTTAAAATATGAATTAAATATTCATTTCTATTATAAGTTATGCTTTAAATCTGTTTCTTTGTGCACTGTGTTAAACACTTAGAACTGAAATACTTCATTTAAGCAAGAATACATAATAATAGATCTTAAAAAAATCCACATCAATAAAACTAATTTGACTGCAGCTAAAAACTTTAACTGATAACAATCTGCCAGCCATATATTCTGGTAGCACTACAACATCCTTTCCTATCATGACCAGAGATCCTTTTGTAACTGTAGTCAATACAGTGCTTTATAATAGATTTACTAGTAGTTGAAAGATGTACAATAAAATCTTGTTATTTTATCCATCAGGTTTACATGATAAGGTTATTAAACTTTTATGCAAGTAATGTGCATGTCACATTAACCTAAGGGGTGTGTGTGTGTGACGGAGAGAGGGGGATATATATGATATAAATAATGATAACGCTTGTAAATGTATCTAAGTTCCCTCGTGAATTCTAAAAAAGACCTGTCTCACGAAGATAATTGACAGGTGTACAAAATGACCTTTATGAGCACGCTGTTATAAAAAATAAAAAATATACATGTATTCCACCCCAACATACAATACATACAATGCAGTCACCGAGTGAAATATTATCAGCCGATCACATCTAAATTGGGCATATCACAAAGCATGTCCTTGTGCAAACATTGTATTGATAAACCAGTGTGCTTTCAAACATAATGTAGGAACAAGATATTGAAAAATGGAGAACACTTATACATAGACATCACAGTCACTTGATGCTAGGAAACCTAATGTGTATCACCATATAACACAGAAATTGGCTTACCTGTCCAACAACAACTTCGCCATTTCAGTGCCTGATGCCAGTCCTAACTCTTACATCAATGCTCTCCAGCGAACAGGCTGGTCCCCAAGACGAATCCTTGATAAGTCCCGTTCGGTTTCTCAGACAGTTTTTCGACGTTTCTTGTCGGAAAGCGACAAGCGCGGGCGACCTTTACGTTTTTGACTCTCACGTGTGTCCGCCATTTTTGTTTATAGTAGATATTTAAATTACAACCACGTGACTCATAACCCGCCCACTGGACGAAGATGACGTATACGTTTTTGTGGTCACGTGAGGCTTCCGTAACAGTTCGTGACCTACAAGTTTCAATTAAAGCGGGCCCCCACAAAAATTCATATTCTCTCGTTTATTTATCGATTGCCCAATTTAATCTTCTCAAACTAGGTTATTTTGAATTATTTCTGCTTATAAGTCGACACATTTCACTAGTTACATGATCTGTAACATTCACAAAATTACAAACACTCTGCACTATTGTGCCTTTAAATAATCTGTATGAAAAATATGTGTATTAAAAATATGTATATTAAAAATAAAACATGATCTTTAAAAAGCTGACACAAAACTAAAAATGGACCAATTGTTGTCAAATATAAGGTGAAATTTTCTCAAGAGACTCGGAGAATGAAAAATTGACTCATTTGAAAGAACTGAATCAGGCATCAAAAGAAACACTCTCTGAAGAACAGGCAAGAAAGGTAGATAAGTTTCTCTGGGACTATCAGTCACTCTTTGCCGTATCTGATGCTGGTCTTGGAAGGATTACAAAGGCGCGACACAAAATTGAAACAATGAGCTCGAGACCAAGAAAACGACCCATGAGACGATTTCCGATCCACGCCGAGTAAAAAACTGAGAATCATAAGAACGATATATTGAAGACAAGGATAATTGCACCATCTTCCGGTCCATGGTCGTTGCCAGTGGTTTTATTAAAGAAAAAGGATGGCAAACGAGGTTCTGTGTCGACTACCGTGCCTTGAACGAATTGAATGCGAAAGGCGTCTACTGTGGATCGACGACTCGCTTGATTCACTATCAGGAGTAACTTGGTGTTCGACTTTAGACTTCGTGAGTGGATATTATCATGTAGAAATGGAGCCAGAGGACCGCTCGAAGACGTCATTCGCAACGAAGCAAGGTTTATAGTTCAGTGTTATGCCGTTCGGGCCCTGTAATGCACGTGGGACCTTCGAAAGACTGATGGAGACTGTTCTGGCGGGACTGCAGTGGCAGATAATTTTTGTGTACCTCAACGGCATAATAATCTTCTGACGCATGTTCGAAAAAAAGATGTTGGATTGTCTGACAGATCTTTGACAGGTTTCTGGAAGCTAGTCTGAAGCTCAAGCCCAATAAATGTCGTTTGTACGCAAAAGAAGTAAAGTACTGGGGACATAGTGTGTTGAAGGAGAGGTTACGTACAGATCCAGAGAAAGTGTCTGCCGCTTCTTAGGACTATTCTCATATTATCGCCGATTCATATCGTGATTTGCCAATATTGAAGCTAGATTACACGGACTGACAGAAAAAGGAAGATCTTTTGTCACTACTGAGAAATTGTCAGTCTTTGTTCGACGCGTTCAGCGAGATGATTGACGACATGCGCTATATTAGCATTCCCAGAGCCTGGAAAGCCCTTAATTCTTGACAAAGACGCGAGCTACATTGGACTTGGAGCTAGCTTGTCACAAGTTCACAACGGATGCGAGAGGGTTGTAACATATGCTGGTTGATTGCTAATTAAAGCCGAGAAAAGATACTGCATGACAACAAAAGAGCTATTGGCGGTCGTATTCTTTGTGAAATATTTCAAGCATTACATGTATAGAAGACGTTTCTTGATTAGGAAAGACCAGAGCTCCCTGAAGTGGTAAGTGTATGTCAGAAATCCGGGAGGGCAACTCGCAAGAGGGATCGAAGTCTTGTCGCAGCATCAGTTTGAGATTCGACATCATTTCGGAAGACTGCATCGTAAAGCTGACGCCTTTTCCAGAGGTTTCAAGCAGAGACACAAGCCGAGAAGGAAGAAACGAAAGTAAGCAGCGATGAGCCGTCGACAGGACGGAGTGTTACGACAGATACCAGTAGCTAATATTCGGACGTCCTGTGGTAGAGACGAATTCGCTGAGACTAAGAAATCTGACCTGAATGTCGCAATGATAATAAGCTGGCTGGTATGCAAATAATGAACACCGTGGGAAGAAATTGCCAAATATGGCGTGCTAGTGAAAAGCCTCTGGAGTCAGTGGAACTAGCTAGAGGTACAGAACGCCATACTCTGTCGCAGATGGGAGTCTCACGATGGTGGGGAAATTCACAGTCAAGCTATTGTTTCATGAGAAAAGAGAAATGATGTTCTACATATGGCTCATGATTCGCGCAGTGGAGGACACCTTGGCATCAGAACAACTCTAGAGAAGATCAGAAAAGGTGTCGGACTTTAGAAAGATGTGCGAATGTGGTGCCAGAGATGAGAGGCATATGCGAAGCGAAAGTCACCAGGAAAGAAAAGGCGAGCCCCAATGCAGCTGATTTCGACAGGAGTTCCGATAGAAGGTATATCTGACGTCATCTTAAGGACACTTCCGAAGACCGAACATGGAAACATTTACATTCTCGTGATCGCCGACTACTTTACGAAATGGACTGCCTTGCCCGGAAGTTCCAAACGTCGCAAAACTGATATAGGAGGAGGCCGTCACGCCTTTTTGGTGTGCCAAGACAGATTCACACGGATCAAGGCCGACAGAGTGAACTCTTTCGTGAAATGTGTCTACTCCTTAGAATCGAGAAAACTAGGACAAGTCCGTACCATGTTCAAAATGACGGCATTGTGGAAAGGATGAACAGAACGCTTGAGAGCATGCTTGTCTGCTTTCGTCGAATAACAAATCAAGAGAATGGGACGAACACCTCCAGTACCAGTCTTGTTGCGGCTTACCCCATCGACATGATGACAAAAATGCTCCCAGTGAACGAAAGCGACAATGGAGAATCAAGAACAGCTGGCGATGAGAAACCCAAGAGACAGACCAAATTACCTAAGAAGCTGGATGAATTCTACGTTGAACTTTTCTAATCCGTAAAGCAGCAGGGAAGTTGTACAGACCATACGTTCCAGACCAAATAAAGCTTCCTACGAGAACTTTCTCCGTAGAAGCCTCAGATTTCAAAAATAAGCCTTCCTACGAAAATTAATTTGCGTAAATTCAACCCCGATTGCAATTTTTGTGTGCAAATTCCGATGATTCTGGACAAGTAAAAAAGGGGGGGGGGGAATTTATTCTGGTGTCGATGAAGTTTGCAAAGTTTGGCTGCCTTTTCATGAATAAATTTGATCGAGACCGATTCGATATCTACTACGCGGATCGTGAAGATTAATCGTGATAAAACCATGTGGTGTTGCCTGGGCGCGGCTGAAGAAATTTTTGAATTTGTTTATGTCCATATCGCCGTTGCACCAAGTCTGATGAATATTTCTTAGCGTGTGAGTATCGACGCCATTGAAAACCGACAAAATGTTACAATTGTCCCTAATTACCTTTGGAATTTGCGTATATCGCTGCGTCACGTAAATAACATCGGTATTCTTGTGTCGGCCACGCGAGAATATCCTAGCCGGATTAGTTTGCTTATCCAGCATAACATCATCGAATACAACAAGATTATTAACATCGCCATCTAAATTTTCCACGGATGGGGTTTCATTGATGTCTGTGATGAATTCGATTGTGCCTTCGTCGGTATTGTCGCTAAATTCCTTTAGTACCTGATAACAACGCTGATCATCAACGGACGGTGCAACCAAATACAATTTGTCCCATTTTAACCATCGCATTATCAAATTTAACAACAACTGCGTCTTTCCAGAACCAGACGGGCCAATAATTATCATCCTAATCGAATTCGGTAACACCGCGTTGTGTTTCACCTGCTCGCGTCGCTTCGTGGCGGAAAAATCAATTACATTCATGTTACTAGAATACATGGATCTATATTGTGTTAAGTGTCGCACTCACACAGCTACGATAAATCCAACCGAAATCGTCACACGCAATAACAGGAACGCAATTGCAGGAGAATGCGAAGTTTGTAAGACGCGCAAATTCAGATTTGTAAAAAAAAAAATAGAAGAACCGGAGGAGATATTACCGCCTCCATGAAAAATCTACCCGGGTTGCCCTGGGCGAAATATCCCGGAGAGAAGCATCTACCAGGATACAATTACTGCGGACCTGGTACGAGGCTCGATATAAGACTCAACGATAATAATCAACCAAATCCCGGCGAAGATCCAGTAAATGCCATCGATAACGCGTGCTACTATCACGATCTTGCGTATCGCAGCGGAGATTTACAACAAAGGCATCTCGCTGATATTAGGCTAATTCATGCAATAGACGCGATTCCTGACAAAAGTTTCAAAGAAAAATTGGCAACTTGGTTGATAAAAGGCGCGATGAAAGGTAAATTAGTACTCGGCGCTGGTAAATAATAATGGAGCAAATATATTATTCTCCGCGAGGTTTTTGGCGAGGAAAATCAGCAATTGCCAAACTCGCCAAGGCAGCAAAAGTAAAACAGTCCGTTGCTGAATCGTGGCTATCGAAACAGGCGGTCTGGCAAATATATCTTCCTCCGCCTAAGAAAATACCGTACGCGAGTTTCACCGTCAGTGTCCCTAATGAAGTCCATCAGGCTGATTTAATGTTTCTTCCTTACGATACCGTCGACGGAGTCACATATAAATACGTGTTAACGGTTGTTGATATCGCAAGCAGATACAAGGAAGCCGAGCCGTTATCGAATAAAACAGCAACGGAGATCGCTAAGGCGTTTAGCGAAATTTATTCACGATCCCCGTTGACCTGGCCGAAGCTTCTCCAGGTTGATCCAGGTCGAGAATTTCTTGGCGCGGTTACTTCATTGATGAAAAAGAATAATGTTAAAATCCGTCGCGGTATTGTAGGTGTTCATCACAATCAAGCTATCGTTGAGAGATTCAATAAAACTCTCGCGGAAAGATTATTCGGATATCAGTACGCGCGTGAATTTATTCAAGATAATCGATCTCATGATTGGGTATCGAGGTTGCCTCATGTGATTAACGCACTAAATAACGAGACAACGAGAACAATAGCAATGAAACCCGCAATTGCAATTACAAAAACAAATATACCCCTAAAGCGAGATTCCGCAATTCCACCTGTGCTAGGTAGCGTCACGGTCAGGTATTTATATAAAGAAGGCGAGGCCGAGGGAGGCAGAAAAAGAGCAACCGATCCAAATTGGAGCGTTACGACACATAAAATATCAGCCGTAACAAGATCATCGGGAAGACCGGCAATTTATTTCCTAGATTTGCTAGCGCCACAACGCGGATTTACCAAGGAGGAATTACAAATAATACCGAAAGATACTCAACTACCGCCGGCGTCATTAATGTGAAACCGAATTCTACCTAACTGAGATAATTTTCTTACTCTCGACACGGCTAAATAAACTAAATTTGACCAGGAAATTCTATCATCGACAATCCAAACTTGGCCATCCACGGTTAATCCCTGCGATGAATGTATCGTTGTTGCGTATCCAAGTTTCCATGGTGATCTTTCTGCGTTTATCGCGTCATTAACAAGATTAATATCAACAAGAATAATATCGTTTAGTACCAAGATCTTTTCCTCTCCGCATGGTAAAGTAACACTGATATTTTGTTTCCTGGTATCAGCGGGCCTGTAACATAACGGCACCTGTAATGTTGGAAATTTCTCGCAATGAAGCTTGAATAACATATCCTGAATAACATCGCGAACAATTTTCCTACTAGCAACAATCAGATGATCGGGACGCCACAAATTTAGAAAAATATCCATCGGAGTCTCGTCGATTATTCTTCTCATCACATCGCATTGAATTTTATTCGGTTGTAATCGAATTATTTTCTTAAATTCAGTCAGTAAAATATCATCGGATCTATAATCAGCGTCGATTTCCTCATAATAGTCAACAAAGTTCCTGAGCCATTCGTGAGGAGATTCACCATCAATCGGATCAGGTTGGCCATGATCTCCGCACATTATCACGGCTGTATTTTTCTCCTCCAGCCAGGTTAGGAACGATTTTAATATAACTAAATTTACTGTGCAAATTTCATCAAATATTATAATTTTGTTGATATATTTATTTCCCATACGAGCCGAATCCCATAATCCACCGCTGTATTTGAAATAACTGTGATACGTGCAAGAATCAACGTTGCGTTGCCTTATTTCTCGCGCTAATCTGTGAGTTGGAGTCAATACTATCATATCAGATTTCGCAAATAAATTTATCGCTCGCGTTGTTTTACCGCTACCACCAGGACCATTCATGTAAACGAATTTGTTACGTGAAATCGGGTCAAATGCAGATGCAGCCGTCGATATTTCCTCAAATTTATCTCGATGAAATTTATCGCAATCTTCGACATCGGCGTCTTCGCAATAATCTAGAATATCCTCGTTTTTTATCCTCCAAGTGCCCCAAGAACCATCGGCGATTAAATTTTCTAGCCTATACTGGTATTTCTTATCGATATAAAACGAATCCGTTGCGACCCTTACCGCGATATCAGAAAATTTATTTATCATCGACAGTAAATTTATACTCACATAAGCGAGCATCGATGATCTCAAATGCGTATACTGCGCTGATTCTCCATCGAGATAGCTAATTACGGTACCCAACTTTACTCCATCAATAATAATATTCTCTCTGTTACAGAATATCCCTCGCGATACCGTATCGGCTATAATAAAGTCCATCTCGGCATCGTTGATAAACAACCTAGCGTGTCGGTGTTTATGATCAACGGATCCTCCTTGAGTAAATTTGCCAATTATTTTTCTTCCGATATCTTTCGCGTTTTCACAATCCGTCGGCAACCATACTTCAGTTTGTTTTCTATACGATATAATCGCCTCGCTAACCGTCAACGATATTAACATTGACGAATCCAGCATATATCTCAACAACACTATAGGGACCCAACGACGCTGCGATAAATGCCGACCAAACCAAATATAACAAATTTTATGTAAATTTTCAGCAAACTCAAATGAAGTAACATAAGCGAATCCGGTCATGACAAAATCAGGCAACGGTCCGTTAATTGCTACCCTTGTCATTTCGCTGGTGGGATGGCCAAATTTAGCAAAATAATCCGCACAATCGCCATATCCAAGGAAACTTCCAGGATAGCACGCGCTCATATCAACGGATATCATGTCTTCGAAATAATATTTGGTATTCCACAATCCGCCATGACCGTATTCGATACAACTAAGTTGAATATCAGTGAGAAATTCGTTTCTCGTAGGTTTCCACGAGTTTCTTTCTCTGGCAGCGTGAGCAGCAACAGACGGAACAGTAAAACAATTCGTTAATAACTGATCAGGATTTGACGAATATTTCACCGCGATATTTTTCATAGATTCATGTAATTTTTCATCGCGGTAAATATCTCCTCGCGGCAAGATAAACTGATCATACCTTTCTTCGCTCGAGAATAACCAAACCGATATCGGATCAGATGCGGCTAATATTTTGATATATCGGAACATAGCATCAGAATTATCCTTTGCGCCTTCCACGGGATAAAATTTAACAGCGCGATTTCGTGGAAATATCATTACCGATTGCGACCACGCATGTGAATTATGATCAATAATTTCGATTGGAACCCCTCGAGATCTATACGGCGACGAATATAATATTTCTCCTGATAGCGTTTTCACCGTGATAGGAAATTTAAGTTTCTTGCTCAACACAGCAACATCGTCAATCGACGCGCCATCAACAACTGTCTTCGCCCATGAGTTAATTTTATCCAACCTCAACTGAGTCAATCCGGATCCGCGACGAGCGTTTTTCATATGCTCGATAACACGCTCAGCCACGCAGTTTATCATCGGTGATTCTTTCATCGCAGGTAGATTTTTCGCATCCGGGTTGTTATTTAGCCGATAAATTCCATAAACAACAGCGCTAGAAGGATACGCCCTAGCATAATAAGGACCATCGATTCCCAATAACAATCCTGGCTTCGAATTTTTATCAAGAATAACATTTTTCTTACCGCCACGCACGGGATCTCGTTTATCGCGAATAATCCAAGTGTCGTCAGGCATTTGTGCAATAAATTTTATTCCAAAGATAAATCGCTCTTCCTTGTGTTCGAATTTTATATGCTCGATTATTTTCTTGGCCCGTTCCAGATTCATCGTAGCATCAACAGCGTTAGTTTTCCAAGTAGACCAAACATGAATCGCTCCATCATCGAGGAATTCTCTCTTGGCGCGATCGACCTCAGGAATGATATATTCTGCCTCATCAAGATCAAAAATATCCATTATTATATTTTAGACAAATATTTAAATTATAATGAATAAATGTTCGTGGATACCAATCGGATCAACAAAATCATGCGACAAATCCTGCAGAGGTGATTATTGTGGCGCTCATATATATGCGATTCGACGAGGCAGTAAAGGACCACAACGGTGTTTAGTTTGCCAAGTTGGCACTCGAGGAAAGACTCGATTGTGTTTATCCTGTGGAGGGAAAAATTATCGGGAATTGCTCAGATATTACAAAAAAAGATCCTCGTCGGTGATAACATGCGAAGAGGATTACATTAATCGATTCAAGGCAAATTACGATTTAAACAAACAGAATATTGTATATGAATCCAAAATCAACGATTCCTGCAATGAAAATCACACACGAGTATAGATCGCATCCAACCATCGATGGATACGAAGCATCATCGGATGGTGTTGTCAGAAATGCAAAAACAAAGAATCAAGTCGGTAGAGTTGATAACGGTGGATATCTTAGATTTTCTGTCAGTAAAAATAATAAAAGAAGAGGAACAAAATATTTATGTCACAGATTCGTGTTCGAATGTCACAAAGGACCTATCAGGGATGGTCTTGTTATTGACCATATCGATGGAAACAAACTCAACAACAAGATAACCAATCTTCGCGCGGTGTCTCAAAGCGAAAATTGCATATTTGGTAATACTGGCAGGCACCCTAAATACGCCAAGGCCGTCAAATCGATAAATCAGGAAACAGGCGAGGAAATGATATTCGAATCGATGACTGCAGCTGCGAAATATTATGAAATTAATCCAGCATCGGTACGATATGCAGCAGAAAAAAAATACAGGGCGACGTTTTCATATAATCTCGATTGAGTTTTATTATATTCCGATAATATTTGATTCGGAAAGCGACGAAGAATAATTGAATATTACAAAATTAATATAACATGAATGAACAAACCATAAGCAATATCATCGAAGCCATCGATGACCTGAAGAAAAAAATAAATCTTCCATCGGAGTTGGACACAAATAAAATCCGATCCGAATTTGAGACGATTGTTCAAGGGAAACTTGAATACAAATACTCGCTGCCGTCAGAATACAAATTAATAAAGAAAATCCTCGATGCGATGTACCAATCGCTTGCAACAGTCAGCGATGATCGCATCGAGGATTTTGTTAAATTATCTACGCTAGTGGAGAAAGCTAGATTGATTTTATCCGACGAATATGAATCAAGAAAAATTACAAGCTCGCGCATCAGACAGTTGAAAAAGCTTGTCGATGAGAACAAGGCCAAGGAAATATCCTCCTGAATATTTCCACAAAAAAAAACAAAAATTAAAAAAATCTTCCAATTTTAAAAAATTCCCTGGATTTTATTTATTTTTTTGGCCTGTTTTTCCCTGGCAGACAGATTCTCACGATTTGAAAATTTCCCTGGATTTTATTTATTTTTTTGGCCCATTTTTCCCTGGTGGACAGATTCTCACGATTTCACCAGCAGATTGATACTAACAGTTTCCCCTCGGATATCAAGCAAATTTCCCTTCTGATCTGTTAGTTTGAAATTTATCCTTGACAACAATCGATTATGACATCGCAGATAAAACGGATTCACCGGCTCCTTTATTATCAAATAACCCGGAGAAGCGCTAGGTGAAAACGAATACAAGATAAAACCCTGCTGCGCTTGATTTGACTCTGACGAATCAACATTGTAGCTGCCTTCGACAACATCCGCGTGAAGATAAATCGCGATAACTTCCGTTATATTAACGATACCTGGCGAGATATGCCGCCCTTGCCCGGCGGGATCGTTATTGTGTTTGAGAATCAATTCCAATTGTACTTTTTTAGTCCACGCGGCATGTAACTTCGGAAATAAATCATCGATGGTATCAGTGACGGATTTTCTCATTTTATCAACATCATAATCGGGAAATTTGAAATTTGGTAGCGTTTCCTTGGTTAATCCAAATACTCTCATGAATTTTTGTTTTTCTCCTGAATTTTTGATCAACTCGAATTTGCTAATAGGAAGAACATAATCGGCAATTGATATATCGTCGACTATCGCCTGAATAAACATGTCGTGATAATATTCAACATCATTCGCGAGTTGATTTAAAATCTTCACGCGTTTGATAATTTCGCTACATGAGCCTGATTTATTTAAGATGCATTCATGAAAGGATTCCCGCAATAAATTTAATTGTATTGTATGTTCTTGAATAAATTCGTCGAGGGTTCTTCTTACCAAGATACCGTCTATGGGGGCTATTATCCTGTAAATGTGGGTAGCGTCGAAGATTTTCACACCGGGGGGAATTTTAGGAAGAGGCAACCACGAGAGAATTCTTTCGTTAATAAAAGTAAAAGCGAATATTACCAGGTTAAATTTGTGGTTATTTATGAGGTTGATGGCGCTATCGATCAGAGGCTTGTGTTTGATATCTTGCCTCAATACTTCGTCGGTGGTAAAATCTTCTTTTTTTGGTTCCGGTTGCTCTGGAGGAGCTTCCTCGTACCAACCTGGAATAATAAAATCTGATTTTTTTGGTTTTGCTAGAGGTGCGATTTCAGGCCAACCTAATATGGTCCTAATCGATGATTGGTAAATATCTACCATGTACGGCGATTTCACTTCTATCATCGATGACAGTGTTGGTTCATGCGCAGATATTTTTATTCCCGGAGTAGCATCGCCGGTTATATTTGATATTCTGGTGGTAAATTCCTTATCCAGCTGATCAATTTCGTAACTGCCTGTTGGTATGCCAACGACGATCCAATCAGGTGTTCCATCGGGTTTGTTTTTGTTGGCAAAAACAAGTGAATTGTTTGATAATAATCTGCCAAATGATTTCGATCTAACATTAGGCCAGCTGTTGTAGACACGCAATTGTGTTAACGCAATTTCTTTGACGCTGATTGGTGTTGGAAAATTGATGCTAAATTCTGGCTTAGTTGAGCTTAACGATATTAACGTTGTTGTCGGCGGTGTCGTGTTTGTCACGATCTGGGCTAGTTCGGACATTATTAATATTCATTTGTTCAATCTCCGAGTAAATACTGATCATTACCGAAAATTCTGGATCGGAGATAACGCCGTCATTGAGACTCTCCGAAAGCAGCGATGATAATTTCGAATACGCGTCATTGATTTTAGTTAGTTTGTTTTTGTACAATGATAACTTTTCACTCGTGCATGATGAGATTTTTTTCGCTACGATATTGAGAACACCAGCGATTGTCGTTGTTGACGAGATTATTATCGTTGCTACGATCGGCGCGATTGTTGTTACCGCGGATAAAATTATTCCAGCACCAGCGACTACCGCGGATACCGCGTACACAGCAACGTCAATGGTAACTAATCTACGCTGGTATTTTTTTATTTTTGTTTGATATTCGTCGAGGAGTTTTTTTAGCGAATCCTGCCATGATCGCGCCTGATTGTAACGGTAATCCGATGCGGTCATTTATTAGTTATTTATCTAGCCAATTGTAGTCTATCCGGATAAATATTCGAATATTACACGATAATTCGTTGGTCCCATGGTGATTCTGTCTTGTGATTCTAGTGTGAAATTTGCGATGGTACCTTCATTTAACGAAATAATAAAAAATCCAGGATAATATTCATAAATTTTATAATTCTGTTCCGATTGTACCTTAAATTTTATATCGGAGATAATATATACTCGATATATACCCCGAAATGGCGCGGTAAAGTTAAAAGAATCATTCTCGGGTGTCCAAATGTGATATAAATTTTTAACAACAAATGTCACACTACAGGATATATTCGCTTCTATCAACTGTTCTGGTATCGAAATACGCGCCAACAGAGGAATATCCAACGATAATATTTGAAAATTAATATCATTAATTTTTGTAGTTGCTTCGAGAAGTTTCGTTTTTATTTCTTGAATTTTTCCATCGTTCGCTGATGTATCGACCTTTTGACGCGTTAATTCTCGTACCACGTTAATTTCATCGTTAATTTTAGTAATATCCTCGTCGATTTTTCTTGTTTTCTCGCTGAGATCGTTATGTGATGTTCTATCGGCTTTTTGAAATATTAATGCGCGTACCGCTTCAATATCTTTGTTGATTTGGGTAATATCCTCATTGATGGATTTTGTTTTCTCGGTAAGATCGTCGTGTAATGTTTTATCGACTTTTTCGTTTACGATTTGACGTACCGCGTTAATATCTTCGTTGATTTTTCTTGTTTTCTCGGTAAGATCGTTATGTGATGTTCTATCGACTTTTTGAAATATTAATGCACGTGCCGCTTCAATATCTTTGTTGATTTGGGCGATATCTTCGTTTATTTTCTTTGTTTTCTCGGTAAGATCGTTATGTGATGTTCTATCGATTTTCTGACCCATCGCGGTATTTATTTTGGTAATTTCCTCGTTGATGGATTTTACTTTCTCGCTGAGATCGTTATGTGATGTTCTATCGGCTTTTTGAAATATTAATGCACGTGCCGCTTCAATATCTTTGTTGATTTGGGCGATATCTTCGTTTATTTTCTTTGTTTTCTCGATGAGATCGCCGTGTGTAATTGAGGAAGTTTCGATGAATTTTTTTATATCCTCGTCGAGTTTTTTACTGAGATTTTTTGATGTATCGTCTAGTTTTTTAAGATCGTTAGTTAGCTTGGTAAATCTTTTTGTCACTCTGTCCTGAAGATCGTCGTGTAATGCTTTATCAGCCTTCAGAAGCAACGTTGCTGATAACTCTTTGTCGGATTTTTCCACATCCGCGATATTGGCCTTTAGTGGTAATACCGCGATAATATCGGTAATATCAGCAATAGATTTTAATACCATCTCCGATTGGCGAGTAAACTGACTGATATGATCGCGGTATTCGTCTCGCTTGATTATATCAGTTATTTTCACGTTGCTGGTTTGTAATCTTCCTTCGGTATTTTGAAAAACAGCAACTTCGCCAGGGTCCACCTCTGACAGCGATAGAAGATTGTTAATATCGCTCTTGGTTGCGAACTTTGATAGATCGACGTCAGTCACTTCTGCCTTTTCCTTCCTGTAGATAAATCTACCGTAAATATCAACCATGATATTTATCTACGGCGTATTCAAATACAATTTTGTGATACGGACCGGATGATTTTGAAATTGCGTCAAGAATATTAATTGACTCTGGACCGCATATTGGCGGATCCGCTAATGTCTGCGTTGGAAGTGTCGAATACCAAATCGGAAGATTTAGTTTTGACACATAGCTGATAAATTCATTTGGCGGTGCTAATCCGTACGAATCAAAATAAACGACTTCGCGAGGATTAATTGCGTAGGCAACCCAGTGCGTGCCAGGGCCGGTATTTTTATCGAGATTTATTATTCCTGTCTCGGTAGGGTTTGGTTTTTCTGGTAGTTGATCTCGCATAAATACACCTCTGAAAAATTTTATTTTTTTATTCTTTGCTTCGCTGATCAAATCTAAATTTGAGGCTGGTAGACTCGTCTTAGGCCGGATCCGTATGGGGGCCGTCTTAGATAAATGCCGGATCCTTTTTGTTGTTTTTGCAACATTTTCGCTATTAAGGGAGAGAGGACGGGAAGTAACCCTCCCTTTTTTTTACGGTATCTTACTCCGGTAATTTTTCTTGTTACTGCGGAACCTACTTGGGAACCTATACCTGTGAGCGCACCTAATCCTACTGTTTTTGCTACTGTCGGAAGAATCCCAGCTAGCAGTCCCGGAAGAGCAGCTAACAGAGGAAAAACGCCGCCTGTTTTGACCATGTCTCTGATGGCGCCTATGGAGAGACTCACATGAACACCGGAATTCGCTGATTTGGCCTTGGAAAATCGTTCACGCTGACCTCTAGTTAGCGATAGTTTGTTAGGTCCACCGTGAATTTGATCATTTTTCAAAGTTAATTTCATACCGCATCGCTTTGATATCGCTGATTGGAGCTTTTTCATCTGACCTGGGGTCAGAGTTACACTGACGTGTTCGTATGGCATATTAATAATCGCTTAATCTAAATTTGGAATTTGTCACATGTTCTCGACAGGAGCATCGATGACTCTCATTCTGCCGCTGATTCCTTCCAAGATCATTGTTCTATCGCTGAGGATCACCGCGATGGCTCTTGCTGCTCCGGCTGTGTTAATTCTGGCTTTGAAATGGATATCGACAACGGATTGTTTTACCAAATCGAGATGCTCCAGGGAGAAGTAATAGATAGGATAGCGAGTATTAAAATCTAGCTGTGATATTTGCAATCCGGTATCGATATTTTGATCGCGGCCCATGAAACTTAACAATCGATGATATGCGCGGGCCGTCGAATAGTTGGCAAAATCGATGGCTATTTCCTCTGATGGCTCTTGCTGGCCGTTTATTCTCAGTGAAACGTTTGTTGCTGCAAATTTGTCGAATATCATATGACTGTGTTCTTGATCGTATCTGTTTGCGGCTTGAAGAGCAACAAAGATGTGCCTAGGTGCCGAAGCGCCTTGTTGTGACGCAATTCTCCAGGTAAATATTCCGTTAATATTAACATCGCAGGAGTCGGTCATCGTTGTCAACCAGGACATGACGGATTTTCCGCCTTGATTCATGAATGATAATAATTTTTCTTCCTCGAGCATCGATGGAACTATCGCTGGCATCCACAAGGTAAATTTTTCAAGGACAACTTTACCGACATTAGCGGCATCCGCACTAGCTTCTCGCCAGATGGCTTTGTTACTGCCAGCAGCGTCTCGAACGAAAGTTATCGTGTGTTTTGCTCCGTAAATAACTTTTCGGAAATGCCTACAAAATCCAAAAATGTGAGATAGCGGAATTGCACAGGAAAATCTTAGTTCATTCTTAGTCAACATAGCTCTTCTCGTGGCAAATCCAAGGTTGTAATCGTTATTTGCTTTTATCATCACACTTTCGACGTCGGCGTCATCGGCACCGACAGTATGTTTTTTCGGTCTCCTGGCTTCATACTGGACATGATCAGCAGTATCAGAGTTATCTTTGGCGAACATCATACTAGGACCGGCTGATCTGGTAAAATCATCCGAGTATCTCGCTAGGCCTATAATCGTCGTTGCTATATGAACGTTGTCCGTAATTGATTCGATCTCTCTTCCGTCGATCATGTAAGTGGCACTCTTGAATAATGCCATAATGCCGTTATTGACAAATCCGACTTTAAAATGTTCGCCAAAGTTGGTATCGTTTGTCCTAATAATTCTCCCAACAACCTCGATATATGCCTCAGATGGAAGAAAATATCTTGTTGTATCGTGGACTTGAATTTCCAAGCGATTATTTGTATTTGGGTCAACCGCATCGTACGAGAAATACTGGAAATCCCGCACGGATGTGTCTCTGCCTACAGGCTCGTCCATGTCGAACACTTCATTTGACACTTGTGCAAACATTTATTATTAAGAATATCATCTAAAACGAAGACCACTGCCTGAAATGAAGCTTGTATTTGCTAGATTTGTCTTAGCAATTTCCTTTGCTAGATTTGTGTTAGCGACTTCCTGCGCTAAATTTGTCTTAGCGACTTCCTGCGCTAAATTTGTCTTAGCGACTTCCTGCGCTAGATCATTTATTTTTTTATTTGCTGCGTCGTTTATGGCTTTACTGATTTCGGGCGGCATTTCTCTGGTGATAGGCAATTTGACGGGTTGTTTTTTGCGCATTAAATTTAATATTTTACTTTTGACAACATTGAAGCCCTTGCTGGCCAAATTACCGATACCAGAAACGGCAGTCTCGCCGATCTTTCCTATTGCTTTTAACCCGAGCTGTTTGATCATGGGTCCAATTTTAGGTATTATTCGCGTAAAGAGACTTCCAATGATATCGCCGAATCCATTGCCGTGGATATATCTGTATACGGGTAATCTAGAGTTTACTACGCGAACCTGTTTGGGTCTGCGCTGATGTTTGTGAACAATCATGTTATTTAAATTGTGTTGTTTTAATCGATGAGTTCATCGACAAGTTCCTTGTAAATGTGAGAGTCGATGACACCACCGCGGAATAATCGCTGACAAATATCCGAGGCTTCGTTGATTACTTCGCGAGAGTTATTTCCAGCTCGTTTTCCTCCGATTAATACCTCAAGGCGAGACACGTCGTTGACAACACTGTCAGGGCAAACAGTATATCCGCTTCCTGTCTTTGATTTTGGTGTTGATGGTTCGTTAAACCACTCCGTTAACACGTCCTTCTCTTCCTTTTCTTTTTCTTTTTGTTTTACTTTTTCCATAAATTTAAAATATTCGTCATCACGTTTGTAAGGTGGTTTTTTACTAGCAAAATATATCCAGTCGATATATTTGCTTTTTTCAAGAGGTTTTCCACGAACATCGGGGTTAAAATATTTATCCCTATCATCATAATCCGCGGCAATATCTACTAAATTTTCCCCCCTTGCGATTTGTTCATGCACATCACGGGTAAAAACAATTCCGATAGCTTTATGAAGATTTTCATAGTCGGACTTCGCAGTTTCTTTCTCTTGTTGAGTTGATTTTTGCGATATCCCCGAAGATTTTTTTTCCTCCTTCCTTGCATCTGCGATATCCAGAAATGTACTATACAGGGCACTGGTTTTTCTCACCTCAGATAAATTAAATCTAACTCGAAATAAATTATTATACCAAACATCCCGCGATTTAATTTTTTTAAATCCGTCTTCAGTTAAAAACGCCTTTCTATTGTCAAAGGAATCTTCAGCAAAAATAGCAAATAATCTAATATCATCTCCAAATACCTCAAATTGTTTTTCCATTGTTTCCCAACCACTCTTGGTAAATTTTTCTATTATTATATCTCGAGGTTCTTTTTTTTAACACCCTCCCTCCTTTCTTCTTCTTCTTCCTCTTGAGCTTGTTCTTCTTCTTGCGCTTGTTCTTGTTCTTCTTGTGCTTGTGCTTGTTCTTGTTGTGCTCGTGCTTGTGCTTGTGCTTGTTCTTGTTGTGCTTGTGCTTGTGCTTGTGCTTGTGCTCGTGCTCGTGCTTGTGCTCGTGTTTGTGTTTGTACTATTCGCTCCGGCAATAATCGAGTGTGTTGCTCGATATCTCTCGTCATAGGAATAAGACCGCGCTTCCTAAGTTCCTTATCTTCCTTTTTATCGCCGTATGCGACTTGCTCGATTGCTCCAGTGACTGGACTCAACAACTTTGACGATATCTCAGTAATTCCATATTGCGAGTCTTCGTAATCACGAACTTTTTTCTTAAATAATTGTTTTGCCGGGATAAGTTTCCTTACTGCCGCTAACTCTTCTCGCGCTAATCTGGCAGAATGAGGCTCTCCAACTCTACTAGCTTTCCGACTCATATTATTTTCAACTATATTGTTTTAATGCGAGGTAAAATTAGGATCAGCAGCCAAACTTCGCAAACTTCATCGATGGAATAAATTTCTCCTACCCCCCCCCCTAAAATTGCTGTCCAAAATCAATGATTTTTGCACACAAAAATTGCAATCGGGGTTGAATTTACGCAAATTAATTCTCGCAGGAAGGCTTATTTTTGAAATCTGAGGCTTCTACGGAGAAAGTTCTCGTAGGAAGCTTTATTTGGTCTGGAACGTATGGTCTGTACAACTTCCCTGCTGCTTCCGTAATAATGAAAAGTGTCATTATAGCTGGAAGGAAGTACTGTGAAATAATGACTGTCATTCAATCGAAACATTGATTGTTTTGTGATTATTTAATATTTTATTTTGCTTTCATTTAACCGCCCTTTGCCCGATTGTCTTTAATTTATTTCTTTTTAATCTATTTTCGTATGTGCATGAAAGTACATAGTTGTGGAAGCGAGGATTGAGTAATAATGAAAACTCATGAACAGTAATTTTCGTTTCGTATCAGCTAATTTTCGTTTCGGTAAAGTTTATGCTTGATTTTAAATGTTAGCAGTGATTAAGCCTTGGTATATATACGTGGCAACTGTGGCTGCATTTGTGGTGTCTTATGAAGTGGCATTGTGTACACGCGTCTCCTTGCAAGGGAAGCAGTATAACCACCCACCGGAGCAAGCACATTTGGTCGTAGTTCGACGGAGAAGAAAGGGCCAGGCAGGGGAATTTAAAAAGTGTAGGGACAAGGTCTTTCGTCGACCAGGATACAGGCGCTAGAAGGCACGTCAAGACACGCGGAAATATTGCGACAATACATATTTTAGCTGAAGGCATATCTTCTGTCATCATTTTGCACTGTTCGTCTCTGTCTCTCTTTCTCGTAACGAAACGCGACCACGACTTTCTCGACGACACACTCAGCGACTCTGCGACAAAGTCAGAGACATAGTCGGCGACTCAGCAACACAGTCAGTGACTCAGCGATCCAGTCGACGACTCAATAGACGACACAGTCGACGATCACAGGTCACCAGTCGACGACTCAGCGACTCAGTTGGAGACACGGTCAGCGACAAGCAGTGAGCACTAAAACGGTAACAAGCTAGGTAGTTTCTGCTACGGTATAAACCAGCATGTTGAATGTCTTTGGCAAAAAATGCAGAATGAACATTCCACATACAAGATTCGGACTATCCAAAAATCAATGGAAGGTAGCAAACCTTCATGCACATCTCTAATATCAACCTGCATTGTATCGAGAAAGAATAGAAAACGTAATCCTTTACCAGCATACCGTGTCTGTGTCCTCTAACAATGGAACACATCCCTGTCCTATGTATCGACTTACATCCAGTGTGATAGAAGTATTTTGATATGCATTTACTTAAAAAGAATTACGAATTTGGTTTGCATAATCAATTTGACACACTGCTTGAAGAATTTTCTTTTTTTATTCATGTTCAGCCTTATATTTTTTTGTATAACTTTAAAAGAAGTTTAACATTTGGACCTCTTATATTGATGAACTAGATTATTTGGACCTGGGGTTTTTATCCTAATGTTTGTTGTATTTTGACTTGTTTTTCGAACATTACATTAAATCAGCTACAACAGCCAGGATCTATTGAAGTACCCTTAAAACCATCGTCGCAATCCACGGGCGACAATACATTATGCCCATTTATCACTTTTGGCTGCCTGTGCTGAGATTCTATCGTTTTTCATGAGTAAGCATAAACACATATACGTCAAACTGACTTCTTACAATATACAGAAAAACGAAAACGTTGAGCGCATACCATTTATCATGACCTACCATCCAGACAACCAAATGTAGGTCAAATTATTCTGAAACACTGACTCGTCATCGAATCATGTGACACTAGATCGAACCAGCTGTAGCCTACCTCAGACCGAAAAACCTCAGAGAAATCAGTGTCAGAGGAAAGTTCATGCCAATTACAAGTCAAAACCATACTGTGAAATATGGGCCTTGTGGTGATACAAGGTGCAAAACATATCAAAATCTGAAAGAGACAAACAAATTCCTCAGCACTGCAAAACAGAGACCGTTTTTAACGTCCTCATACGTAAGATCTACAGGTTTCTTCAAGTATCTCGACATAAAAGGATCAAACTTCACAGTTCAGATTGGGTGACAACGAAGCCTGACAAAACACTTCTCGTCCGTGTAATTCTTTCAGTGACATAAAACTAAATGCAATTGCCCACAACCCCACCTTGAGTTCCGGAACCAAGAGAGAAAAGAAATCGTACTTGATAGTCCGCCTACGAACGCTGAAACCATGTCACTTAAATCAAGAAGGCACCAAAAAGGACCCTCACATAAAACAAAATAAAATTGTGACAGTTTCAGAGCCAATATTTTTAAAAAACAAAGTGGTTCATTCAGTTAATTATTCCTTGAAATAGCGATAATTACAACAATATGTTTAGTTATTCTTTGTATTAGTGTTACAGTTCTGCTTATTCTTAATAAAGAAGCAATGGATTATCTGGGGTATAATATAACGCATCTTCTTTTTATATTAAGAAATAGATGGCACTCGTGCTTCAGCTAGGTTCCATTTTGTCATAGGACGTCAAACTAATAAAACAAGATAAGCAATACTTCTATTAGATCCAGACTCATGTGAAATTTTGTAAATTCAATTTTTTATTTGTGTTTATTGTTTGTCATGCATGTTTCTGCTTTGGTGTTGTTGTTGTTGTTGTTGTCATGGGTTTAACTCCATTTTTCAGTGCACGATAGGCCATACATGGAGGCCAGCATATAGAATCAGGTCACAATTAGTACTTCCGGTTCAGTACCCACGAATGTAGTTCTAGTCTATTTTTGGAACATTTTTTCCTCTCTCATTTTGGTGGTGATAGAAGAGTTTTATTGATGCATTTTTTTATAAGAATTTAAAGGTAATTGTTTATTCTTGAGAATATGAGCTCAGGGTGTGGTTGTCTGTGTGTATTTCGGCGACAGTGCACAGTGAGTAATAAGGCCTTGGTCATCATCCGGAAGCGAAATCTGTGTTCTGTTTACATGCTGCTCTGTTGACAGTCTAGCATCTCAAAAAAGAGCAGGTCAACCTTTGACAAGAACTCCACCGTGAAGTCATCTTTGAAGGTATGTTAGATTAACGTATGAATTGTATTGATTGTCACACAGAGGAAATGTCAGTACTGACAAACAAATGTAGAGAACATATAGTAAAATTAATTGTGTTCTATGGCCATATCTGGTGGAGGAAGAACCCGAGAAAACTCCGGGTAGAACCACCGATCTACTGACAAGCTCTCTCACATACCAATGATGGCTAGGCCCGAGGATCGAGCCAAAGAAGACAGGTGAAATGACAGTGATCAAAGGCAAGCGCCTTAGACCACTCGGCCACCCGGGGTCCCTCTCTTAATGTTGCTTTTTACAAAGAATCAGTGAGAGTTGCAAGTGCTTAGACAAGCCTTTTTCCACAAAAAGATTGTTTTGCATTCTTCATTGTCACTTTTTGTTACAATTATCTCGTTACCTTAAATATCAAATTATAAATTATAGTTTTGCTGCAAAACCTGCTGGCCACAAAATGCCTTTGATTATCAAAACCTGATAAATCAAAACATTTCACAGAGTCCTCTCTATTATGTCTACAATTAGTAAAGGGTTCGCAATAGATTAGATGATAAAACGTCTATGTGATTTGGATTTTTAACGTAGCTTTAACAATTTTGCAGTCATATCGCTACGATGTCTGCAGTGTAGCAGTTTATAGTCATGTCTAGCACTGGGGCATAATGCCGCAGACATGTAACATGATGTCCCACCCAGTCACATTATCCTGACACTAGGCCGACCAGTCGTAACACAAACAGCTTGATGCTGAGCGCCAAGCGAGCCAGCTGTTTGTACCATTTTTGTAAGTCTTTGATATGACTCGGCCGGGGATCGAACCCACGACCTCCCGCATCTGAGGCGGACGCTCTAACCACTAGGCCACCGGAGCGGTATAAAACGTCGAAATCGTGATCCAAAGGCCCCGGGCGACGTACCACCCAGGTTATCCTGAGTCGGTTTCATATGTGTGTCCTTGGGTGACATATTTAGCTCCTACCTTCCTGGGCACGATATAAGCCAATGTGTGCAAAACGTTCAGTTAAAACAACCAACCAAATGCCCGTCCTTATCATCGGCCGGATTTCATGGGATTTGACCTGATTTCAGTCCTCGTTATCTTTACACTCAATTCGAATGGTATAATTTCTATTGATAACAGAGTTCTGATTATAGACAATACAGTACCAGTTTACAAGTGTTGCATGAATCTGACTTCCAAGCAACAATCTTGATGAAAAATTTGGCCATAAATTATAACATTTTTCAATAGACCAAAAATTCTGTAAAACTGTTCTTTACAATCGAAACAGTGATTTAATTTTAGAAATGTGTTCTCCCTAGGTCAAGCACATCCAGAAAGCTTTATTTGTTATGAGTATGGCAAATGAGTTCGTGTGTTTCTACCTTACATCGTCACTACGGCAACGCACGACTCCACTTAGACCGTAGTCTACTAGTACGATAAATTGAGCCCTGAATTAAACCAGACTGGAGAGAACGCAACCAACCTTCACATGTATGCTTTAGTGTTGCTAGGTGTACACACGAAAAATAAAGCACATTCGTTAAATATGCGAGATTTCTTTAATCTCGTCAGAGTATTGCTACACTTGCTATGCAAATCATTGAATATTAAGGTCCCTAAGAATAGCACAAGTATTGCTATTTTTCCACGAGATCTGCTAAGAACGTTGCCTGAATTCAATAGAAGCAGCATTAAAGCCTAAACACACACACACAAAAATGTTTGTTGAGTTCATCCTCTTTGCTTCGGAACACAAGGCCAACAGGTGTCATTCTGCCAGTTGTTTAGAGGTTACTTGATTTAACAGTTCCAGTCATTACATTCAAATGCAACTATTTCCAGAAAATGCAAATAAGCTATACTGATTTTTTAATATGTAAGATAGTCTTCATGCATGTAGACATATAACTAATGTATTGCTTTTTAATATGTTGTATCATACTGGTACCCAACGTTAGATAGTCTTCATGCATGTAGACATATAACTAATGTATTGCTTTTTAATATGTTGTATCATACTGGTACCCAACGTTAGATAGTCTTCATGCATGTAGACATATAACTAATGTATTGCTTTTTAACATGTTGTATCATACTGGTACCCAACGTTAGATAGTCTTCATGCATGTAGACATATAACTAATGTATTGCTTTTTAATATGTTGTATCATACTGGTACCCAACGTTAGATAGTCTTTATGCATGTAGACATAACTAATGTATTGCTTTTTAATATGTTGTATCATACTGGTACCCAACGTTAGATAGTCTTTATGCATGTAGACATAACTAATGTACTGCTTTTTAATATGTTGTATCATACTGGTACCCAACGTTAGATAGCCTTTATGCATGTAGACATAACAAAGGTATTGCTTTTTAATATGTTGTATCATACTGGTACCCAACGTTAGTCTTCATGCATGTAGACATATAACTAATGTATTGCTTTTTAATATGTTGTACCATACTGGTACCCAACGTTAGATAGTCTTTATGCATGTAGACATATATCTAATGTATTGCTTTTTAATATGTTGTACCATACTGGTACCCAACGTTAGATAGCCTTTATGCATGTAGACATATCTAATGTACTGCTTTTTAATATGTTGTACCATACTGGTACCCAACGTTAGATAGTCTTTATGCATGTAGACATAACTAATGTATTGCTTTTTAATATGTTGTACCATACTGGTACCCAACGTTAGATAGCCTTTATGCATGTAGACATATAACTAATGTATTGCTTTTTAATATGTTGTATCATACTGGTACCCAACGTTAGATAGCCTTTATGCATGTAGACATATAACTAATGTATTACTTTTTTATATGTTGTATCATACTGGTACCCAACGTTAGATAGTCTTTATGCATGTAGACATATAACTAATGTACTGCTTTTTAATATGTTGTATCATACTGGTACCCAACGTTAGATAGACTTTATGCATGTAGACATATAACTAATGTACTGCTTTTTAATATGTTGTACCATACTGGTACCCAACGTTAGATGGCCTTTATGCATGTAGACATAACTAATGTTCTGATTTTTATTAAATATATAACACTGGTCAACAGTGAAATCATTACTGACTTGAAAAGGCCCTAATCTGTAGTATTTTGGTGTGCCGAACACGAATATAACCGTGAAAAATTTGTATTGGCTCTCGTTTTGAAGATATTCATATACCTCATTTTCTATGTTTCACTGTGTAAATTTCTCCAGTAGGACTGCAGCAACATCCGGAATAATGATGTAACATTGCATAATACCATCATGCTCACATCATCCACAGTTGATTGCATCATTTTCTGATGCAATGCAATACTAATGCCATGCGGCTGCTGAAGTAAGTTGACGTCAGCAGTGTACTATACATGTGTAGGCCTATTATACTAATGCCAGGCGGCTGCTGAAGCTGACGTAAGCAGTGTACTATATAAAGCCCAATCAGATAGGTTCAGCATTTAAAATATTTTAGACGTTGTGCGAGACAGTTCAAGCTACTGTTACATAAAACTTATTATTTTATCCATTTACGTACAATAAAGAACAGTAATGCCTCGAAAGTGTGTTAATACCGCGGACAATTTTTGCTATATTTGTGGGGAAGTGACATTTGCCAACCAGAAGAAAAGTATCAATTCTCAAGTGAAGAAGGCATATCATCTTTACTTCGGATGCAAGGTTGGTGACCAAGACAAGCCTTGGGCTCCGCATATATGCTGTGCTACATGTACAACACAGCTTTCACAGTGGTTGAATTGCAAAAGGTCATCAATGCCGTTTACAGTCCCAATGGTGTGGAGAGAGCCAAGCAACCACCTAAATGACTGTTACTTCTGCTTGGTTCCTCCTCTTTCCGGCGGAATAACGAAGCGAAAGAAGTCGAGAATAGTCTACCCAAACATTCCGTCTGCATTGAGACCAGTTCCACATGGTGAGGGACTTCCTATTCCAGAACCTCCAGCAGAATATTCTCTTGATTCATCTGACGAAGACAAAGGTGAGTCGACCTGTTCTTCTCCTGGTCCATCAGCATGCAGTGATCCAGATTTTCACTGTGGTGCATCATCAACCCCACACAGAATAACACAGGAAGAACTAAATAACCTGATTCGTGATTTGGACTTATCAAAGAACAAGGCAGAATTGCTAGGATCAAGACTCCAACAATGGAATCTTCTAGAAGAAGATGTCACAATTACTGCATATCGAAAGCGCCACCAGCAATTGGAGCCTTTCTTCAGAAAGGAAAGTAATCTGATATTCTGTTCCGATATTGAGGGCCTCATGAATGCTTTAAAAATCACTCATGACCCACAAGAATGGAGACTATTTGTGGACTCTTCGAAACTGAGTCTCAAGGCTGTGCTTTTGCACAATGGAAACATTCTTCCATCTATTCCAGTAGCGTATGCTGTCCACATGAAAGAGACATACGATAACTTAAGGCAGCTACTGAATTCCATTGAGTATAACAAGTACAGCTGGCACTTTGTGGTGATTTGAAGGTAGTTGCCCTTTTAATGGGACTGCAGCAAGGATATACAAAATACATGTGTTTCTTATGCGAGTGGGATAGCCGAGCAAGGGAAAAGCACTACATGAGGAAGGAATGGACTCACAGGCAGAATGTAGCCATTGGAGAGAAGAATATCCAACACCCAGCTCTGGTTGAGGCTCAGAAAATCTTGCTACCACCCCTTCACATCAAACTAGGTTTGATGAAGTACTTCGTGAAAGCCATTGACCGGACTTTGCCAGCATTCCGATACCTGCATGAAAAATTCCCTCGACTCAGCGAAGCAAAGATTAAAGAGGGAGTTTTTGTGGGTCCTCAGATTCGAGAGCTTTTCAAAGATGACCGGTTCAACAACTTGCTGGAAGGTGACGCGAAACAAGCATGGAATGCTTTTCGCCTAGTTTCTACAAACTTCCTCGGAAATGTTAGGGCAGAAAACTATAAGGAACTAGTAGAAGACATGTTGATGAAGTATAAGAAACTTGGCTGCAATATGTCTCTAAAGATTCACTTCCTTCATTCCCATTTGGATTTCTTTCCTAGCAACTGTGGTATTGTTAGTGATGAACACGGCGAACGTTTTCATCAAGATATCGCAACAATGGAACAAAGATACCAGGGAAAATGGTCCACTACAATGCTGGCTGACTACTGCTGGACACTCCTCAGAGATGCTCCCGAACAGCTGTACAAGAGACAGGCGAAGAAATCTAAGATGTAGTCAATGACTTGATTTTTTATAGGTAGGCTATTACAGTTGACCTTTTACTATTGGAATGCATTTCGTTATGTAAACATTAATTTCTTGCAGATTACAAAAAACTAGAGCCAATTTTGCAATTTGACTGTCATATTCGTGTTCAGCACATAAAAATTGATAAGAATTGACTAATTTTATTTCAGTAACATGACTTTTGTAAAAATTTGTTGTCCAGTGTAATAAACGTAATCAGTGTAGTGATGCCTTTTGATCTTTTTGTTCGGTTCTTCTTCGTGTTTAGAATTTTAGCTTAGTCATATGTCGATCGTTTCAGTTTAACTTGTTGAATCACATTGATTGTGCGGAAAGTTCAATTTCGTATGTTCAGTTTTTAGATTGTATCTGTTGAATTACGGGGCCCTGAGTGGCCGAGTGGTCTAAAGCGCTCTCCGTTATGGATCACTGTCATCTGTCTGCGTGGATTCGAGTCTCGGATTCGGCCAATGTGGGTATGGGAGAAAGCTTGCCAGTAGCTTCTCGTGGGTCGGTGGTTCTTTCAGGGGTTTTCCCGGGTTCTTCCTCCACCATTAATACTGGCCGCATGTATAGCCTCTCGTGTGCTGAAAAATGACGTTAAACCCCACAACAACAACAACAACTGCTGAATTACACAGCGGTGGTTTGATATTTTATTGTACTTGTCCGAATTGTTATTTTTAAAGATGTGTTGGTGTTAAAAGTAACATTACACAATTTCCACTTTAACAATTCAAAATAATATCGAGTATTAAGATACATCATTCATGTATTCAATTATGAGGCGCCATTACACTTCATGCATTTACAGTTTGAAGGTTACCATTCATAGGTCGAGAATTACAATGAATATCTTCACTAGACTTCGCTCTCGTGAACCGACCGCGTTATTTTGTAAACAAGAAGGCTACTTCTCGTTGCTGTGAAATTCAACAGATGAAAAATAAATACTCGCCATATGAAATGGAACTTTCTTTGCAAACAGTTACATGCAACGTGTGAATTAGGGATTCTCGGCAAAGGATATTGAAATTTCAACCAATGCTGTGTAATTCAAAATATACACTGTAAAACAACGACGTAGGAAACAGAATTTTAAACCACCACGGTATAATTCAACATTTAAAATCTAAAATCTCGATCTAGAAAATGGAACTTTAAGGACATGCAATTTGATCCAACACGTAAAATTGGATTTCTCGATATACGATATCGAAATTTCAACTGCAACTTTCTCACTGGACCAGCTTCTGTCCGCTACGGCTTCTCATAGTTGTCCTAAAGTCCCCATGATAACTAGACAGCACTATGTGTATGCATGAAATTAATTCTTCACATGTATTCTCTAGATGACACGTGGTCTCTACATCTCGGGACACCAAAAGACCTTACATTACAAGAAAACTACTCACTGTGTGTACAGTAATAGACAGACTGGTTTCCTTGGATTAAAAGCATAGACCCACCATCCAGAGTTTCTGTTATAAATTCAATTACAGACTAGTAAACTGCCAGTTGCGCTCGTAGCAAGTCAGCCCCCTTTAGAAGAGTTTAATCGATCGTGCCTAGGATTCCCCTAAGCATTCGGCTGCTTTGATTGGTTGTTTCAGTCAACTCTAATTCAGAATCGTGCCTAATCAGCAAACATATTACAAGTGTTTGCACACATGCGGAGAGGAAAATGTGACAAATTGAAATTAGGAAGAAAAGGGAACAAGTCTTCAACTTGATCGGATCAAAATATTATTTTGTGTGGATATGTTTAAGATCTGTTCCAAATTGAAAGAGCAACGAACAACAATATTCAAGTGAACGTGTAACGTGTTGACACTTAATTCTTTTCTATACATATAACTTTGTCATTCATCATCACGAAAATTAAAGAACATGAAAAAAAAAATGGAAAAAAAACCTGAAGAATTACCATACTCGTGCTATACTCCTTTTGTTTAATACTACGAAACGTGACAGTTTTCCTGCTATCCATGGTGTATACACGCCGGTTTTATAGTTTTGCCTAAAGAATGTGCTTCGCCTCACTGGACATCCCGGATTACACAGATTTTAACTTGGATTCACTTCGGCTTGGAAAATGAGAAAAATAACAGTATTAACTTCAAATCTGTTACGTTTATCAACGCTTTTGATATTACTAGATCAAGGTAAGTAACGTTCAGAATCAGCCACTGAAATTTGAATTATTCCTAATTATACAAATTATGTATTGTGTACATTTAATCGTTGTCGAGTAGAGTTTTCACAATGTCTGTAACCTAAAAAGAAGTAAATGACAGTAATTCGAGTTCTTACAACAATATGTTGGGGAGTGGGTGATTTGATTAAATCTAATGAACGAAATCTGTTGTCATTTATTGGGGCAATATTGGCTCGGACACGAGGTAACTAATTAGGGCATTTATCAAACATACAAAATGATCAAAAAGTGACATTAATGTTTAAACGTATTTGAGCATCTTTAAAACTATGACACAATTACACTTATTTAAGATGTATAACATTTAAACGCGAAACAAATGACATATACATCTATATTTATTTTTAACAAACCATCACAGAGAGAGAGAGAGAGAGAGAGAGTGAGGGGACATTGTAGTGGTTATAACCACTATTGTCCTCTTCATTTCTTAATTTTGAACTCTCTGGAGAAGCTCCCCTTTATATGCTGAAAATTAAAATTACATATATTTATATCCAGGTCGATATCTATATCTACACAAATGCATATGCTCTCTCTCTCTCTCTCTCTCTCTCTCTCTCTCTCTCTCTCTCATTCCAATTAAAATCTTCCAAAAGAAGGTTAGAAAAATAAAGGACAGCTACAGGTCTCGTTTTGTTTCATACATGCGATCGTTATCCAATATAATTTCATCCACACATATTATTTATGCTGGAGAACACTGTTACCTGAATCATTTGTTTTTGACAGGCAAATTTATTACTGAAAAATGTTCAAATATTCCATGATCAGTATATTTACTTTCAATGCAAGTCGTATAACTATTCTCACGCTAAAAGTTAAACACGTACCCTTCATACGTTACCAAGAGGTTGACAGGTTTTACATCAGAACAGCACGAAATCAACCACGAATGGGCAGGAAGGTCTGTGTCGCTGTTCGTGAAACTTAAGATTTCAAACAAATGGAACAAACCCTGATCTGCTGACATATTGAATCTGGGCAGATCTGTGTTTACGTTGTTGATTCTACTTATGATTTAAAGTGAATATCATAAACCCAGATCCGCTAGCGCGATGTGCACAGGCAGATAAGAGTCTTCGCTGCTGGTAGATGGTGAGTGTTAAACACGGGTAGAGAGGTTAATAGTCCAAAATATCCCAGTGTCATTGGTATAAAGGAGCCATGTTAGCTCATATGGTTGAGCATCGATTTCGTAATCAAGATGTCCTCTGTTTAATAGTAGCACAGGTCGGCTCATTTGGTGTGTCATTTGAAAGGCACTAAGCTCGCTTTTATTCGGCACCATATCTCCAAATAATAGTGCTGAAAGCGCCGTTAAAAAGACAAAGCAGCCACGCAACTATCGTTAGTAATTAAACGTATCAACTAATGTCAGCAGGGCCCCGAGTGTCCGAGTGGTCTAAAGCGCTCTCCGTTACGGATCACTGCCATCTCACCTCTGTCTGCGTCGGTTGGAGTCTCGGATTCGGATAAATGTGGGTATGTGAGAAAGTTTGCCAGTAGCTTCTCGAGGGTCGGTGGTTCTTTCCGGGGATTTCCCGGGTGTTTCCTCCACCATTAATACTGGCCGCCATGTATAGCCTATCGTGTGCTGAAAAATGGCGTTAAACCCTACAACAACAACAACAACAACAACTAATGTCAGCCAAATCCTAACACGTGCCGATACCAGTGGACCGCCGAACATTAATATCGCTGTCCAGGACATGCGTTTGGGGGTGGCAAGTGAGGCGACCGCCCCAGACCCCGCTCTTGCGGGGGCCCCGCGCTTCAGGCCTAAGGTCGTCCTTATGAGTTTGTCAAGTTATATTCTCCGGTAAATTGGAAACACTGATACAGGCCGCACGTAATGCACGCAAATCGCGAAAGTTGATCTAGTCTAGACATAATCAATGTTTGCAGTAGCATACCAATCGAGATACCGATACTCTGGCCCCGCGCGGTCATGGTCGGCCCTAGGCCTTGCGTACTCCTAACGCCGCCTCTGTCGCTGTCAGGTGTGTTCTGGAAGCTTGTGGAACATTAAGGCCATATGTTAGTCCACAGACTGCCACTACGTGCCACATACAAATTTCAGATAGCTATAAATTCAACATTCTTCAATTATTATTTTTTTCTTCATGATATACTCTGATTTTATATGACGTACTATGCAAAGGGGGGGGGGTATCTTTGCTATGACAACAGGTCAATTAAAGGAGAAATCCGGCCTTCCAACGTAATATCAATGTATCATCATCATTAAATCCTACACCAATTTCAGAATTATGACTATTCAAATGATCAAGATAAAACGCGAAAATTAATAACCATACGCAGCTACTCTGAGACGATTTGACCTTCGTCAGAACTGGCATAACCAGACCATATTCAGTGGTATAGGACGTCGCATAAAATCAAACTATTTATGTTACACTCACCCACTGTGAATCAGTGTTATACTTCTAGTACAAGCTCAATTTAATGGGGCGATGATCTGAATTTGTATATCATATATAGTTGCAGTCACATTGGTCAAGGACATTAGGCATACAAGTCCATTAAGCACCCAATGTGCCTGTAAATCGCGTGATGCTCACACGGTTCACAACGATAGTGGTCCATAAGGTATTGGTACTTTTAGGCGATTCGTATTCACAACACGTCTCTTCGTGTGCTGGTGATTATGGTTGGTATGTATACGTTTATATTCTAGTCTATATTCATCAAATTCCCCCCCCCCCACAAAGCGGGCCCGGGGTTGTAGAATTGGCCCCACGTGCCTCACTACGTGTCGTAAGGCGACTAAGTAGAGGAAACCTTGTTTGCCACGGGTTGCGTCCTGTGTCGGGGGTAGAAAGGATCCTGGTAGTTGAGCAGAGGCTTTCCGATGCAATACACTACTTTGGCCTCTCATCCAGTCCAAAGATGAAGCTAAACCACTTGCCGCACTATCGCCATTTTTAGTTTAAAAGACTATATTTGGATTAGTCGGCAAACCCAACAGTGTTAAAAATCATAAATCAGGTGGTCTGCTTGTGGAGTGCGAATGTAAAACACATACTGAGAACATCCAAACAATTAAGACCTTTCATGAAATTCCAGTAACTTGTTTCGCACACATATCACTTAATACATCAAAAGGCGTTATTCGTTGCCGTGACTTGGCTGGAGTCAGCGACAATGGAATCATCGAAGGGATGAAAAATGAAGGTGTCACTGCAGTCCGTATAATTCGTGTCAAACGAAACAACAATCTGCATGACACCGACACTATTATACTCACCTTTAACACACCTACACTACCTAAAGTAGTCCAGATTGGATTTTTACAGGTAAAGGTTGAGAGATATATATACCAAATCATGAAGACCGATGCTCGAAAAGCCAAGTATGTGTCCGATGCGGAGATCATTTTCATCGGGCATCCGAGTGCAGAGCCAATCCGCATTGCGTCAACTGCGGAAAGGAACACCATGCTAATTCAAAGGATTGTGACACCTGGAAACAGGAGAAGGAAATAGTGAGGGTTAAGTACACCTCCAACATCCCCTATCCAGAGGCCAGGAAGCTTGTACAAGCTATAACTTCCCTCCCTGGCCCAACCTTCTCAACTGTAGTTAAAAACAACCCAAAAGCAACGAAAGACGCCCAAACCCAAACAATCCCACCTTAATCTCCTTCCAGCTAAAACACTACAAACCTTTGAAAAACTCAATATCAACTCAACCAACATTCAACAACACTCCACCACCAAAATCATCAGACAGTAAAAAAAGAAGGTCGCAAACAAACAAGTAGCAAAGGGGTCTGATGACCCTATAAAGTTGCACAACAGGTTTTGGGACTTTGAGGATATTGATGCAGAAGAAACTGCTCCATGTCCTCAGAGTGGTCCCAGACTCACAACCAAAATATTTAATCCCGTTCTTCCTCCAGAGAAATAAACCCAAATATCAATCCGTGAAATATCTAACCTAGCTACATCCGCTCTGATTTAAAAAGATCGACAATGAAGAACAGCATCATACAATGGAATTCCCGAGGATTTAAACCCAACTACAATGACATTCTTCTGCTTTTATACAAACATCACCCAACAGTACTATGCCTGCAGGAAGCATTTTTAAAAGACACAGTCAATATCACACTTAAAAACTACTCCTCTTTTAACACCTACTCCAAAACTGGTGACAGAGCCTCAGGAGGAGTTTCCGTTGTTGTAAACAATAGGGCTTGTCATGACGCCATTCCCTTAAACACAAATTTACAAGCCATTGCTGTAAGCGTCACGCTACATGGAGTGATATCCTTTTGCTCTATTTACATACCACCAAACACCAACCTAGTACCAAACGAATTAGACAACCTTGTTCAACAGCTTCCCGCACCATTTGTTTTACTCTGCGAGTTTAATGCCCATAACATTTTATGAGGATCACAAGTGACAGAGGCCACAAAGTAGAAGACTGCATTTCTAGACACGATTTGTGTCTATATAACACCAAATCACCGACATATTTCACCCAGGAACGGGTACATACACGTGTATCGATTTAACAATTTGTTCGCCATTTGACAATTTGTTCGCCATTTGACAATTTGTTCGCCATCGCTGCTTTTGGACTATAATTGGAAGGTTGCTGATGACCTTCACAACAGTGTTCACTTTCCAATCTCTTAAGAACACCGACGTTACAATTGACGAAGAAATTCCACAATGGAATTTAAAGAAAGCCGACTGGGCCAAATTTGAAACACTTTGCACAGCTAGGCTTAACAGTGATAAAGTTTTAAACAGCAATAACCCTTTTCAATATTTTACTTCTGTTCTAATCGAGATTACATAAGACTCCATTCCCATGTCCTCACCGAACTATAAAAGAACTCAAAAACCATGGTTCACAAAAGAATGTAAAGAGGCCATTAGACAACGCCGAGAAGCACTGAACAAATTTAATAACCGCCCAACGCCCGAAAATTTAATTAAATACCGCATTGTTCGGGCCAAAGCACGCCGCACGATTAAAGAAAGTAAAAGAGCATTGTGGAAAACATATGTTTCAACTTTAAATTCTCGTTTTTCTATAAAGAAAGTTTGGGACACGATCCGCAAAATAAATGGAAAGGGAAAACACAATTCTTTCCGACATCTCAAACTAAACAACAAGAATTTCAATTCAAAATTTGACATAGTTAATATACTTGCCGATAGTTTTTCTAAACATTCCTCATCGTCTAATTATTTAGAAGCCTTCCGAAGATTAAAAATTCAAAAAGAAAAGACACGGTTGAAATTCACATCGAATAACTCAGAAAGTTATAATCAACCGTTTACACTGTTCGAGCTGATGGAATCTCTGAATAAGGCCCATGATACATCCACAGGGCCTGACGAAATACATTACCAGTTTCTAACACACCTTCCAGAACCATCATTAGTAGTTCTTCTGGAAGTCTTCAATGATTTATGGATTACTGGTGATGTACCAAAACTTTGGAAAGAAGCAACATTAATACCAGTTCCCAGACCAGGTAAAGATAGCACAGATCCTAACAGCTATCGACCTATTGCACTCACAAACTGTGTGTGCAAAACAATGGAACGAATGATAAATTCTCGGCTTGTATGGTACTTGGAAACTAACAATTTAATATCTCCTTTCCCAAGTGCTTTTCATTATGGCCGTAGCACCAATGATCATCTGGTTAGACTGGAAACATTTATTCGCGACGCATTTATCAAAAAGAATCATCTAGTAGCGGTTTTCTTTGATTTAGAAAATGCCTATGGCACGACACAGAAGTACGGGATACTAAATGACCTGCACGATCTGGGTCTTAAAGGCCGTCTGTCTGCCTTCTTTCATATCAAACTTTCCCTCAGACAGAATTCAAGGTACGAGTGGGCTCTACCCTCTCAGATTTGCATGAGCAAGAGATGGGTGTGCTCCAGAGCAGTATTTTATCTGTGACGCTTTTCAACCTCAAAATCAATAGCATCACGAAGTGTTTGGCTCCTGGTGTGGATTACTCCTTATACGTTGATGGTTTTCTGCTATGTTATCTATTAAAGCACATGCATGCAATTGAGAGACAGTTACAACAAAATATCAACAAGATTCAAAATTGGGCCAGTACTAACGGTTTCAAATTCTCGAAATCTAAAACGGTATGTATACATTTTTGTCAGTTACGAAAACATCATGATGAACCTAAACTCACGCTGGACGGAACACCTATTCCTGTTGTTGAGGAAACAAAGTGTTTAGGCATTATCTTCGACAGAAAACTGACTTTTATTCTACACTTTAAGAACTTGAAAGCTAAAGCTTAAAATCTCTAGATCTACTTAAAGTAGTAGCGCACACTGACTGGGGTGCTGATAGAAAAGTCATTCTCAATTTATATAAAACGTTTATTCGCTCCAAACTGGACTATGGTTGCGTTGTTTATGGTTCAGCTAGAAAGTCCTATTTAAAGATGCTTGACAAAATTCGTCATCAAGGAATAAAACTCGCTCATGGAGCATTCAAGACATCCCTATACGAAAGCCTTCTCGCTGAGGCGAAAGAACCACCTTTATCACATTGTAGAGAAATGCTTTCCGCACAGTATGCTCTCAAATTAAAATCAAACCCTCTGAACCCTGCTTTTTCGGCTGTTTTTCAACCCAAATACAAAACCTTATACGAAAGTAAACCAAACGCCATACTTTCGTTTGGCATTAGAATATCATCCAGCCTTGATAGTAAAAAAATTGATCTTTCTAAAATTCATAAAACGTCCATCTCCGAAACGCCATCCTGGCTACTCAAACAACCAAACCCTTCCATCTTCCACAACTGTTATCATGAACTCGTCACCGAAATTAAAAACTACACAAGAATGTATACTGACGGATAAAAAGATGAGGAAAATGCTCACTTACCAAAGGGCACATCAATTTTTTCAACCGAAATCAGAGCAATAGACCTTGCTCTGCAATACATCGAAAAAAAACGTATTTTAAACAGTATCATCTTCTCCAAATCGCTATCAGTACTTCAGTCACTGCACAATAGAAAACTGGAGAACCCATTATTGACCAATATTCTCTTCAAAAATACCGAGCTGAGTGTCTCCCACAATATAATATACAGTTGGTTACCCAGCCATATTGGTATTAAAGGTAATGAAAAAGCAGATCGCGCTGCTAAAATGGCCCTATCCCTCGAACCATCTAATTTTAAAATACCGTATACTGATTTTGAACCTATTATCAAAAAGTCATTACGTCACAAGTGGCAGGCATCATAGAATGATGCAGTGAATAACAAACTTCATGCAATCAGGCCAACCCTAGGAGAATGGACTCCTTCCTACAGAATCATCAGTATAGAGGAGGTAGTCGTTGCAAGAATTCACATTGATCATACTTATATAACCCACTCCCACATACTAAAAGGTGCAGACCCACCAGAGTGCGTTACTTGCAATAAACTATTCACTGTTAAGCACATTATGACGGAGTGTTTCGACCTGCAACCTACGCGCGATCAGTATTACAATGTGCACGACATGAAAGAACTTTCTGATACAAAAACGTAAGTTGTATTCTAGAATTCTTAAAAGAAGTAAACATTTATTCTGAACTATAACTTGTATGCCATCACGTTGAGAATTGTTATGTAATGTCCTTTGCATTCAAAACCTTTTCATCTGTCTTCATTAACATACACGATTTACATACCCCGTTGATCTGCAAGCTTTATTTTTCACCATTACCATCTTATCGTTTTATATTTTTGGATTTGATATCTCTGGTCAATATGACACTTTTTATCATTTTTAAACTAGTAAACACATAACATTTTGTATGGCGCTAAATAACCTAACAGTATTGGTGCGCCGTTAAAATACAATCAATCAATCAATCAATCAATTAATCAGATTGCTGATGTACTTTCGATTTACTAGCTTTTGGCATTCCAAATTTATGAAGATGGTTAGTAAGTAAAATAAACAAGTATGTTAAAGAATTGTACATTTTTTATAAGCGATGAGTCAATTCTTCTTTTCACATAATTTATCTTTTAAAAATGATAATCAACACGAGATCCACTATTCTAAATTGAAATCCGGTAAACGTCGCAAACTGAATAAAAATAAGAATTATATTTGTTAATTGATATGTTTATTTGTCCATTGGAATTATACACATGCTAGCAAAACTAAATTTAAATTTATTTCATGTGTTGTGCTAGTTCTTTGGAGTAGGCCAATGAAATGAGATATTAAAACGCGTTTCACAAACGTTGTCATCAGATTCGAGGACAGAACGTGCATTTGACTTGATCGTGTTGTCTCATCATAGGGGTCGTCCATTAATTATGTCAACAAAATGGGGGGAGGGGGTTTGAAGAAGTTTGACAAATGTTGACATGGGGGAGGGGGGAGTTCAAGATAAATTGACGTCAACAATGTTATTTTTTACAATAAATTTAATAAATCAAAAAATAGGAAATTAGTCGGTGCGTTGGTATGGCACACACTCGCTCGCCCGTCAACAGCCCACCAGTTTAATCCTAAACCGGTTGAGCTCTTCCCAAGGAAGTCATAGTCTTGCATCATCATATTTTGTTTTTATTCAGTGTAGATTGTAGACTGTAGACAGATTAACCACATATGGTATTAATCTGAAGAAATTAATGAATCAGCCACTATGCCCATTATAACAATTGAGGAACATTTGGCTTCCCCATGGGAAGATGATAGAAGCTAGAATATAAAGTCTCGACTTTTTCATGAAGTCAAAGTGTTATAGTCAATTTGAAATCTGTTAAACAAGTAAAAAAAAATGTATTAAAATTTATTTGTAGACCTTTTAATTTTCATAATTCTATTTTTAGCATAAAAGCCAGCCGTATAAAATATTGTTAGTTTGTGGGGGGGGGGGGTTTAAAAAATTTGACATAATTTTTTTTAGGGGGGTCACTGAAAGTTTGACAGTTGTTGACAAGGGGGGGGGGTAAAAAATTCCCTAAAAATTGTTGACATAATTAATGGACGTCCCCATACGTTGTTCACAGCACGTGACACAATTTTGTTAATTATCGAAGGTATTAGGGATTTAAATAACTGTTATAGAGTAGACTTATTCATTATTTATATCATGTTTGTTATTTTATAAAATTACGTATATCCCATAATATGAGATTGAAAACTCGGCGAGACCATTTGTACCAGTATACCATCAGAATACTATCTCTCTCTCTCTCTCTCTCTCTCTCTCTCTCTCACACACACACACACACACACACACACACACGTGCGCGCGCGCACGAAGATCAGGTCGAGTGCAATTGGCCTGACAGAGCGAACATGGCAATATCTCGAAGCTCTGTCTACACGTTACAAATGCAGCGCTGAGCAAGAAAATAACGACGTTCATGTATTGCAAACACTGAGAAGTTAAGAGGCTGCTTTTTCTCAACTGGCGTGGAAACATTTAGTGAACACCCTCGACTGAATAATATTACTCCTTAACCAGGGTTTCCCTTTTCAGGCTTGGTTGCTGTGTGTTTTACATATATACTCATACATTTGTTCATAATACCCATAACTTTTGTTATTAATTACATATTTGTGCCACTAAAAATGAAGAGATGTGAGTCCAGGAATATCGCGTTCGGGGTTGGGGCGTAAACAAATAAGTAAATGGTTTGCATTGTAAGCGTTTCCTGGGCATACTAATAACCATCGGTGATTAAACTTGGTATTGGAAACGTTACGATTGTTCAACACCGGTTCCGCCCCACCTCATGCACCCATCCGGAACCGCCCCAAATTAATGCAGCATTGCCTTAGTTTGGTCATTATATACGAATGCCTTAGTTTGGGGCCTTTAATATTTGACGCTTAGTGTGAAAATGCTCATAAAAAATTGACCTTCTCATTCAATAAACGTGTAAAAAATCAATTTGTGATTGATGTACATGTCTGAGATTTTACTTGATTGAACATATGATTTTCGGTCCTTAATTCTGGATATTTAATCACTGAAGCATTTGCTCCAATAAAAAAGTCGACATATGATGAGACTTCAAGGTAACCTAAAACTTCATTGTGGGACACGTTTATTTGATGTGACTTCAAGGTAACTTAAAACGTCATTGTAGGACACGTTTATTTGATGTGACTTCAAGGTAACCGACAACGTCATTGTGGGACACGTTTTATTGATGTGACTTCAAGGTAACCTAAAGCGTCATTGTGGGACACATTTATTTGATTTGACTTCAAGGTAACCTCAAACGTCATTGTGGGACACGTTTATTTGATGTGATTTCAAGGTAACTTTAAACGTCATTGTAGGACACGTTTATATAATGTGACTTCAAGGTAACCTAAAACGTCATTGTAAGACACGTTTATTTGATGCACGTTTGACATCGAAACGCCTTTGCGTCGTTTTGAAGCAGATAAAAATCAAATTAGTTTGTCATTTTTAATCAAAAGTTGCTTTTTTCATATGCTTGAATGGTATGTACGTTGTCGTCATGTACATCTTTCTTTACATGAGTATCGTATCCACTTGTGTATGTGTATATATATATATATATATATATATATATATATATATATATATATATATATATATATATATATATATATATATGTGTGTGTGTGTGTGTGTGTGTGTGTGTGTGTGTGTGTGTGTGTGTTATTTCCCGGATCGAACAAGTAATACAATAAATTATGAAATTAATGGATGAAGTAACATATATCTGAGCAAAGATACAACATAGCACAACACGAGCCCTAGTATTAAGTGTGGTGTTTGGTAGGCTTGGGGTGGGGTGCTCCCGATGTATTATTTAAATTACTGTGGAAGTCCCACCCAGGCTCGATTTTGTAGGAAGTGAAATTAGTGATAGAGAGAGGTAAAGCTCCGAGCCCCCAGCCAGCAATGCCGACAATTAAATTACTGAGAACACGAAGGTGAAATTCAAAGGAATAACAATTTAATACAATTCAATATTCAAATAATAATGATTTCCCAATCACTCTTCTTCCTCTTGATCAAGTGATAGCCTATTGCATCCTGTGATTTATAGTGTGAGATCGCTTTTCCACCTGTCCTTGTTTTCTATTCATCTGTATCTCTCCTATTCCGCCAATTCCTTCTCTCCATCCGACTTCCCTCCTAACTCTTTCTCCTTGACTGCTCCTTCTCCAATTTCTCCTCCTCTACTCATTTTCCTCCTTCTCCTTGACTCTGCTTTCCGACTAGCCTTCGATTCACAGTCGACTTCTCCACTAGTCTCTCTTCCGTCTTTCTCCTAGAGACTCGGGACTAAACCACACTGGAAGTCAGTTCCCTAAAAGCTTTCTGTGAAAACACAAGGACGTTAACATATTTCCTTAGCCATCTCGTCTCACACTAGACCAACAATCAATCATCAGATAAAAGCTATTACATTTTTCGGTCACGCATTCGTGCACATCGAAATACCCATGCGCCCTTGCTTGGTAAAGAACGTTATAATAAAAGCACGGTATCGACTACTTATCATACAGACATCAATAAATTGCGTCACATCCGTATATATATTCTTAATCTCATTATGCTGAACAATAGCACAGCAATCAGACGCATCTCTGTACATTACACTCCCACAAGCGTACACAAATATTCAGATATTCATATTAACTAATTTTACACAATGCAACCATTTTCCAAAGTTACAATTCCATTCAACAGTTGCAAAATCTAGAATATCACATGAATAAATGCACTAGTTTACTACGAATTCACCAGATAGCGAATTACAATATTAATTCTAACTACGAGCTAGCAATCTACATAATTCTTTACATAATCATAGCTCATTTCTCGAATATGCATGTAAATTAAACACTACAAAGGTAAATTCTACGTACTAACGATTCTAGTAATGAAATATACATATTGCACATAATTACAATTACAATGCCGTAATATTCTGCAACAATCGAGCAAACAACTCACTGACCTTTACGAAGCTTTATCCTTCCTTAGAATTTCCTAAGTTTTCCCGCCAATTCACGAGTGGCTTCCCGGAGTTATTGCTACAACTTCTCAGCACGATGTTTCACAAAGACTGAGGTTTCTAGTCTAAGGTACTCAGTTAAATTCGGGTTGAAATGGTGACCACATCCTCTCTCAATTCCAATTGGATATCGAGTCTACTCTGTTCTCTTCCACTTAGCAGACAATGCTCCGGCCGTCTGTCAACGTGGTGAGAATTACGACGCCAATAAAGGTCTTTTGTTCTTGAACAAAGCTTTCAACGTCCACATGTGATTTTTGACACCCCAAAAGCTGGGCTCTCGTAACAGTTACGAACAGGACCACTATAGCCGCGGGGTCTAACATACACACATTGCTTCTAACCAATTCCTTTGTTCTTGATTTACGTAATCGCGGGAAGGCAACGTCACATTAAGATATAACAATTTAATCAATTACATAAACACAATGAAAATGAATATGACATTTGAATGATACACTTTCTATTAGAAATGCAGTTACTATATTAAAGTGAAAAGCAGTTAGCCGTTCTGGTATACCGATAAAACAAATTTCGTCATAGAATCGAGTGACTGGTCGAACTCAATTGCCGGCATGTTAGCATCACCTGCTTGCTGTCCTTTTCAAATCGCGATTTGTGACAGGTCAGCGTTGCCATATTTCTTCTATCTCTCTGTCTGTTTGAGAGAGAGATACTCTCTCTCTCTCTCTCTCTAACCTTTTTCGGTTATCAGCCGTAACTTGGTGTAGTCTTCTCTCCTTCCCTCACAGGTATGAAGCGATTTTCTCCTTTCGAGAAGCCACTCGCATTCCTAACTGGAATTATGACATAACTAGACCTCTTTGATAACTATTACGTCAAAATGTAGGCTATAAAAAAACTGCCTGAATGATGTCGGTAGATACCCGCCGATTTTCCTCGATTAAGAGAATTCACAACTTAATTACACAAATGAATTAATGGACTATATGCTAATTAGCAATTCATTGACACAGACATACTAAAATCAATTCTTAGCATGCATGCTACATATAATTTAAGCCAGATAAAATAATTCCCAAATTCGTATCAGCGCAATGCATGAAATCCCTAAAATACATATATCTATGCGAGGGTTTCGAACGAATTTATATTTATTCGAACAAATTCATTAAATGTATTAATCATATATCATTCGAGACAAATGCATATAAACCCTTAGCTTCCGAACTCATGGAAATTTCATGCATGAATTTAAAACGTATAAATTAAACAAATAATTACAAACTTACATCAGTGAAGATATTGTATGTGATTGAGACAATACCTTGTGCTTTCCCGAGACTCGCTTCCTTTTCTATGAAGCCGAATCTCTCAATCCGTGTCACTCGACTTCTTCCAGAACTTGTCTCTGGGACAATTATAATGAGAAAAGTATTTTTAAGGATCTCGGAGCTAGCTACCCCTTCCAGAAGAAAAACGCGCGCTGTTGAATTTCATAAGGAAATTATTCAAAACCTTTAATTTTGAATGGGAAACACATCCCTCGTTCTGCTTAGTCAGCCAGGATTAACTTGTTCTACAAAAAAACTTTCAATTCTCCCATCGATGTCAGAATCATTCTCCCTAGTCCACCTTTATTAATAACTATTCTGGAAATATAATTTTAGGACACCTATTGCAAATGGCCCAACATCTCCCAACATTTGTCTCTGGCTTGCCACAGCTTTGCTATTTCATTCACTTGACCCTATGTTAACATATCTGTCGGAACGTTATCCTAGCGGGTCCTAATTAAAATGCAATCATAATCCAAACAAGTGAGATTAAGCATCGCAAGCTACCAAGTTATGGTGAGCTTAGCCCATATGTCAATCTTAATTGTTACATGTCACGCTGACCACGACAGAATGTACTGCGATAGTATCTACATACGTTTACACCATTACAAACAGTTATCTGGGCTTACTAATATTTGGAATTTTATCCATCTGTAAAAGGTAAAAATGAAATCTTGTCCACGTTGAGTATACATTTTTTTTTTGCACAGTAATTACTTTGTTCTAAGTGGAACTGTATGAAGTACAAGGTATATTGGTCTGTTTTGATAAGCTGAACAAAATCAGCTTCATGACACAGAAATGCAGTTCAATGGGTATTTGCTACATGAATCCACTCCAGTATTGGATACGTAACACCCATTGCTTGCACATACACATTCAAAAAATTTCAAATAAAATCTCTGCTTGTTGAGTTTTGTGAACAATATTACATTTTTTACAACCGCTCCGGTGGCCTATTGGTTAGAGCGTCCGTCTCGGATGCGGAAGGTCGTGGCTCCGATCCACGACCGAGTCATACCAAAGACTTACAAAAATGGTACTAACAGCTACCTCGCTTGGTGCTCAGTATTAGGAGGTTAGTGTTAGGACTGGTTGGCCTGTTGTCAGGATAATGTGACTGGGTGGGACATCATGCTACATGTCTGCGGCATGATGCCCCAGTGCTAGACATCATTATAAACTGCGACATTGCAGACATCGTAGCGATATAACTGAACAATTGTTAAACCTACGTTAAAAATCCAAATCACACACACACACACACACTCAGTCACACATTTTTTAAGGTTATATCGTAAACGTTTCTGCCATGCCACGTCGCCCGCAAGAACAAAAATCTCAGATGTATATCTTGATTTACAGCTGGTTCTGAATGAAACAAATATGCTTATGAACTAAAGAAATAATTGCTATTGCTTGAACGGGTTATTTGTCACGGTCCAGATGTCCAGAGTCAAATTGCATCCACTGATTACTGATTGTTTGTAACAACCTTTCTATAATATGGAAAAATATGTGTATGGCATATGGTAAATTATAACATTTCCTACCAGCCGATGTCAAACGGATCCATTAATTATCTCAATGGGAGGTGTACACCGCTCCAGTTGCCTAGTGGTTAGAGCGTCCGCCCCGGATACGGGAGGTCGTGGGTTCGAACCCCAGCCGAGTCATACCAAATACTTAATAAAAATGCTACTAACAGCTGCCTCGCTAGGCGCTCAGCGTTAAGAGGTTAGTGTTAGGACTGGTCGGCCTGGTGTCAGGATAATGTGACTTGGCGGGACATCATCCTACATGTATGCGGCATGATGCCCCAGTGATAGACATCACTTTAAACTGCAACACTGCAGACATCGTAGCGATATGACTGAAGAATTGTTAAAACTACGTTAAAAATCTACATCACACACACTCTCTCTCTGTCTCTCTGTCTCTCTCTCTCTCTCTGTCTGTCTGTCTCTCTCTCTCTCTCTCTCTCTCAGTGGGATGTGCTGACAAGTTTTAAAACCGTTTGTTTTGCATGAATCTGTGACGTGCGTGTGTGTTTTGTGTATGAGTTTTTAATGCTGCACTTCACGAGGTAATTCCTGTTCTTTATATATCTAAATGCAGTGCCGATTTTACATTGCTGCATGTGCATAGTCATATGATATTACCGGGAAAATAAGGGGCATTGCTGAAAATCCTACACTGTAAATGATGGAAAAATGTGAAAATAATTTAAAACTTTATTAATAAGCCTCTACACACTCGCGTACTGGATTATAAAATATGGTGCACATCCATTCGGATATCCATCTCTGTCATATAGACTTGATTCTACTCGGATATCCATCTCTGTCATACAGACATGATTCTACTCAGATATCCATTTGTCATATAGACTTGATTCTACTCACACATCCATCTCTGTCATACAGACATGATTCTACTCAGATATCCATTTGTCATATAGACATGATTCTACTCAGATATCCATCTCTGTCATATAGACATGATTCTACTCAGATATCCATTTGTCATATAGACATGATTCTATTCAGATATCCATCTCTGTCATATAGACATGATTCTACTCAGATATCCATCTGTCATATAGACATGATTCTACTCAGATATCCATCTCTGTCATATAGACATGATTCTACTCGGATATCCATCTCTGTCATGTAGACATGATTCTACTCAGATATCCATCTCTGTCATATAGACATGATTCTACTCAGTACAATAATACAACGAACCCCTTGCGAAAATAGTTATCTAGTTAGGTTCCATCAGGACATTCCCCTTTGCGATGAACCCCATAAATGGCTAACACAGTGGGTATTTACAATGAAAACACTGCTTGCACCTTTCATAACTGATGCTAAGTTACCCAACGATGGCCATACTAATGACTGGGTGAGTTCGTCACGTGATCACGTCAACTAGTTTTAATTAGGTCAAGAAGCAACAATATTTATCAGACTTCATGTGTATGGCCTGATTACCCATTTATACATTGAAGTTTATGCGCCTAACTATAAGAACTCGTATCTGAACACGTTGGCGGCATTCTAATTTTGTCCACATGTCTAAGTCATATCTTTGACAAAAAGGCTAAAGGCAGAAAGCCTTCTGTTAGTTTGTGGCACTTTAAGTTGATTGAATATGCACTGTTTTTCAAATGGTATGTATCAATAGCACGTGACATAAAGAGACCAGGAAAATATGAATATTTCCTTATGATAATAGAAACCGTCCAATTTCACCAGGTTAGAACAATTCTTCAGTTTGTATGGGCTGTTTGAAGCACGGTTTTAACAGGAAAATACAAACTAGTTTTAATGACTGCTTGCATTCATCAAATAAACGCAAATGTCCGGAAGAAACATCTACGTACATAGTAGTATCAGCACGACAATCATATTTGTTTGGGCACCGACAATCGAATTTGTAATTACGTGATAATTAGTTTAAAGAAAAGAGTTTTATTCTAAAGAATTAATCAAGAAGGAACATTAGAATGTCAACAAATTTTCCTGTTTCCTCTTGTGCAAATGCATGACATTTTGTTTTATAAGAAACAGCTATATTCCATTTGGTCCGACTTACATTATAACAATATCTACTATTTCTTACACAACGTTTTTTTCATTTTCTCCTTCAGTTTCTTTCTTGCATATTCGTTCCACAATGCTTATTGCCTTTGTGACAGAGTTATTAATTTGTTTTATTCTGCCTTCCTTCACATCAACGACCAATCAGAACTATCTCACAAAGAAACTCTACAACTTTTTGTAAACAATTAATCCATCACCTGTTCAATGCAATTAATCTTTGGTCATAAAGAAAGTAAAGCGTCTCTATCTCAGTTCTCCTGCAGTCTTATTTGACGGCATTAAACTTTCAGTATTTTCCGATAAATTTAAGTGCCTCCATTTCCTTCATGAATCCACGCCAATACGTAATGTAATCGATCAGTGAGGAATAATTTGCCTCTTCCTGTAGCGTTAATTTCACCTCATTTCTATCAGCAAGTCCAAAATTGTCTAGGATATTGCTAAAGAAAAAAATAACTCGCCTCTAATTGGTGAACTGCTGGTTTCAGTTCTGTTTCTTCCCTCGTCCACAATTATAAAGAAGTTTTCTAACAAATTGAACTTAATTAGATCGGCTGCACTATCTTGGTTGCAGACTATAAACCTTATCAACGACACTTCACTGATGATGACCCATCGACTTGTCCTTTCGAGCGAATGTAAAACTTCTAATCTTGACAGTGATCTATGACCAGAAGAATAGAAAGGTTCTTATTTTATCTTCCTTCGTTTTTCGTTTCTGAAGGCATCATAAAATTGCGCCTTCATTTTAAGCAAATAATGTTCATTCTCACTCTCATTTGTAAGTTGAACGTGTTTGATTAGGAATGTACGAACATATACCAAGAAGATTTTACTTGAGAAATCTAAAGCATTATATCGTTAAAGTAAATGGCAAGTCGAGGAGGGTATCTCGAACGAGGCGTGTGGAATTCATGAAACGTTTCAAATAGTACTCAGACGACGACGATCTCACGAACCAACAATTGCCTTGGTTGAACGAGACTAACATTTACACGAAACTCACTCGTTTGAAGAAATTACAAATATTCAGCCTATGGCAAAGTTTTTAAATTGGCAACACTAATTTTAAATGAGTAAAATATCCAAAGCTGCTATTTTCTTGCAGTTATCATTAGTAACTTCATATATAGATATTTTGCCTCAATGTTGTAAATTTCCAAATAAGTCCTGGTCATTTAATTTATTCAAGCCAGAACTGCTGCAGTCCTATCTTACGAATTTCATATCTTCGTACGTGTTTTTCGATAAGCGATTGTTCTAAATTCGAATATTTTTCGCTTCATTTGAGAATTATGACACGAATTAATCAAGAATGAACCTTTGAAAAGTGACTCATAAAGTTATCATGAGGAAAACTAAATAGCAAACACAAATAATTTGGTTGCAAAAAGTCTTCTCGTTATGGTGATAATTTGCTATATTATTTACATTACTCGAAACCAGTCTTGCGCCATTTTTAATTTTTGTGACGATTGTCAAGAAACAATGGCGTTTTGGAGGTCGTTAATAACGTTAATTCACAGTCGTGTCTTGAAAGACCCATTCATGACATTCGTCACGGAGCTGATACCAAATTCGACTATTTAATTGGCATTATCTAGTCATTACCTTAATTAAGCAATGGACATTTGATTTAGACATGTATCGACAAAGAAAATGTATGAATACAAACAAGTCGCAATGGCCTAAAATCTCAAAATGGATAACCTCGATAAGAAAGAAAAAATAATTGACTGAGAGGAGGACGGTTTATCTAAGTAGGAATTTCTTTAATACCACATGTCTCTTAAAAGAGGACATACAATGTATCGTGATTGTTCTTGACAGGTGGCCAAATTTAAGAATAATTATTGTCTGCCAGAAAACCTATTACATCATGCATATTAATGAAGGCTCCCACAAGAAACCAAAATGGCCCAATTATTTTGGTTACAGGCAGAATAATGAGCGTAATTAACGTATGATAAGAGAATTAGGGCCTGAATATTCGCCTGACAGTCCTGCAAAGGATTCATAAGTGACTTGACCTCGGTAACTGGTCAGGGTCAGTTCCATTAGATTTGAAGCCAATTCGATCCTGTTATTCGTTGTCCTCATTGGATTCGATTGGGATGCCTATTTTCTAGCGACTGAGCATACTGGGGTCAAATGCTACGTTTATTATCTGTTGAATACGACCACTGAATTGACATTTAAATTACGGTTTGCATCCATATTGAATTCTTTTTCTTTAAAAGCTATGGTGTTCATATCTAGCCGTGCCTAACCCTAGTACATATAACATCTACAGTAATATATATGTATCTATCCATTGTATATTCCTAGCAGTTTCTGTATATATCGATACAAATTTCTGTCAGTCGTATGTAGCTTATGACATCATGGAATTATTCTTATAAGTCTTGATTCACAGAAAGAAGCAGGCCTTGATTATTATTAAAATTGTATTTTACATAAAAAAAATTATTTAAAAAAAATATTTGCAAAATCTAATCATTTTCTTCACATTGCTGTTTTGGAGAATAATCTGGTGTTTTTTTCTATTCCGATCGTATGAAAATTAATGCTCCTGAGAAATTCGAATTTTCATAAACATCTAGTTTGCAACCAAACGCAGGCAACTGCCATGCCTAATACGGCAAAGGAATTTCTTTTTTTTAAATCAATTTATGCGACAGATATTTGTATATGTTATGCATACTGTCAAAAAGAAATCATTCATGACAGAAAAGGAGAATAAAAGAACAGCAACGTAAATTTCCTTGACACCTGAGATAATTGCGTAAAGGTCGTTATTATCCTATCACTTCAAATTAGTTCGTGTTATTTCTAATTCCGGTAAAACCCGTTTCCCGTCTCCAATAGCGTTATCAATAAATATCTACAGTCACAACAAAAATATTCGATATGGTATCTTTTGTCGAACAAGTCTGCAACCCACGTACATAATATAAGAGTAAATATTAATCATAATTATGTTTATAATATTTCTATTCAAATTCACTGATGTATCGACTTTCTATCCAGGTTTATAACAATGGAACTCTGGAATCCAATCACATTCACAGTACATTGTTACCACGTTATTGTTATTATCCTAGATTGATAATCTTAATTAACAGCCCTTCTTGCGATAACGTTTTCAACAGGATGTTAAATATTGAAGCAATGTTTACATAATTCAACATGACAAACACTCCAATTAAGTGCTGATTTTAGCAGAACCTGATTCGCATATAATGTAGCTGCCATATTCCAGAATACAGACCAGAACTGGTAATGCGAAAGTTGCAGTTGTTGTTGTAGGGTTTAACGCCATTTTCAGCACAAGATATGCTATGGGGGCAGGGGCCAATTTTTATGTACAAATTTAATGCCACAATCAACGACCTAGTATTAAAAAAAATCAAAAAAAAAAAAAAAAAATCAAATACACAAGTGAGGTCAAAAAGGTCCATATGTTTGGATACCTATATTAAAACAAAGCATAAGAATATTATCCACTTGACCAAAGAAGTCAATGGCAGTTCATAGCAGAAGAAGTTTATGCACCCCAATCCCAAATTTCTACCGGCAATTTTCATGTCTGAAGGTAATTTTTGACACCATGTGATGCTTACAGTGCAAACACAAGCCCTTTTCCGAGATGACATTTCTGCAAAATAGTGTGTACTAAACAGGCTGATGCAATTGAAAATAGTTGTCATCCAAGCCGTTTTTGAGATATTCTAGTTGCACCAAACCCATGTGTTTACTGTTAAGGGAGACTAGCTCTTCTTCCTAACCGACTATTGGTATTTCACGATCAACATACTGCAGAGTAACTATGGAAGGTGTACATGCCTGACATCAATTTCAAGAAAAAACACAAGCCCGAAACACCTAGTTCACAAATATATCCATATCTTTAAATAGTAAAGAATAATACCTGAAAAAGTCACACCATAGCCTTAAGTTAAGACATTTGCCAGGGCCAATTCGCGGAACTGGACCCTGCCACATTAAGAATTTGGCTGAAAATGGTTTATATTTAGACATTATCTAATAAAATGGTATGAAGGAAAACTTTTTGTGCGCAAAATTAAACATGGTATTTCACTTTTAGAAAGTGACTACTTTGCAACAAAATGTACTGCATTATTTACATTGTGAGTTATGACTGACTGCATTTCTTGAAAGATTTCAAATTATTTGCAACTTACAATGCTTTTGGTCTTTGTTTACCACCAAAGCACCAGGACAGAATCATAATTACTTTACAATGTTTCATGAATGTCAAGAAGAGCTTTGGAAGTTATAAATTTTAGGGAATGACAGAAATGCTATGTTAGTTGTCAGTGACAGTAGTGAAAAGATTTTATAAACTCTTCTAGCAAACTTAATGAAATCACACGTTTAAGTAAATACTATGCTTTAGAAGTCATTTTAGACTGATATAAAACAAGCAGTTATTAACCTTTCATTATCATTCTGGAGATGCTAATAGCAGCAGTGTGTGGGGTGGGTGGGTGGGTGGGAGGTAATTCACAACAAGTCTAGGTAATCTGGAGAGCTAAAGTTTAATCAATTAACATTAGACCATGCTGGAATGTCGGCCAGTATAAATGGTGGAGGAAGAACCCGAAAAAACCCCTGAAAAAACCACTGACCCACGAGAAAATACAGATTTTCTCACATACCCACACTGGCCGAACCCGAGAATCGAACCCACGCAGACAGGTGAGATGGCAGTAACCCGTAACGATGAGCCCTTTAGACCACTCGGCCTCTCGGGCCCCCGCCGTACTGCGAATGAAAAAGCAGTATCGCCTTTTTTATAGATAAGATATTTTCAAGAACAAATCAAATTTTAGCCTAAAAGGTGAAAGTCAGCTTTTAGGACCAATGCTTCTACATAAGCTAAATCAAGAAAATGCTACTTAATACATTTAGGCTGAGGTTCCTAAATTCATCTAAATCCTTTTCAATATTAAAAATAGTACTCAACTTAGTCTTATATTATCAACAAACAGTATATTATCTGATTTCGAAATAACTGAAATCGATATATTTCAATGAAACCATTTTACAAGCAAAATCAATATCTCGCAAATACAGCCTGCCCACGTTTGCTGTTAGCAACAAGGGTGCTAAAATTCGTCTGCCGACCTAGGTGACGTCAGGATAGGTGATGCATCCTTCAATACTTCAGTTACTAATGGAGCAGATATGCACCCATTGTCAGGTTTTAAAACGTAACTGTGGGTGAGCCTGGGAGAGTGTGGCTGTGTTATGATTATCTTATTATTATTGAGAATTATTTTTATTCCAAACATTGTTTGTTCTTCAAATACGTTACCCTCTCTTATTACATATAACACAATGCTTGGACGGGAAAATATAATCACTCCACCCCACTTCAAATCGAACGGATGCCGAGAGGCCTCTTCACTGAAAAGCTGCCAAAGAATTGGTTTGAATTAATTGATTTTGTCGTGACCGTGATTTCGCTAGGACATTGTATCGGCCCGGTTGGGATGTAGCGGACTTGAATTTGGATTAATCGATGATGACACCACCAGAAAATACCAAGCCAGAAAGTCCAGTTCTAGGGACTTGGACCCAGGTGCCTATTGATGTAATTTAAAACAGCGGACTTGTCATATACAATGAGAATGCCATTTCTAAAAGCGTCTCCTGCCAGGATTAAAACGCTTTCTCTATGGCCTTCATTTCGAGGAGGCTGGTGTGTAATGAACGGTTCTAACTTTCCGAAATCAGGACACGTGGTGGTGGGCATCTCAGCCGGCCACTTTGGTGATTTCCAGTAGCTGAATCTTCAAGGGAATTCCTGCAATATACCATTTGCTGAAATGGGACCTAGTGTATCCCGAAACTGGGATAGCTTGACCCAGTATGAAAAACGTCGGTTGCCATTGTGAACAAGGGAGTCTTCTGTAGTGGTCTCGTGAACAGGGGGCCCAATATTAGGAGATCTGCTGATTTATTGAGGAGATCAAATAGGCGAATACCTTTCTAGACTGATTCTTTGATGTAATAGCAGACACTGACGACACCATTTAGAAGGTGTGTTCATGTGGAAGAAATGGACCATGTACACATGCATTTTGAACTCCCTACCCAAATGTGTAAAGTGTTCGAGTGGAATCATGTTGAATTTGTCCTATGTAGACAAGAAATTTCACTGCCTAGCAGAAATGATTCAAGATATTTTATGTTTTGATTTAGAGTTTAACTTACATAATGAAAATCTAAACGAATTGCGAAATGTCTCTCCCTAATGATGTTGAAATCCAATCATGACGTTTCCTTTCTGAACCAAAGTACCAATGAAAAAGTCTATAATGCTGCTCAATGGCGGCTCTAAATGCGTATCTTATGATGTCTGTTTCAAAGGGATTACTTGACAACGGGATATGTTCACTGAACGTGGTAGCGAGACGATTTGTATGATCCAAGGATCGACGATGCAAGTCTGATGGAGTATGACTTGGGTGAAAATAGGAGGGAAGCTGCAGTCGTTTTCTCCCTGATATTTGTCGTTAGTGGCCCTTGGAAACAGTGTTCTTCTCTGTAAAAACAGGGTTGTAAGACTCCATCCCCGTTTTGTGTGCTAGTGGGGAGAAATTCCTGTTCTCTGGTCTGTACATCTAATACATCTAACAGAGGGCTGAGCTCTTGGATTGTGGGGTTTTGTGCGGTTTACCTCTTCGGCGGCCTGTTCCCGAACTTCCTCTACATAGCCATAGAAGAACAGGATGGACAACAGTGACATATCTGAGTGTGGCGTTTGGGTGTTTCTTGAGGAAGGCGTTTGAGTGTTCCTTGAGGAAGGCGTTTGGGTGTTCCTTGAGGAAGGCGTTTGGGAGTTCATTGAGGAAAGCGTTTGGGTGTTCCTTGAGAAAGGCGCCTGGGTGTTCCTTGAGGAAGGCGAGTGTGAATAGAATCGGATGTTTCCGCAAACTGTAAGTTCACTGAGGCTGTCGTGGAGCTGACAAGCGTGTGTTAGTAGTGAATGGGGTCACCCTACGTACAATGGGAATTAGCATTACAGGGACCCCTGGGTCACTCTACGTACAATGGAAATTTAACATGGCGAAAAATCGTGGGTCACTCTACGTACAAGGGAAATTTAACATGGCGAAAAATCGTGGGTCACTCTACGTACAAGGGGAATTTAACATGGGATTTTTTTTTTAAATTTTAAAAAAAATTTTTTTAAAAAAAGGGGTAGGCAATTCAAAGACTATCTCTTTTCGAGAAATATGGGGGCCCTGAAAAGGGCCTTTGGGTTTTTTTCTTCTTCTTTTAACTTCTTAACTTCTTCCACCATCCTCTTATTTTGTCCATCATTCCTTTCTTCTTTTTCTTTTCTGTTTCCGGCAACCAGTCCGGGTGACCCATGGCTCGGAACTTCTCTTGGATTTTCATCCAGTTTGCATTTAGTTTCTCTAGTTCTTCCTTTTTCTTTCTATTTTCTTCTTCTTTTCTTTCCTTTGACCACTTTTCTTTGATCTTCTTGACCTCTTCGGTCAGCACATTCCTCATTACTTCTTCCGCTTTCTTAAGCTTGTCTAAGCCCCACTTCACAAAAGACCAATCTGTCCATTCCACAATGTCTTCTAAAAAGCACCTTACACTTGTCACATAAACTATTGCTTCTTTCAACTTACCCACTTTCACATACGGTGGGTTAATTAAACCTCTGATTCTCTTCTCCTCATCCTCTATCATTTCTTTTACTATATCGATGGCTAAGTGGAGGCTGGTTACTTGTCTTGAGACGAAGTCTTTTGTCACTGCATGCCTCCATTCCTGTTCAAGCCTTTCTGCTACATTCAATCCATCCACTATCCAATACCAACTTCCCATAAGGTTATTGTACAAAGCTGAAGCTGCTGGCATCTTCTTGTTTGCTTATTCCGTAGAATGGGCTCCAATGGCAAACACTGTTAGTTTTATACTTAAAGCGCGAACGTGAAGGAAAACATCCCCCTAAAAACATAAAATTGATATTACCTAGATCATGACCTAACAAAGCGCGTACGTGAAGGAAAACATCCCCCTACTTTCTCATTTCATATAATAAAACCCTAACTTTACTCTTCACATACGCTAAGAAACCCATAATCTACTATTCACACAAACATACCTGAGCTCTTACAAACACACAAACACATACACTTCCACTATTAATAAAGAGTTAGTGTTTATATTCACACTACTCTACCTACACATTGGCAAATTGATGGTTATTTCTTTTCTTGAGTATTGGGTAGCCCTGAAAAGGGCTGTTTTTTTAAACTTCAGAGACCCCTGGTTAATGGTGGCACCTTCCGGGTCTGGCACCACAGACACAACGTCTACTCCAATCATTAGTCCAATTCACATGACTTGTTTGAAGAGCAGACGGTGGGTGAGTGGCTTCACTATCCCACTCCTCCGTTTGCGGAATAGTGAACACTTCTTCTTCCCTCTGTCTTCTTTGTCTTTGTCTTTGTTGTGATTGTGGTTCAGCTCTCTTTCTTTCATTCTCTTCTTTCATTTTTCTCTCCTTCTCCTCCTGTTCTATTCTCACTTCTTCCACAAGGGCCTCCGCAGTCAGCTCGTTCAGTAGGTATCTGGCATACTCCAGATGCATCTGAAGTTCCATCAATTTAGTCAGTCTTCTGCTCATTTTTACTGTTGATCAATCAACATGGGTAGCTGGACTGCCGAACGAGTTTCAATTTATACTGAAAGCGCGGACGTGATGGAAAACATCCCCTAATAACATAAAATTGATCTTACCTAGATCATGAACAAAAAATAAAACAACAACGCGCGGACCTAAAAGAAACACTCACTCACTTTTTTATGCTACCCATCAATATTTTAAAATTTTTATAAATCACTTCAATAGACTATCCACATACGCAAAGCAATCCAATCTAACCCAAAATATATACCTCTAACAGCCAAAAAAACTAACATCATTTTAATCTACTATCCACACCAACCTATTTTATCACTTACAAACACAAACACACAAACTCATACCCTCACATTCTTTAAGAAAGAGTTAGTGTTTATTTTCACACTACTCTACCTACACACATTGGCAAATTAATAGTTATTTCTTTTCTAGAGTATTGGGTAGCCCTGAAAAGGGCTGTTTTTTGTTTTGCTATGGCATTCTTTTTTAGTTTCTAAGAATGCGATGTCCTCTGAGGATAGACTTTCTGGCAATAGGTCTGCTTCTTCGGAAAGAGAAGAAGAACTCTTTGGTGTCGATACGACAATCGACAAAGCCTCTGTCAGCTTCAGGTTGCTGCTGCTGCTGTTGCTGTTGTTGCTGCTGCTGTTGCTGCTGTTGCTGCTGTCTCTGAAGTCTGTACTTCTCTGTCCATTCTTCTTTCTCCTTGTTCATTTCTTCTCTGAAGAGCTCTTCTATCAGGTCTTCAGTGATTTTTAACATTCTCACATTCTCTATTTCTTCTGGCTTCGGTATCAGACTGTGTCTGACCCTATGCAAATTCACGTAGGCTTCGTTGAGCTTAGCTAGTTTGGAGCACATCTTCTTAGGAGGATGAGTCGACAATGGATGGCTAGACTGGGAACAACCCGGTTCTTAAAGTGAAAGCGCGGACGTGAAGGAAAACATCCCCCACACGGTTTTCGAGCTGCAACGTTCATGAGAGGGATAGTAAGAAATGAAAGAGCATCAATCCAATATTCTTATAGCTAAACAAACCACAAAGGCATTTTTTTCAAAACACAACATTTTTATTCAAAAATCACTTAACACTAAACAACAACAACTCTAACATTTTTTAACATTAATCCAACACTATAACATCTAACAATTTTTTTCAAATCACAAACATTTTTTTCTTCAAATACCATCTACTTTAAACAGGGCTGACAACGTTGTGAATGAAACTGTGATTTCCACTGTTGGAAATCATTAGGCCATTGATGGACACTACGTTTCCTAGCTTGAGACAAAAGATAAGCATAATGGTCACAAAACCATCGATCTACTTTCACATCGTTTCTAGCAGAAGAACGAGGATCAAAATGAGTCACTAAATGTTCTAAGGAATAGCCCAGGCTGCGATGATGCAGAAAATACACACAGTACTGTCCACACACCAAGGAATCTGTGCCTTGTAATTTCACGTTATTGAATCGGGTGGTTTGAGCATTTCTTCTCATAAAGTCAATGATATCGTCTTCCAAAGGGGGCAATCCGTACGAATCGAAATATTCCACACATCCTTCTTGAGGAAAGTAGACGGCTACCCAGTGGGTTCCTGGGAGATGACTTTCGTCCGTGTTGATCACGTAAGCTTGATGGTCTTTAGGTTTGCGATGAGGGAGTTCATCTTTAGCACAGACGACAGGATTCCAAGAAGCCGTATACGAACTATGGTTCAAAAGGTAATAAAGTTCCCAGGTATCCATTGATTTGTGTTTTTTTTCTTCTTCACAGGTAATAATAAGTCGTCAATTCGATCCTGACTTTTTGCTTGAAAATGTCTGACGAATAAACGGTTATTCGTTCTGTTTCCTCACTCTGATTCAGGAGAGCTTCGATACGATGGATCTCTTGAGTGGTTAATGGTGGACAAGAATGTTCACGCAAGTCTTTATACCACTGGTGCAACACGTCTTTGTTTGAGATGAGACTCCAAGCTTCGTCCAGATACTCGTCCAATTTTTCTTCTTGACTCAACATCAGGCATTTATCGTGTTGAATTTGACTGGGATGATCGTTTTGACATCCATAACAATTTTTCTTGATCAATTCCGTCATTTTGTCGACCAAGTGTTTGGCAAAACAGGAGACTAAATGGGCTTCTTGTTCTGGCCATCTCGACTTCATCATGACAATTTCTTCGTCTTTGTCTTGGGATTCTCCTTCCACGGTCTCCTCACATTTCATGTCCAAAGTTTCTTCACTAGGTAAAGAGGGATAACAGTCTTCCATGGCTTCTAGTAATCTAGAATGACTTCTCTCAAACTGTTGATTTCTATCGTATTGTCAAATTCTGCATACAGGATCACGTTCAACGTTGGATCAGCAGGGTCTCGATTTGCAAACTGAATTTCCACACGAATCTGGCCAGATTTTATAGGGTGGAAATGTCCCTCGTCGCTGCCTTGGTCTGGAGTGAAATCGAAAGCCCACAAAGCGTAGCCTCCTGCATAATCTTCGTACGTAATACCGTGACTGGTATTGGTTCCTAACTGTCCGGTGGCTTCGTACAGGGACAAGTACGATCTCAAGTAATTGTTCTGGGCAAAGTTAGGCTCAAAGGGTCGTGTACACAAGGTCTTGCCGTCACGACTGACTTCGATTTTGGACACGCTAGAGTGTCGAAACTCAAAAGGATTTTCGTTGTGAAGTCCATTGAAAGCTGAATTCCTGACGATACCAACGATCAAACGCTTGGGTAACTGTCCTTGGAACAGATGATCTTCGATCATGGATCGCTGTCCAACAGGAATGGTGAACGTTTTCACTTCCACACGTCGTATGGGATACTTGGCGGTCGTTCTGCTCAACGTCTGACTGATGTCGTTTCCCACTTTAGGTAACACTTCCACACGGCGTACGTAAAGTCTGGCTTCTTGGATAACAGTTTTGTATTCGTTGGCATGGGCCATCAAATGGAAAGCGGCAGTGCTACGATTCAGTCTCAGGCGAATATCAACTCCGTTCAGTAAATACTTTTCTTGTAACCACATGTCCAAATGCAAACGATCCATCAGTTCTAAACTACGTCCTTGCAAAATTTTAGTTCTACGTGTGTTAAACCCCACATTGTGAGGATTGTCATCTTCTGTCAGGGCTGTGTCGCTAAACGTGCCTGCACCTGCCGTGTCAGGTTTCCATACCACGCAAGCATCCAGATGAGTATTCTTGGCTTCTTTTCCGTACGTCAAGAGATTTTCCAAGTAGGCACGATATGGGTAAGTATCCATGCTGCTGCTGACCAGTTTGTTATTCAAGTACAAGTCCACTTCGCTGAACAAGGAATGCATGAAATTGTTGACGGGCGCTACCCTATCATTGGCTCCAGGATTGGTGTTGTCAGTTTTGATCACTTTGACTTTCAAATACAGGTAACTGCTATTCAGATCGATGTAATCTTCGGGTTGTCCTTTGATTTCAAACTCGATGGGAGCGGAATCCGTCAAAGAGGAGACGGGATGAAATTCCACCCACTGGGATTCTTGCATCGTCATCATGGTGGGGGGCATGGCAAACATATCCAGTTCCGTCTTGGAACAAGCACATGACTCTCGGTGCATCATTTTTTCTGTGTCTCAATAATCGAAAACGTCTAAGTCTCGAACGGTTCTTCTTTTCTTGGTTTTTCTAGCTTGAAGTCTGGTGAAAGGGTGTTTTCTTCGTCGTCTCTTTCTGCCTTGTCCTTGCTGAATGCCTGACTCGGTAGCGTGCAGGGCATTTATAGGTGTGTCTCGTCGGCCTAAAATGTCTTTACCCGTTTGCAGCAGGACATTTTTGCCTGCCCTCATGAAGGCTTCTTTAGGGTTTTGTTTGTCGATGATGACATTTTGGAGAAATTCTTTGCCTTGCGTCAGTGCCGCATCTTTCAAGGCGTGCAATCCGCGTGTCACCATCGGTTTCAACACCGGGGCCACCGAACGAAAGGCCGATTTTAACATATCTCCTAAACCGTGTCCTCGCTGTCGTGCAACCCCTTGGTACACTGGATACATGACTTGCTTACGAATCGTGAGAGAACCGTTTTCGAAAATGGAGTTTCACCGTGACTTTTCCTTTGGTGAATGGAATATTTTGTCCCAAATCTCCTTTTATAGTAATGTTGACCGTGTCCAAATACGACTTGCTGACCGGCAAATAATGAGGATGGACAAATTCGCGGTGAACGTGGTAAGTGTTTCCACCTTCCTCGTCAGCGTTTGCGGCAGAATCCACTTTGAAAGGAATGACACGCAGTAACGGCACGGAGGTGTGTCCCACCACGTTGTATTCCACCACATCGGAGTACACGAACATCAAATTCAGTCCTTGGTTCAGTTCTACTGGGGTACGAAATAACTTGCTAAAAGACTCGTTGTCGTAAACGATGGGTAATTCGTTGTTCTTGAGTATGCTCATTCTCAGGTTCATGTCTCCGCCCAACATGTCAAACAATTCAGGACAAAATAAAATGGACATGATTTTACTCCGCTCAAATCTCATCGAGAAGCGACGAGCTACTTTGTGGTACTCCATGGTGACACTTATTTTGGCATGCTCCAAAGCTTTCCCAAACACGCCATTAAACTTGGCAGCTATGACGTTGACCAAATGTTGACCACTGAAATAATAACCTGGGGGAATTAAAAAGTGGTAGGTCCATTTTTGAGTTTTCTCATTATAGATTTTATTGTCATACGTGACTTTCTTATTCAACTCCTGTTGCAATGACTCGTCATGAACTTCCACATTAAAAAAATTTTGATTGGGAATGACATTGAGGACTTGGGTCGGGTGAATGATTTCCACTAAAGCCACTTCCCAATGGGCTTCGTGATCTAAGGGGATGGCCTGAGGTAATTTGGCCGTGTAACAGCACAACGTGTTGTGGGGAAACACCTCCATGGAACTGTCACTGGGTAAGGTTAAGTAAAATTGGTTTTGGTGACTCATAATTCCAGAGTTCTGTGGCTGTCCGAGGGAATATTAGTGGATGTCAGAGGTGTGTCTCCGCCCAAAATGGGGTTCTGGTTGTGGTTGTTGGAGTGGTGACTGGCACTGGCACTGGACACAACGTTCCCGTTCGAGGAGAATTTCAGGGAGGGATTGGGAAGCAGGTAACCGATGCAACTGCTCAATAAAATGGTCCACAATTGTTTGTCTCCTTGTTGCAAACTCAAATTGGCGATGGCTGCCCCGATGACACAATACACCACGAAGATTTGGCAGAAAAAGACGATTTGCGTTTTAGGCACACGTTCTCCACACCACACCCACAAGGGTTGTTTTTGTAAATCTTGCACAGAAGAACTAGGGGAAGAAGGACTGGTCGACGTAGCTGCGTCTGCTGCTGTGTGAAAGGGCATGATGGTCACTTCTTCTTTTTATAGTCGATGACTTGCGAAGCGTCGATCCAAGAATCGAAACTGGGTGGATATCCTTTCCAACGTACTTTGACTTCTTTGACACGTCGTTTGCCCACTTTACGGGTTCTGCGTTCGAGAATGCTTTCGATGTCGTACACGTCGTCTTCTTTTTTGGTGACACGTTGTAACTCGGGCAAATAAAACGTTCCTTTGAGTACTTCTCCGTTCATGTCTTCCAATTTATAGACGGCAGGATGACGGCCATGTACTCGTCCAGTGACGCGAAACAGTTCGGTCGTCCAGTTAGGTAAGTAACCTTTGTCGAAAGTGCGTTTGGTTTTGCCAATGCGCACCCAATCTCCCACGGTCAACTCTCCACTTTTCTTGGGGACAGCCCTCGTCGGGGACGTACCGAACAGGCGCTCGAACACCAGCACTTCGTTGTCGGGAGTCACGTCTTGCGGGGCACGTCCGATGCTTCGATGGTAAGATTGGTTGTACGCTTGCACCAGGTGCGGTAAGATGTCGATGTACTTCAGAGTGTGGTGATGCGTAAAATATTTCCACATGCGTTCTTTCAAAGTACGTTGAAAACGTTCCACGATACTGGCTTTGGTTTCGGGATTCTCGGTGGTAAAAAAATGAATGTCACGTTTCTTTAATTCTTTTTGGAAAGCTTGGTTCAGAAATTCGGTGCCTTTGTCCGTTTGCCATCGAAGAGGGCGACGACCGCTTTGTTTCAACACTCGTTGCAGGGCTCGCACTAACTCGCTGCTCGATTTGGAAGTCAAGGGCACGACCCAGGCAAATTTGGAAAAGACGTCGATGACACAAAACAAATATTTGTAGCCGCGATTGTAGCTGGCCAAATGAGAGACATCGGCTAAATCGGCTTGCCATTGATGATCGATGCCTTCCACTCGGGTGCGACTTCTGGCAAACTTGCGTCGAATGGGTTTGTGTAAAGTGTAGGTAGCTTGTTCTTGTAACCATCGTTGCACTTGAGGTAAACGGAGACTTTTCAGTCGAGTTTTGGCAGCACGATACAATTTTTGAACTCCTGCGTAACCTGCAGGATGGGAGGGATCGTAGTAAATGCTGGCTAAGACTTTTTCCATTTTTTGTGTTGGTTGATGTGTTAATAAGGCACCCACTCTTGGAAGAGGCTACTCTTTTTCTCTTGGGGTATTTTCTTGGATTGCAAGGCTTTGCGTGTGCGACCAGCAATAGGTGTCGAAGAGGAGGAGGATGTCTGTGCAGGGGATATCGGTTCTTGTTTCACTTCTGTCTTCACTTTCTTTTTCTCTTGTGAGGAAGAAGGGGTGGCCATCATCTTTTTAATCCATCCAATTCTGGAGGTAGGTGGTGTTGTTAACTTGCGTACTTTTTCTGGTGGAGTTAGAAACCCTTCCTCTTCTTCTTCTTTTCCTTTTTCTGTCTTGACCACTGGTACTGGTACTGGTACTGGTACTGGTGATGGTGCTGGACTTTTCATCAAGGTCTTAAAATCTTTCAGAGTGGGTAGAGCTGTTTCGTCTAAAGCTTTCTGGTGAAAGAGTTGCAATCGTTGCAAGAGTTGACCGTACTTTTGCGATTTTTCTGTTTCGGACAAATCTTGGCGATCCATCAAGGACTGCAATTCGTGTTGTAACTGGGACATTTCGCTCAAATTGGGATTGGGAGGTAAATGCGGGGTGCGTTGTTCTTGCCACCGATGGTATTCCATCCATCGTTTGTAAGGCACTAAAGCTAGTTTTCGTCCTTCCATGGGGTTGTCAGGGATGAATTCTGAGATCTTGGGACTTCCGAAGGCCTTTTTATCTTGCTCCCATCAGTCCTCCCAACATGGTTCCCAAGACTCCTTTTAGTATGGGGCCTAACAAGAGAGGTAAAATGCCTCCACGTTGGACCAACATCTTCTTTTTTTGACGAATGGGAATTTTCTTTTGAACCATTTTCCGAAGAACGTGACGATGTTTGCCTAAGCATTGTTTCTGGTGTTTGGACAAAGGGATCGTGCCTTTCAAAACGTTCAAACAACATTCGCACACGGTATCGATGACCTCTTTGGAGGCCGTTTGAATGAGTTTTTTTCGTAGGGGTGGAGAAGCTTTGGACAGGACAGATAACAGGTCCCCATGTTTGGCTAAACGTGGTGGCAGTCCTTTCCTTTTTTTTCCTTGGGGTTTTCTGGAGGGTGACATTTTTGCTTGTGGGTTCCGGGACATTCACCGAACAGACACTAACGTCGATGACTTAACGCACACCCTTTTATCTTTTTTTCTGGGACTATCGCTTTGTCATAAAGGTGACAATGTTTTTCCGAAAATCGCCAAGGAATCCTCCCCTTTGTTGACGCCTTTTTTTCTTGGAACGACTGTGTCTTTTTTTAGGGTAACGTCGATGCTTGGCTAAGCGCTTTGTCGGATGACGCGTCTGCCTTTGTCTCTTTCTTTTGTGGCTTCTTGGAGGTGACATCTTTTACAAGTTCACTGATACCCCCGACTTGGTCACAGGCTCTTTTTATACTGGAACTCGTCGCCACTGATTGTCTTTACGTTTTATCAGTTTGAGGACAGGCATGACACGTCGTGCAGGGGTACGTAACGGACTAAATCGAGCCAGTTCTTGCTTGGACAAATCCAGTAAACTTTGTAACATGCCCGATCTTTCATGGACTTTGATTTTGGGAGAAGGTACTTTGTGAGCAGCAGCCACTGCCGCTAAATTGGAAGGTCCTGCCACTGGGGAAGTTCTTTTGGGGGTCATCAACGGAGAAGTTCTTGGTGTGATCAACGTCTCCAAGTACTCTTCAGTTCCTGGTGACATCAACGGAGAAGTGGACAAACGTGAGGCTGCCGGAGACGCTGTGGCAGGTCGTGGCTTGCGAGTGTAAGGTTGCGTCCTGGCCGAAGTGCCTCTCTTGCGACTAGTTTTCTTCTTCTTCTGTGGACTTTTCTTTTTCTGGGGACTTTTTCTCTGTTTCTTTTTCTGGGGGCTTCTTTTCTTTTTCCGGGGTGATGGTGGTGGTGTCTGGTAAGAGGAGGGTCCTGCCACTGGAGAAGTTATTCTTCTTGGGGACCTGGTCTTTTTCTTTTTCTTCTTGGGGCTTCGTTGGACTTTTGTCTTGGGGATAACTTTGGGGGCATTAGGATCCCATCTTAAGAGTGAGCGAATGATGACCCCTCCTAGAGTACCGCTCCCTCCAGGTTTCAAAATGATTTGTTTTTTGGTTTGAGTGTCGATGCGGGGATCGGCCAGTTGGACCAAAGCGACTTTGTTTCGATCGAAAAAGCGTTGGGTTTGATGAGGAATCTGAATGATTCCTTGGAGTAATTGACGTGCCGTCACCGTGAACCATCGTAAGACTTCTTTGAGACTAGCTTCTAAGACACGGGCTCGTGTTTGTGGATCTTTTTCTCGGCTGATGCCATACAAGGCACGAATCAATTTGACGGGAAGATGCGACTGAAGGGACGTCATGTTCACACTGTGTGAGACAGACGAAAAAGGGTCTGAGGTTTTTATAGATTTTTTTCATGGGGAGTGAAATGAAGTCGAGGACGGAGACGTGTACAGGACAGGCCCTCCGTCTTGGCACCAGTGGTGAAACAAGTGGGTACGAAATCGCAAATCCTCGGGAGTCGTAGGTTTCAAATCGACGAGTAAATAGGCGTGTGGCGTTTGAGTGGCATCGTCGTACGCCTGAGTCAGCCAAGGCGTTCCTAACTGTTTGGCTAAAACTTGCACTTGCGATTTATCTCGAGGGCTTTTAAACAAGACCACGTAATGCGCATTGAGACTGATGGTGCGATGGGCTTTACTTTGTTGAAACAAATTTTGGGTGATGTAAATGACACTGGCATTACGGTGATGCCCTTTGCGCGTGAACCACAGTTTAATTTCTTCTTCGTCTTCTCCTAACATGTCGTCGAAAATGACCAAATGGGTTACACGGGAGTCAGAGACGATGCCATCGTCTTCTTTAGGAATGCCTTCCACAAACACGATGGAATCGCCTTGACTTTCTCGCAAGAGGTTGTACGCCGATTGCCACTCTTTGTAACACCACACGATCCGTTGAGGGGGCCGATCGATCAAATGATGTTTATGTTCGATCAAACGTTTGACGAATTCGGTTTTGCCTGAACCGCTAGGTCCAGCAATGAGCATGTTAAAGGGATGGCGAAGATACAAAGCCTCCCAACTGGCACGATCTAAGTGTTCGTCGATGACTTTGACAGTAGAGGAAGAGGGAGCAGAGACAGCAGAGGTAGCCATGGTGTGAGAAATGTCACTTGTGACACGAAAAAACAAACAAGACAAGAGTTTATATACTTTTTCAGAACACGTTTATTGAATGTTTCAAATATGAACACGAAAGACAAAAATACATACAACCCAAATAGTGATGTACAGGAATATAAAACACAGCAAAGCGATCAAAGTGGAATATAAACAAGTGTCTGTACAACATGTTTTGGTTAACCAAGATGTCCTAGGGACAGTGTGTAATGTTCTTACAGTCTCTACATGAGGTATTGTCACACAAGTGTCCTCCCGGAATGACCTTTCAGGCATGTCCATGACAGTCCTGTCCTGAAGCGAGTGGTTGTTCTCGGTGACGGGTTCTTCTGGCACCGTCACTAACACGGGTTGAAAAGTAACTTTTTTCCTTGAACAACTCTTGTGCATACTGGGCCACTTCTTGGGTCCAAGCCTCAAAACCCCCCTTTTTCCAATCACGAACATCTGTCCAATGAGGGTGTAAGTCACAAGCTACACACACATCGTCATACACGTCTTGGGTTGCTAAAAGTTGACGAATCTTTTTTTCCTGTTGAGGTCGAGAAGTATCCAGATGAAAACGCAAGGCTTTGAACAAAAGGAGTTTTTCGTGACCATTTAAGGCCATGGAGGTGGTAAGTACTGATCGTAAAGAGTCCACAAAGAATCGGCTGGTAAACGAAATCCCAAAAAACAAGTCACTAAGACACACACCACTTGTCGTCCAAAATTGAATGGATATAGTTCTTGTAATAATTGATGGTAATGATCCACGGTTTGAATATGGTCATTGAGTTCCTTCCACGGAATCTGTTGGATGACATGTGACATAAACCGTGGCATGGCAGCCTGTTTTTATATTCTCTTTTTTTCGGATGCAATAGACGTACTTTCTAGCCAGAGATCTTCGTTCTCCAGTAGGGAATCTAAATCTTGCATACTGTAACCGAAACGTCAGAGTTCGTTTAGGTGTTTCCTCTTCCTCTAAGTAGATTCCACGTAAAATATGTTTGTAATCCTTTAACTTGTCTTCCTCAATGCGTTGCACTAGGTGAATCTCGAAGTAACCATAATTATGAACATGTCGATCATTAGCGACCTCAAAGTGTTGAACAATGTCTGACCATTGAAAGAATTTCTGACGAATCAGTTCTCTTATACCATTCAGGTACCAGTGGTTAAAGATCTGGTGACGTAACGGATGCAATTGTTCTTTACGTTTCACTTGTATTTTCACCAGCTCTCGGTAAATGCGTTCTCTCAACTCCACAGGCAAAGCACGAATGTTCTCTAGCAAAGTATCCATGAATAGGTCATACTAAATCCTCTTTGGTCTGACACAAGAAATGTACTCTTTGCACAAACATGGTTTCACTTCAGTGTCGAATTTAAATCGTTGAGTCACTAATCTACACATGACAATTCGTTCAGAAGTTTCCTCTTTCACCAAGTTGACATTGCGTGAAAGATGTTGGTAATTCGTTACCTCTTCCTCTGGAATTCGATGCAGTACGTTTACAATGTAGTAGATAGAATCGTCAATACCAAACCATTCCTTTTTATAACCAGGAGGTCGTTGATCAATGTCTGTCCAATGGAACACTTTCAATTGAATCAGTCCTTGTATAGCCTTCAGGTACCAGTGGTTCAAACACCGGTGACGTATCGGATGCAATTGTTCTTTACGTTTCACTTGTATTTTGACCAGTTCTCGATAAATGCGTTCTCTCAACTCCACAGGCAAAGCACGAATGTTCTCTTGTAAAGTATCCATGAACAGATGATTATGGTAAGAAGTTACTTCAATGTCTCGGTCCCACTAAGGGTAAGTAATGACAATTCGGTGACCATCGAGCATGTTCTACGTAGGCCGAATCTTGCGGTTCCCAGTGGTGAAGTGACACACCGCAACTGAAGCACTTGACTTTATCTCCTTCGCCCAAGTAGAAAAATCCGGCTCTGGCTAATTCTTCGGGGGTCGGTCCTCCCAGATACTTTGGCCATTTTCCTTTGAACGATTGAAGACGATTTTCAAAGTCGCAGTATTCCGACAAACGCACAGGAAACGAATATTCGTCTTTCACAGGTTCGTTTCGATGAGGGTTGAGTGACATGGGTAGGAGTTTGCTCAGGGCTGCATGACATCCGTAAGGGGGTAGACGTGAAGGTGGACATTCCCCTTTAAAACGAAACCCAGTAAAATGTCCAAGAGGACGAGCAGCATCACTTTCGCATCCCACAGGTCTGACACGCACAGCATCACTTTCCATGATAGGGGTAGGGGTACTAAAGTTCCCATGATGCTTTACGGCATCGCTCAGGTCACAAGGTACAGCATCGGTCCCATCGCAAGGCTCACAATCGCACTCGTCTGCAAACTCCGTTACGCAATTACAATGGTAACCACATGGACAATCGCAGTTTCCTTCCGGACATTTTCCGTCGCAATGCATGGGTCTTATCCATCCAGTATTAGTCACACTAGAGGAAGATACAACTTTTTTACAATCCCCAAACTGAAACGATGTCTTTTTCAAAGTATTCATCTTGTTCGCTCGGTCTTGGTAGTCACAATGAACTATCGATCTTGATCATAGCCCCTTTTTTATACTAGTCTCAATGCAGTCTCCAACTTGTACATCTTTCCTTTTTTACGTTTTTTATGTCCTGTTCTGGAAGGTACCGTCTCTAAGGTACCGTCAACATTGTACCGTAGTGTGATGGGTGGAAAGGCCATAGAAAGGTAAGGGCAATTCGGAGACCATCGAGTATGCTCCAGAATAGCTGAATCTTTATAGATACATAGATCCATTCGTAACTTCAGTCCGCAAGCGAAACACTGTACCTCGTATCCCAATCCTGACTCAGGTCCCAAGTAGACAAATCCTGTTCTAGCTAAAACATGCGAAAAAGGTAATCCTTCCCTATCCGTAGGCCATTTCTGAAACGTGTCCAATCGACGGGCACAATCACAATAGTCAGGTAAGAAGACTGGAAAATGGTAGGGTTTGAACTTGGAGTTCTCATCGGGTTTCTCACTCGATTCTTGCTGTGGCGAAGTCATCTTTCTGGTGGGGTAACTATCCTCTTACAACCAATGTTTTATACCAACGTGTCCATACGGTAAGGTGAAATGATTGGGAAGTCGAACTCGCTTCTGGTACACGATTTGATAGACTTTTTCCAAGGGCCGACTGACGATGTGGTGAGTGGGTAAACGTACAATCTTGTTCGGTTGATAGGTGGTCACTTTAAAGTTTCCATCCTCTCCCGATTGCAAGGCTTCTTTCAATACCCCAAAATTGACCACTCGACTGGTACGATAATTCAGAGTCAGTCCTTTCACTTTGCACGTCGTGTGCACTTCTCCTTGTTTGTCCCGGTATTCGTAGCCGTAATTTTTGGGACCGCCACTGACGAAACTTAGAATCTTGTCGTCGGGATGCTCGTCTGTCCAGGCTCCTAAACGGTCTCCTTCGATGTTAGGGTGATGTTGAATCGGGTGATGGATGTAAATGCAACTGTCCGTGTCAAAGTACAGGACGCGTTCTTCTAACAGTTCTAAAGCTTCGTACAATTTTAAGCGAGCATGAGCTGTCACGTAAGCCGCAATGATGACATTTCCAAAAGGGTCGTCTTGTACAAAGTCCAGATCTTCTTCGTAATTGACCAAGATCAAATTCTCTCGAACGACGTCCACGTGTTTCATGTATTTGGTTTTGTCGTGAATCATCTGGAAGTAGCGGGAAGGTTCTGTCAAATATTCCGTCTTGGGTAAACACGGTCGTTGTGCCATTTTACCCCACAAGCAATTTAACATCACTTTGGCAAACGATCGCCTGCCTTCGTTTTTCTCGATGTGGTCTAAAGTGATACCTTCTTGTGCGTAATATTTCTCTTTGAATTGTATTTGGTCTTCGGGAGTGTGACACCAGGAAGGATAGCCGCTAGCTTCTTGCTTCAGTTTCAAAAAGGCATCCACGTAGTCTGCGAAAATGCCTTTCTGCGTGGGGTCACCCTTGCGGTACTGTTGTGTCTTGGGAAAGTGGCAAATTTCGTACACTTCTAACAGTTGGTATCCCATGTCCAGAGCTTTGAACAATTCCACGCTGACCCAGGTTCCCGTCAAGGCCCGTTCTTCCTGGCTGTGCTGACAAGGCTGGTCTTGGTTGCACGTTTCGGCACAAGTACGGCACAAGGGAAACATCAGTTTGCCTTGACAATGGTGAGGTAAGACGGGATGGTATAGCTTCGTGGGAGGCAAAACTTTGCACTTGATCAAGCCTTCGTATTGTCGAATGTTGACCAGGTCGATGTGTTCCGTCAACAATTGCGGGTGCCCTACAGGAAAGCGACAATATTTGCACACGTAGGGATACAGCGAACACACGTCCAAGTATTTGATTTCTTCTCCTTTCTCTTCGTCGGCTTGGTACAGCAAACAGGTGGCATTGGTCCTTCCTCCGTACAAACTATCCCTCGGGTTCAGCGGGTCCATGAACTGGTAACTTTCCACGAGACGTTTAAACTCGGGATCGGTTTTCATACGGTGATCGTACTCGTGTTCCCACATTTCCACCACTTGGTATCCTTCCTGTTCTAACTTTAGGCGTCGCTGACAAGTGTCCTGGTACAAGTCTTCCATGGTTCGTTGCAAAAACTGATTTTTAGTACCACGGTCAGGGTAGCAGACGGGACATCCGTGAAATAAGCAACCGTTAAACTCGTACACGATCTTGGGGTTTTCTAAGTCCCAGCCATCGACCGAATATGTTCCGATGGTCTTTTCGCCCCCTCCGTTGCGGGCATGCTGAATCCACTTGTCTTCCTTGTCGCACAAGTAATGTAACCAACGTAGGGCTTTGACCGAGTATTGACGTTTGACAAAGTGGGTCGTTTGAGGACTGATGACAGCCACGGTGTTTTCAGGCATGAATCGTTGTCGATACACTAAGGAACACGCTTTGGCAATGGTGCAAGCTTCTTTCAAAGGATCGACCCCTCCGTGTTCCATGAACAGTTCTCGAAATTTTCCACAGCAACGCCGTAAAATGTCCACGTCGGAACGACAATACTTTAGCATTTCTTCCTGAAAGTCGAAAGGGTCCGAAGCGTGAGCCTGGTACCAAGCGTAGAAAGCTTCTCGTTGTTCGGTACGCATGTTGTCGGGGTCGTAATAGTGAGCCTCAGGTAAATGGGGTAGAACGGCGTGTTGATTGGCTTCCGTATTGAAAAAGTGTGGAAAGTACCCTTTAGCCATTTCTGTCATTCCAAACGTTTTAGGCATTCGACTCAAAGGCATGGCCAAATAGCTCATCGAATCTTTAAACTGTACTTGTCCCACTTGCATGAAAATGATTTTGGCTCCGTTCAAAGTCACTTTAGGACGCTCGGTGCCTTGTTCCGTATAGTACCTCAAAAGAAACTGTCCATCGTATCCGGAGAAATTGTGAGCCATCACCGTGGCATGACGATGACAATCTCCGTAACGTTCGATGTCCTCTTGGCTCCACGTCTTGTCGATGGGGTCTAAGACCCATTGTGCAAAATCGGCTAACGTGTTCGGTCCCCGAAAGATTTTTTCACGTCCTCCAGGAATCTTGCTGCAGTGAGGGCAATGACTGAAGATAGGTTCTTGAATGCACTTCTCGCACGCTCGATGAGCCACGCAAAAATTAGGAATGTGAATGCCGGTCTCTTGCATGCATTCGAAATCGAAAAAGATGAAATTGCCTTTCTTCTTGTGACCGTCCTCTTTCTCTGGTGGGGGTTGGTATTTTTGCACGTAACATTGGTGTTCCAAGTCCACGATGTGGTGACAAATGTGACATTTTTTCTTTCCTGAACATACGTGTGCCTTGACACTATTGGTACGTATGCCTTCTCCACACGCGGGGCACAATCTCAGCAGTTGACAAGCGCATTTCTTCTGTGAACCTTGCGTCTTCAAATGTTGTTGGTAACAGGTAGGGCTGACAAACGTGCGCAGACAAGTGGAACAAGGCACTGGTTCTTCGCTCAGACAGGGTGGAGAGGCCAAACATCCTGAGCATTTCCATCCACAATGTTTGTGTTGCTCTCGATTATTATAACCATAGTCACATTTCTCACAATAATAAACATATCTCAGGAATCCAGTGATACTGGTAATGGTATCGAAATGGTCATCGTGATGATAAAGGTGAATGTATTTTCCGTCCTTAAAATCTTGGCCTCGAAACAATAGAGGCCCGCGCATTTCTTGAGGGTGCACTTTCAAGGTGTAGCGTGGAGCTAGGACATCTTGCAATTTTTGCATCTCGGGAATGCCACAGGGTGTGTCTTTGGGCAGTCCGGCTTGTTGTAACAGAAGTTCTGCTTCGTTTCGTTGTTTGGCTCGGTCGGAACGTTGAATAGTGTTCCAGGTTCTTTTCCATTCTACCGTGTCGTTCTTGTTGGCATAGGTTCGTCCCACCACGATGGCACGGGCTAAACACATCTGGTCATGAGGGTTGTTAATTCGGACGAGACTCGTTTTGGTGTTGCGAAGGTCGTCCACCAATAACATCTTTTTGCGTCCGGTCCCTTGAGGAGGAGAGACGTGGGTCATGTCCAATGTGGCTTTTCCATCGGTGATGTCAAACTGGTCATTAGATTGTTGCACGTGTTGAATCTTGTCCATGACTTTGGAAGCGGTCAATTCTGCAGGGGTGCTAAACTCGATCCAAACAGGGGATTTCAAACCGTCGTGTTGTATGGAAAGTCTCAAGCGGTCGTCTTCTTTGGGTTGACATTGTCGCTTGAGTGCAGTGAGCAGAGAATCCCACACTCCGGTGATGAACCCTTCTGCTTTCTCTAACGGTACTTCGGACTTGAAATCTTTAAACTTCACCGTGTATTTGTAAGCCGTGGTTCTAAATTTTCTAGAGGAGCGCTTTTCCGTCTCTCGAATGGAATAGTATTTTTCAGGGTTGACTAAGGGTGGTGAACTTGGTTTAGAGGTTTCAAATTCTGGTTCACTCATGTCCTCTTCAAAATCACTGGCATGAATTTGTGCCAAGATCTCAGCCCTGGTACGAGGCGATAGATCACGTTTCTGCCTCTTACTTTCTTCTTCTTTCTTCTCGAATGAATGGGATCGTTTCATCTTGAAAGCAAAAAGTCAAATGACTCAAGTTCAAACACCATAAACTACTTTATAGTCATAGCAGACCAGCGTATATAAAAGGGTGTGTGTCTTGTCCTTTCACTATTCATTTCACTCTCGAGCCGAGCACAACGATGGAAGAGACTGACCAGATGGAACGTTTCGTCAGAGCTTTGCGAGGGGTCATTAGAAAATTCTCTTCAGACCAGCCTACGGACTACTCTCCTTCCTTTAGAGATAAAAGTCAAGATACTTGCTATATCTGTCAGAAGAAAGGGCATTGGTCTTCAGAGTGTCCAGACCGTCAAAAAAGAAAAAAAAAAACAGGGGATAAAAGAGACAAAAGTCAAGATACCTGTTATTATTGTAAAGAAAAAGGACATTGGTCTCCAGATTGCCCAAAAAAGAAACAAGAGGAGTCAGAAGAAAAGAGGAATTCTTCAGAAGAAGAGAGGGATTCTTCAGAGGAAGAGAGGGATTCTTCTGAGGAAGAGAGGGATTCTTCTGAGGAAGAAAGAAGACAGGTGAAGAAAAAGAAACAGGAGAAAAAAAGAAGAAGGGAAGAAAGCGAGGAGGAAGAAGAGGAAAAGAGTGTGACGGTGAAGAAATTCAAAAAACGGAGAGACTAAACAAGGAGAAAAGAAGAAATTAATGAACTTTTAATTAAAGTGTTGTGTTATAAATTGTGAATTGGATTGTAAAAAATGGAGAAAAGAATAAATGAATGATATAAGGTAAGTGTCTTTGAGTTGTGATTTTAAAATAAGAAGCTACACTCACGCACTCATACACAGACACGTATTAAAAGGGTAACATGGGTGAGGTTTTTTTTTGAGTTATTGGCAAATTGAAATTGTATTTCTTTTCGAGAAATGTGGGTGGCCCTGAAAAGGGCCTTTTTTCTTCATGGTGTAGGGGTGAGTTTAAGCAATCAATTTTAACTGCCTTTAGCCTTTGCCACGGCCAAGGCCTACTTCTGGACTGCGTAATGTTGATGATGATGATTGGGTTGAAATCACTAAGGGTGGTACGGTAGGCTTAGTCACAGGGTTGACATGTTTGGCTCGGGAAGGTCGTATTCTCTTCGGTCGTGATAAAGAAGTCTGATACATTTGTTTCAGACTTCTTAACTCCGCTAAAATGTCCAACAGTACCGTGACCGTTTGATTTTCACCCTCTTGTTTCTTTGCTGCTACTTCTTCTTGCTGTTGTTGCTGTTGTTTTTTTCTTACCTCTTCTTCTTGTTGCTGTTGCTGTAGGAGAAAAGTCTGTTCCGCTTCCTTTTGTCGTTGTATAAATTTCTCCAATTCTTCTTTCTGTCTCTGTCTAAAATTCTCCACTTGCGGTAATGAAGAAAGTAACGAAGGTTCCGGAACAAATTCTTGCGAGGAGAGAAAATCCACAAAATCCCAATTCACCTCTTCTGAAAGTAAGTCCGGGTTCCCTTGGGCAGTCTCCCCTGCTGGTGCACCCCACTGGATCGTTTTCTGAGTTTCCGTCATGTTGAATCACTGTCGCATAGATTGACTGCACACAAGCGCTAGCGAATCTATATTGACTACGTGACGTCACAGACTGCTCTCTTCGGATTGGATGCGAGCTGACTGAATTCTGTAACGCGTGTTCGGATTGGTAAATGAACTCAATCCGTTTCAATCCTTCCTCCGCCTATAAATAAGCGCCGTTCAATGCATTGATTCACCTGTTCTCGTCGCTTCAAGATGTGGACTACAGTTGAGTCATCCACCCTTGTGTCTTCCATGATGTTTCGGACAGACTTGCTCATGTATGTCCGATCGAAGTGGACCGTTGTCCACAGGACAAACACCAGCCTGTGGATACGTAGGATCTACGTAGAAAGACAAGGATGCCTGAAAAGAGTGCTGATGTACGGACCAACAGTAAGACGCAGCCTAAGGACAAGAAGAAGACCAATGCGGTGCCATTTATGTTAATGAATACATTAACATAAAACCCAAAGGCCCTTTTCAGGGCCCCCATATTTCTCGAAAAGAGATAGTCTTTGAATTGCCTACCCCTTTTTTTAAAAAAATTTTTTTTAAAATTTAAAAAAAAAATCCCATGTTAAATTCCCCTTGTACGTAGAGTGACCCACGATTTTTCGCCATGTTAAATTTCCCTTGTACGTAGAGTGACCCACGATTTTTCGCCATGTTAAATTTCCATTGTACGTAGAGTGACCCAGGGGTCCCTGTAATGCTAATTCCCATTGTACGTAGGGTGACCCCATTCACTACTTGTGTTCTACTCCTCTCTTCAAATCATACGCCATCAGTGCAACTGACTCACAAGCGTGACCAGCGAGTATAGATTATGTCCAGATTACTGAAACAGTTATAGATACTAAGTCGATCATATTGCAACGAAATTTTGAACACGTTGTATGTCGACAAAGGACTTCAAGTCCATATAAGCCGTTGCTGAGACCCTCGTTTGATAAACAGGTTTATGTTTCTCATGTAAAGTCTTGCTAAAATAATATCTAAGTCGTTGCTGTGAACAAAAAGAAATTTTGACACTTGCGTTTTGATACTGCATCTTCCAACAACGTAATAAATTAAATAGAGACTCGACCAGACTGTAGTATCTTTTTTAATGTCAATCGGTCTTTCTTGGCCAATAGATTGACAGATCCTGAAACTTTGTTCATCGTCAACGAGGAGGAGGAACACTAACCTCAAGCAGAACAAGCCTGAAAACGTCTTCAATCGATGCGCTGAAGGCCGAGTACTCTGGAGACATCGTCTTTTTGGGAATGGAAGAGGGCACATGTGAACGCAAGTCCTTAGACGTGAAGAACGGGGTAATACAATGAACGACTTTACTGTATGTAATACCGTACAAATTACTGGACAGAATTCATATACCAAGTGGAATACTAAAATTTTGAATTGACGTACTATCCACATAGGGCGGTAATAAAAACGGTAAAATGTATATCGTAAGCCCAAGTTAGACAGCTGTAGTGTGAGGTTTTCGTCTCTGATATAATATAGCTCCTTGTCTGCGAAACTGATTAGGTTTAATCGAATCAATCGTGAAAAAGCAGAAGTAGAAATTGGTTTTGCAGTGTCTCTAATATGTGCGTACGTCCTGGATTAGTGACTACAGTATGGTGCCAAACCCTGTCTCTAAGGGAAGATCACTCTTCTCTGCATTCAAGCTGAAACAGACATACGTAGTTTTTTGTTATGTAACACAATCTTGTTAGGCCTAAATTTGAAAGGCTGTGGTTGTATTCCAAGTGTGATGTTATTAGGTAAAGTATTTCACGAGGAAAACATGAAAAACTCTTAGGTTTCATTTCTTATGACGCTATGAAATATTTAAGGGAAATAATGTTTGTATTTCTGTTCTTTATATGAATAAATGGTGTAATTTATGTAAACTTGGTCGAGCATTCGCTATCCCAATGAAGTTGACATCTGTATGAGAGGCAATAGTTTTAACCATTCAAACAAGATTTTATTGTCAGTACTTTTCGCTTTGAAGAATGAATGTAGGAAAATAAACTCAGAAATTAACCGAGAAAACACCGGGAATAATGCACGTGTTAGCGAATTGGTCTCAATAATACTGGTCTCGATAATACTGGTCTCAATAATACTGGTCTCGATAATACTGGTCTCAATAATACTGGTCTCGATAATACTGGTCTCAATAATACTGGTTTCGATAATACTGGTCTCAATAATACTGGTCTCGATAATACTGGTCTCAATAATACTGGTCTCGATAATACTGGTCTCAATAATACTGGTCTCGATAATACTGGTCTCAATAATACTGGTCTCGATAATACTGGTCTCGATAATACTTTTCTCAATAATAATGTTGGTTTCTTGCTGATGTACATGTAAAAGGCTTAGTTTCTTTTCTGATAACGAATCTAGTATACAACTGAAACATGTTGGTAATGTTTGCCTGTAACATTCACCGGATAACATAGCAATAAATTCTTAGCAAGGCAGAATGAAAATTAATTTCGGTGAGTGAAACAGAGTTTATAATTTTTTGTCTGTTTTAGTTCTGTGACACTCAATCAGTAATTAAATGTTAGTACGTTGTAAGAACACGGGTAATCAGCAATTTCTGTTTGATTATTGTTTATTTTAAACTTTTGCTATGACTACTATTATTTTGTAAACAATTTTAAGTCAAGCGCAGCATTTACGTCTAGTGCATTATTTTTATCTGATAGTAGGTGAACTCTGATTAGAGATATTTTGAACAAAAATGAAGACATCTCAACAAGACAATTATTGGAAATTAGTTTCTGTCTTTGTTAGCATTAACTCGTATCTTTATTATGACTTGCATCCCCATAATCAATGTCTGAAAAGGGTTTCCAACTGTTGGAAATGCACCTTGGTTTGGGCACTGAAGCGTATTTCAAACCTATGATTACAGCAACAAAGTGCATTGTCTTGAGAAAGTTTTTAGTACAGTTTAAGCACACACACATAAATACATACATACATACATACATACATACATACATACATACATACATACATGCATGCATGCATGCATGCATACATACATACATACATACATACATACATACATACATACATACATACATACGTACGTACGTACGTACGTACGTACGTACATACATACATACATACATACATACATACATAAAGATAGATAGATAGATAGATAGATAGATAGATAGATAGATAGATAGATAGATAGATAAACAGATAGATAGATCTTTCCAAAAATAAACATTCCAAATCAGCTTACAATAATAACACCGAGTGTCGGTCCATTTAGCTGTATTAAGATTCGGCCAAAGTCATTTAAGAATCACAGGTTCAGGACCCGAACTTGGAACGCACGTTATATTCAGTGTTATACCACTGGTTCTAAATTAAATCAGATGAATTACATTTATATTCTCCATGTTAAAATATTTTTTACTTGATATTTATTTTTCAAAACGATATGTAGCAAAACGGGAAATGAGCTTTCTCTTATTGGAATATGAGTTTCTTCCTCAGATAAAACAATAAACTATGGTGTACTAAAGAACTTCAGATTGGAAAATAATTGACTAACATTTCCTGTTCTTTTTCCGAATCAGGACACATTGCGTCCATGTCAAAATGGTTGGCGGTTTACATAATTTTAAATATTTTCATCCAATAATTTTGAACTAAAATTTTACAAATTCCATTTCATGTCAGTGAGGTAGATTCTGTTTTTCCCTTAAGAACATCATGTCGTTCCATGCGACCTCAGATGATCTTTGCGAGTCACCTCTCAATGCTTGCCACACATTTTGGCACTGGTTCGAGACATTATCTATGCCATGCTCTCGCCTAATTTCGCTTTGAAATGTTTACGGTCTTTCGATGGTAGTAAATAGTGCTCTATTTAGAAGTGGAATAGATTTCCAAAGAACCTGTTACGCTTTTATAGGCTTATCAGAAATAACAGCTGATTTATGGTTGGAAAGGAAAGAATAGTCCAGGTGATTTCCAGAACACCCTTGATAGCAACAGTATATTTGCATATATTCCTTGTTGATAGATAAAATAAGACATTGCTATAAATCTGGAAACTTTCAATGCATTGAAGATAGCTCCAAGGCGTTACCATCGTCTACTGAAATGAAAAGCCAGTTGTAGTCGTCTTGTAATAAAAAGCAAACGTTCACTTAGTTATATCAACAAGAAGCAAACACTTTATTATATGCCCCCAAAATAGAGATGCTTTTTAACTTTCTTTAAGGTGGATTATCTTTCCCAATAAAAGTTGGTGCTCTATTCAAGTCAAAACAACGCCCGTTGATTCTCTTTGCAAGTGAATACTTCATAACGGAAGAATTTGATGTCCGATATCCGATGTTAATCACCAAGGACAAAGTAATGTAATATGTCCGGATGACATTTGCTCATATATCAAGGGTCTGTTGATGGCTGAGTGGTCTGCAAGGCGTTCGCCTTTACATATCACTGACACATCCCACCTCTGTCCGAGTGGGTAATCTTTCCGTGGGTCGGTGGTTCTTTCTGGGGTCATCCGGAGTTCCTCCTGCACCATATATAATGGCCACCATGTATAGGATAGCATGTACTGAAAACGACTTTAAACCCCACAAAACAAAAAGCCCGCAATCAAGCATAATATCAAAATTAAATAACGGAATTATCATCAGATGACCAGATGAGGTTACTGATGAAGATTACAATACTTTAGATGTTATTTTGAATTATTTAAAAGCATATTTCGAGGCGGCAAAATAGGCAACATGGCCAAAATGTATAATCCAGTGGCGAACGATTGCTCTTTATAAAGTACAAAGCACCTTAAATATACAAAGTCACAATACGTTAAGACCTGATATGAAGTACACGGAGCGAATTAGGTATATCAGTGCATGAAATATGTTCGAACAGAATAGAACCGTTAACGTTTTTCTGCTTACTGTAAAAATGTGAGACATCTCTTTCAGATTAGCGTTTTGGTATGTTTACATGCTTACTAGGAACATGAATTGTCGTCTGCTTCTTTTAAATGACAATGTTTGGCCAGACATTTTGCCTGATTTCATTTTACGTTACTTTTAGACCTGATTACCCAATTAATTTGAGAAAGTGTTTTGTTTCTTTTGTATCTGGATCAAAGCATTCCTAGTTAACCATACCAGTATCTAGCAATACTTGTCTCGATAAGGGCACTCAGTTTAGATGCAAAACGTAAGAAATTATGTATTTCGTGTAAGCGTTATTAGTTGATGCTGGGAGACATGTTAAAGGGGTACATACCTGAAATTTTGGTATACGCCTAAATCCATTTCTAGACTGCTGGCTGAAATAAATGTATATGCGTTCTCGTGTTCAAGGCAGTTTAGTACCTTAACAAATTTGTTATATCAATTGAGCAGTGGCCACATGGCATAGAACATAATTGAACTTATCAGATTTGTTGGTTAGTATTTATCCGGACAATTTCTGGTATAAAAAGGTGGACAATCAGTTTCATTCTGACTGGTAGAGGAAGAAATGAAGCTCTTCTTATCTCTTATATATTCATTCCGAATACTTGCAAGAGATCCTTCAAATTCGTGTAGATAAAAATGCTGCCGCCTGTAGATAAACTAAATTCGCGTTGCGTGTATGCTCCGCTTTCATCAATGAACCTGAATGGTATGATGAATTTAAAAAATGCACAGAAAGAATCGTTATCGTAGTCTGTAAGCATTTGAAAGATATTAAGTAGGCAAACATAAGATATTAGGAATTTGATGCATTTGGTCTGTCTTGACAAAATAATTATAGTAGCTTATCGTGAGTTAATAAGGATAATATATAACGTGTTACTATTCTATGGACTTGGACTATGTAATAAGAAAGAAAGGCACCATTAAGTGTTGCGTAATTGAAAAATATAATTTATTTCTCTAAAATGCAAAAGGAATTCTAAAAAGTGAGTAAATAACATACAGTATGGTGAATGAATTCCTAAACCCCTAAGCTTTCTATCAATTCAAATAGTTCCGCGTAATCCGAGTAAGTTTCAAAAGCATTCCGAATGATGTCACTAATGCATTGATGTGTCAACAGTACAAAAGAAATCACTGATATAATGCCAAAATATCTTTAAATGAATTCAAGGTAATTCCAATATAGCTATTGATCTAAAATGTCTTTGAATGAATTCACAGTAATTCAGTACAGCTATTAATCCAAATAGTCTTTAAATGAATGTTAGAGAAATATAATTCCAGCTAATGATTAAAATTAAATAAATGAATCAATCTTCTCTATGTATCTCTTCCAATACCAATAGCACTATTAAGAATGTCTAATTCCACGTGGTAATTCACTTATGTAGAAAGATAAGACGCGATAGCCTACATTGCAATATATGGATTTGAATGAAAGATAAGACGCGATAGGCTACATTGCAATATATGGATCTGAATGAATCATTCTTGGTACTTCGAAATGCTCTGTCAGTAAGAAAATCAGGAAATAGGTCAGTAGCTCTTATCCAGAAAACCTACGACCTCCATATATATCACGTGATGTTTACCTGAACTATTTAGACATTGAAACTTATGAATGAAACAACTTACCCATTATATGTGACTTATCTCATAGTGCGAACTTACTTCTTGGTAAGAAATTTAGTATTTAAAATAATATTAACTAAATAACCCTTACAAAAACTATAATTATGAACGATAATACACATAGTATAGATATTCATAGCAAACGGAATATTCATTTTTTATTCAGTTCGAACTTGAGATAAAATTTCAGCTGTATCGAATCAAACATGAAGTGGGATTATATAGAAAAGTTTATATATTACCCTTCTGTGAAGTGTTGTAACGGGATATTTTGCTCACAAACTTCATCTATGATGTATGTGAAGTAAATACTGAGAATCAAATATAAGTATTGTTGTTTGATTAACACCTCACTTATTGATAGGTTTCCATACACATAATTAAATAGAGAATGTGAGTGTAAAACTGATAGCAACTTTTCATGGACATTTCCTCAAAAAACAGATGGACGTGGGTAGACTGACTTTATCTGTTAAAAAAGTACTTGAATGTATTCTCGATCTCAACTGGGGGCCCTGGTGGCTAAGTGGAATAAGGCGCTCCCATTTTCCGATCAGTGACATCTTAAATCTTTTCGTGTACGGTTCACGTCTCGGACTCGGCCACCGGGGGTATTTGAGAAAGCTTGTCAATAGTTTCCCGTTGATCGGTTGGCCCTTCCCTTGGTCGTCAAGGGTTTTAAGAATTGCAGAAGTTAAGCACGTTATTGACTGTACTTTTAAAAATCCCACAAAGCCTAGCAATTGAAACATTTCTATGCCAAGAAGGGTAAATACGCTTAGCACTGACTTTGACGCAATCTTTGTACATTTATAACCCTGGAAGATTTGGTACCAACGACTACAACAGGCGCTATATGATTTGTTTAGCTCCTATTATGAAATTATTGAAAATAATCTACGGATGATACATGTGTACCAATGTACTTTACACAACATCAGGAACGGCGTTTGGGGGTGGCAAGTGGGGCGACTGCCCCAGGCCCCGCTCTTCAGGCCTAAGGTCGTCCTTATGAGTCTGTCAAGCTATGTTCTCCGGTAAATTGGAAACGCCGATACAGGCCGCACGTAATGCACGCAAAGTTGCGGAGTCAACTTAGTCAACTTCGTAACGCAATTAACACGTGATCTAGTCTTGACATAATCAGTGTTTGCAGTAGCATACCAATCGAGGTACCGATACTCTGGCCCCGCGTACTCATAACGCCGCCTCTGCACAACAAGTACTGTATCAAGACATCAGGTGTACAAACACATTGGCTGTTGAGAAATTTAAAATTATTCTTGCTATCTCAAGTCACACAAATCGTTCAGAAAAAGAGATAAAAATTGATAAGTATGTTTTTGAACGCCAACCGAAACTAGAGAGGCATTTGTAAAATAACTGGCTTCGTTTCCAAGAAAGAATCAACATTATGAATTGGGTATGCGTGGAGTTAATCCCAGTTAAGTATAATTTACAAATTAATAAATTTGTGTAAAATTAAATTTTGCACTGCACGCAGTTAAGACTATTTATTATTATTGACGTTGCTATAGCTACGACTACTACAATTGCTGCTTTGTCATAATGGCGTCCGCAACTTCTGCTTCAACACTTATTACTACTTGATTACCATAATCGTGTATTCGGTTTCCTTTGCTATTGCTTAGACCACTAATAATAGCATTGATGTGTCCGCTGCTGCTGCTACTGCTACTACTACTACTACTACTAATAATAATAATAATAATTCTTATGATTTTTCAGGTATTGGCTTCAGGGACTGACTTTTAAATAACTGTTTCATTCCTATACAGTCATGCCATTATTAAAACTTCCGGACAGTTGTGACATTGAAGGTTGGAGCTATTGAATGTACGCAGGTCACCAAACGTATCTTATTTATACTCCAATTGTCATACGGAGTCCTATTAGACTTGATGATACATTAAACAGTAGATGCAGTCTTCTGGGTTATTGAGTGTAAACAGTTCACCACACGTAGCTTATTTCTTCCTCAATTATTATTATTATTATTATTATTATTAGTAGTAGTAGTAGTAGTAGTAGTAGTATTAGTAGTATACATTAAACTGTAGATGCAGTCTTCTATGTTGTTTTTATCATATTGCGGCTCTATATTTCTTATACTTGATATGTTTTAACGGTTTACACCGGTAAGAACATAAGGATGGGATAATTCTGTTTATCTCTTCGACTTGAAAATCTGTGCATCTGGGTGAAAGTTTATGTTTTATCACAGCCATTTCCCTCTAATTACAAACAAAAACAGATATCACTCAAACATTGTGACCTAAAATGTGACAGGATTTATGATTCATAAAGAAGTTATTGTAGAGTGTGATTTGCGCTAATGTTCTTTGTATTTCCTTTCAATTTATTAATAATTTTCATATAACCATAGCTATCGTTCGTTTGAATTCCATGCCTTGTTTATCTTTGAATAACTAGGATACATGTTCATTATGTAGTTGATATGACGACGAGAATTTCTTCATGTCTTCACTCTGTCGAAATTAGGATTAGATTTAATATTTCTCTCCCCCTCGTTGAAGATCACCACCTTCCATGATTGATCTGGAATCATATACTATCCGGGTTTACACTATAAACTGTTACCGTATCACACCGTTTATGTTTCGAAATTGCTCACTTTCGTTTAAACATAGACCTAACGCACTTACATATTCTGTGTGTATTTGGAACCCACCATTCCAGTCTCCAAAAGTGCACAACAGTTTCAAACATTTATTATTTAGACGGAAAAAAGGACAAAAGCGCAAGACAAATTAAACATTAGACTCTGAAGATGGAATATGTTTATTCAAAACAAGCCTCTAAAATCCGTGAAAGATACCTGTAAGGCAAAATATTTCTGAAACCAATAATATCAAACTTGTGCAAATTTTAACTCGGAGGTTTTGTCAAGAAATAAAAAAGCAACGATCCTACAATGAGTACAATGAATTTTAAGAATTTGTACAGGTCGTATGTATTGAGAAATTAGTACACGTTGTGGATATAAAGACAAATACAGGTCAGGAGTAGAAGGGTTAGTGCAAGTCCTGAATGTGATTAATATAGGTCGTGAATAAAAGGATAAATACAAATCGTCAGTATAAATATTAGTACAGGTCGTGACAATACGAATAAACACAAGTCGTCAATATAAATATTAGTACAGGTCATGACAATATGAATTAATACAAGTCGTCAGTATAAATATTAGTACAGGTCGTCAGTATAAATATTAGTACAGGTCATGACAATATGAATAAATACAAGTCGTCAATATAAATATTAGTATAGGTCGTCAGTATAAATATTAGTACAGGTCGTGACAATATGAATAAATACAAGTCGTCAATATAAATATTAGTACAGGTCGTGACAATATGAATAAATACAAGTCGTCAATATAAATATTAGTATAGGTCGTCAGTATAAATATTAGTACAGGTCGTGACAATATGAAAAAATACAAGTCGTCAATATAAATATTAGTATAGGTCATGACAATATGAATTAATACAAGTCGTCAATATAAATATTAGTATAGGTCGTCAATATAAATATTAGTACAGGTCGTGACAATATGAATTATTACAAGTCGTCAATATAAATATTAGTATAGGTCGTCAATATAAATATTAGTACAGGTCGTCAATATGAATTAATACAAGTCGTCAATATAAATATTAGTACAAGTCAATATACATATTAGTACAAGTCGTCAATATAAATATTAGTACAGGTCAATATAAATATTAGTACAAGTCGTCAATATAAATATTAGTACAGGTCGTCAATATAAATATTAGTACAGGTCGTCAATATAAATATTAGTACAGGTCGTCAATATAAACATTAGTACAGGTCGTGACAATATGAATTAATACAAGTCGTCAATATAAATATTAGTACAAGTCAATATACATATTAGTACAAGTCGTCAATATAAATATTAGTACAGGTCAATATAAATATTAGTACAAGTCGTCAATATAAATATTAGTACAGGTCAATATACATATTAGTACAAGTCGTCAATATAAATATTAGTACAGGTCGTCAATATAAATATTAGTACAAGTCAATATAAATATTAGTACAAGTCGTCAATATAAATATTAGTACAGGTCGTCAATATAAATATTAGTACAGGTCGTCAATATAAATATTAGTACAGGTCGTCAATATAAACATTAGTACAGGTCGTGACAATATGAATTAATACAAGTCGTAATCATAAGTACAGGTCGTGAAAATAAATATTAATATAGGTCGTGAATATAAGAATTAGCATCACGTCGATAGTATAAGGTTTAGTAAGGTTATGAATATAAGGATTGCGATTATATCGATTAGTACTGGTCATGATTATACGGATTAATACTGGTCTTAAATATGAGGATTAGCGCAAGTCTTGAATACAAACATTATACGGGTCGTGAGTGATAATTAGTACATATTATTGGTATAAGTATAAATACAGGCCGTGAATATAAAGATTAATATGGGTCGTGAATATAAGACTCATTACAGACAACAAATATAAGGACTAATACACGTGTTGAATTTAAGGATAAGTATATCTCGTTAGTATAATGTTTAACACCGATCTTGAGTGCTAGGTATAATCCATGCCAAGGATGATAGATTTTCCTATGCGAATGTCTGCTCAAAAGTACTTTGTGTAAACTTCTCTTGAATTCGTCGAAAAGCTGCTTCTCCGCGATATGTAGTCAACAAATATTACAACATTTAGTAAATCTGTTATGAGTATCCCCAATTTTGTTGTACTGATGAATATGATGTTGACGCTTCTGGATAATGTTTCTTGTTGTTGCAGTTCCCTAAGAAGCTAATCTCCTGAGGGAACCAGTCAACTGTTAACTAGTTACAAAAGTTGTAAGGTCCACCGTCAGTGTGTTTAAACTGAGGCAACGGCCAATGAACAATAAACTTTGTGGATAGTTCTTAATTCAATAAAACATTTTTCTTTTGTTTGGCAAATCAAATAAGTTTGTCCCTTCAGCTATCAAATTAATATTTCACACGACCAGATGTCAAAATGCAGCGTGTGCCGGCATATTTTGGAAGAATAAATATTCTTTCGTTTTGAACCAAAGCATTGTTTTGTTAAGTCGACAAAATGAATATTTGTATGTTGCTGAGCTCAATTTTGAAGCGAGGGCAATTAATTTATTTTGTTTGCTTTATGTCTATAGATGATATCATGACAGGGATAGTTTCAGTAAATATTTGTGTACACAAAATAATTTTAACCCTCTATTTTTCGTTAGTTTGCTATCTCTTGTCAGTAAATCAGCTTTCAGCGAATCAAATACTTTTCTCCCAGTTACATGAATGGTTAACACCGAAACAATTGACGAAATTTGGAATTATAAATATTTGTAATGCAAATTGTAAATACAAAAGGTTTTTTTTAAATAATCATTTAAAAAATCGTTTTCTTTTAAAATAAAATGGAGATAATTTCAGATCCAATTTGATTTAATGGGACGATGTCAATACATTATTCTTGAGGCAATAATGCTCCCCTATGCAAAGAGGGGACGTTAGGCACTATTGATATATCCCAACATGAACAGTATTTTATTACCTCAGAATTTATTGTGAATTCTTTAATTAATTACATATGTGGGCTCTCTAATTAAAATGCCTGGTAGTTCCATGACATAGATTAATTACTGTTATTCCATACTGCTTTGTGTGTCTATTTTTTCAGATTGCATCGCTTCACGAGTACTTGCTTGTTAACTTACACATAACAACTGTAATTCAGGTCTTAATCGAAATCACGCAGCGCATCTTGGTTTGCATTCTTTGCTATTATTAACCTTTCTAAAGACTGTGTGTCAATGTGGCATATTCTATTTACAGCACTTGCAAGTCTCCGGTCAGCCACGATAATCTTTCTCATTTTGTTTTCTTCGTTCCGTGTCACGGGAAAACTTTGTTTATCTAAACGGTACAGCGGGTAATCAGTATAAACAAAAATTGCTTGCTGTCATCATCTTGATGCCTGAGAGAAGCCAGTAACTTTTGGAAGCTGTCTTGCCTCGTTTGCAATGTGGGACGATGATTTCGGTTTTTGAATCTAAATTTTTTAACGTGGACAAGCGCTGTTAATGACAATATGAACGAGCTAGAGTTAGTTTATTTTGATGTGCTGCTCATTCTGCTTGGGACAAATATATCAAAATTCGCTGCACAAGGTAAGAAATTGCTTCTTAATCCTGTCTACATTTGTAAAAACAAAACAAGCGACTCCATCTGCACGAAGTGCGGCTGACGTTAATTAAATATAAAAGCATATATTAGGTACATAAAATCTCGATGAATGTTGTTTACTGTGAAAACTGAAATTCCGGCCAAGGTAAACACACACTTAAAAACCCACACACATACGCTTCAGTGTTAGCATTCTCACACGGTATGAGAAAGTAAGGTTGCACTTGTAATTATATCATATTTGCATAACGAACCAAAATGCTCCTCTGTTGCTTTCATATGTACGATATATAAACCCTGACACTTTGTGAGTCACAAAAATGCCGTAAATGTAATTTCTAATAAACAAAATGACAAGTATATAAAAATATCAAACTGTAGTTATTGTACATGTATTTATTGTGTCCAAATTGTATTCTAAGTATTTTACAATACGAAATATCGTGTTTTATACCCTGTGTTATGAATGCATAGAGCTCATGCAATAATTGATGTAATTTGGATTGGTAGAACTAAGAAAGTACGTTTTGAGAAAAGTCAAGATGCAAAACTGTAGATATATTTTGGCCATTCTTGTTACTAGCTAAAAAGACATGTTTATGCCTTGTCACTTGCAATACTCTTTTCCGGACTGCAGCTTTCTTATGACCTGTATGGCGTCTATCGCTAGCCCAACCCAGAAAAATTGTATCAACAAAGTTAACACGGAAAATTGCAAAGCAGCTAGTGTGTTACACTTCATTCAGCCAGCGGAAATATAAATCATTCGTCGTCTTGTCTTACTGGCTCTGAAGCCTTTACTTTTCAAACAAATCTATCTGTTTCATTTTTTCCCACTAATATAGTCCTTTGACTTATAAAATGGTACATCTCTCATAAATATACGAAAGCTTTTTCCCTCAGTATGATTTTCTATGCTTTCATTATATACCCCAGAGACCACTGATCATAGTGTGAATCATTCTTTTAACTCAAGGTTACGAACATTTCTCCTAAATAACTGTTTAAAATATCAGAATGGCTTTTTCAATATTGTATCTCTCACGTTTGTTGTGGACATTGCTAATATCACGCTCAATTATTAGTTTGTTTGAAAATTTCATTTGTGACTCACTAAACTCGTCCACATTGTTCACTTATCATCTCTACATTCAAATAGACGAAACAGCTGTTTTAGTTCATCCACAAACAAATCTAATAAACTAAAACCTAAAGTCTACTACATGAGTGTACATGGTTTGATTACAAAGCCTACAACTGTGGTTCAAGTCCTACTTGGTCAACAGGACACGAAGTGTATCTGCAAATGGAATACACTCCAGCCCAGTTGATCTATGTTGTGGTGTTCCACAGGGGTCTGTTCTTGGACCTGTTCTGTTCATTATATACACTCAGCCTCTCTCAAGTGTCATAGATCATCATCCAGTGTCTCACCAAATCTACGCTGATGACACCCAAATATACAAATCTAGCCCCCCAACTGAAGTTGATGCTACCATCCAAGGTGTAGAGAGGTGCATTTCTGATGTGAAATCATGGATGACATGTAACAAGCTGCAGATGAATGATGATAAAACTGAGACCATTCTGATGACAACACAAAGACTTTCTCATTCACATCTTTTACCTGAAACAATAAATATCAGCAATACCAACATTAAATTAACACAATCAGTACGAAACCTAGGTGTTACTCTGGACAGTACTCTCACATTGCACCAACATGTCATGGACATATGCAAGGCTGCATATCTTGAGCTGAGACATATCAGCTCCATTCGCAAATATCTTTCAGTTGATGCCACTAAAACACAAGACTGGACTATTGTAACTCAGTTATGTCTGGTTTGCCTCAATATCTACTCCAGAAACTTCAAAAAGTTCAAAACACAGCTGCTCGGATCATACTTAGAGTACCACGATCAGAGCACACTTCCCCGCTGTTCTGTACCCTACACTGGATATCCATTCGATCCAGAATCAAACATAAAATTTGTTCTCTGTGCTACGTTTCACTGACGGACTCTAGTCCAACATACCTATCCGACCTCACCCATTTGTACACACCAGCAAGATACTTACGCTCCTCTTCTGACAATCGTATACTCATTGTTCCTACTATTAAAACAAAGTAATATGGACAGCGTTCTTTTGCATACCAGGGCCCAGCAACGTGGAATCAATTGCCCACTGAACTTAGATACAAAGACAAAGTGATCTCATTCAAGAGTGCTCTCAAGACTCACTTATTTCGACTGCAAGAACAAACTTAAAGACCTAATAATGTTTCCTACCTTAAATATCTTCAGTATGTTTTTTTATGTTTTCTACTTTCATGGTGTTTGTTTTTGTAATCATATCATTATAAATGTTTTTTCTTATAGGTGTTGTCTAATGTTCTAAAGAGCTTAGAGTTTTTAAAGATTACTACATGAGTGTACATAGTTTGATTACAAAGCCTACTACATGAGTGTACATGGTTTGATTAAAAAGACTATTACATGAGTGTATATGGTTTGATTATAAAGCCTACTACATGAGTGTACATGGTTGATTACAAAGTCAACTACATGAGTGTACATCGTTGGATTACAAAGTATACTACATGAGTATACATGGCTTGTTTACAAAGTCTACTACATGAGTGTACATGGCTTGTTTACAAAGTCTACTACATGAGTGTACATGGTTTGATTACAAAGTATACTACATGAGTGTACATCGTTGGATTACAAAGTCTACTACATGAGTGTACATGGCTTGTTTACAACGTCTACTACATGAGTATACATCGTTGGATTACAAAGTCTACTATATGAGTGTACATCGCTTATATACAAAGTCTACTATATGAGAGTACATGGTCGGATAACAAAGTCTACTACATGAGTGTACATGGTTGGATTACAAAGTCTACTACATGAGTGTACATGGCTTGTTTACAAAAAAGTCTACTACATGAGTGTACATGGTTGGATTACAAAGTCTACTACATGAGTGTACATGGCTTGTTTACAACGTCTACTACATGAGTGTACATGGTTGGATTACGAAGTCTACTACATGAGTGTACATGGCTTGATTACAAAGTTTACTACATGAGAGTACATGGTTGTATTACAAAGTCTACTACATGAGAGTACATGGTTGGATTACAAAGTCTACTACATGAGTGTACATGGTTGGATTACGACGTCTACTACATGAGTGTACATGGTTGGATTACGACGTCTACTACATGAGTGTGCATGGTTGGATTACAAAGTCTACTACATGAGTGTGCATGGTTGGATTACAAAGTCTACTACATGAGTGTGCATGGTTGGATTACAAAGTCTACTACATGAGTGTACATGGTTGGATTACAAAGTCCACTACATGACTGTACATGGTTGGATTACAAAGTCTACTACATGAGTGTACATGGTTGGATTACAAAGTCTACTACATGAGTGTACATGGTTGGATTACGACGTCTACTACATGAGTGTACATGGTTGGATTACAAAGTCTACTACATGAGTGTACATGGTTGGATTACAAAGTCTACTACATGAGTGTACATGGTTGGATTACAAAGTCTACTTCATGAGTGTACATCGTTGGATTACAAAGTCTACTACATGAGAGTACATGGTTGGATTACAAAGTCCACTACATGAGTGTACATGGTTGGATTACAAAGTCTACTACATGAGTGTACATGGCTTGTTTACAAAGTCTACCACATGAGAGTACATGGTTGGATTACAAAGTCTACTACATGAGAGTACATGGTTGGATTACAGAGTCTACTACATGAGAGTACATGGTTGGATTACAAAATCTACTACATGAGAGTACATCGTTGGATTACAAAGTCTACTACATGAGTGTACATGGTTGGATTACAAAGTCTACTACATGAGTGTACATGGTTTGATTACAAAGTCTATTACATGAGTGTACAAGGTTTGATTACAAAGTCTACTACATGAGAGTACATGGTTGGATGACAAAGTTTACTACATGAGACTACATGATTGGAATTAAAAGTCTAATACATGAGTGTACATGGTTGGATTACAGAGTCTACTACATGAGAGCACATCGTTGGATTACAAAGTCTACTACATGAGTGTACATGATTGGATTACAAAATCTACTACATGAGAGTACATCGTTGGATTACAAAGTCTACTACATGAGTGTACATGGTTGGATTACAAAGTCTACTATATGAGTGTACATGGATGGATTACAAAGTCTAGTACATGAGTGTACATGGTTGGTTTACAAAGTCTACTACATGAGTGTACATGGTTTGTTTACAAAGTCTGCAACATGAGTGTACATCGTTGGATCACAAAGTCTCCTACATGAGAGTACATGGTTGGATTACGAAGTCTACTACATGAGTGTACATGGTTGGATTACAAAGTCTACTACATGAGTGTACATGGTTGGATTACAAAGTCTACTACATGAGAGTACATGGTTGGATTACAAACTCTACTACATGAGTGTACATGATTTGATTATAAAGTCTACTACATCAGTGTACATGGTTGGATTACAAAGTCTACTACAAGAGAGTACATTGTTGGATTACAAAGTCTACTACATGAGTGCACATCGTTGGATTACAAAGTCTACTACATGAGAGTACATGTTTGGATTACAAAGTCCACTACATGAGTATATATCGTTGGATTACAAAGTCTACTACATGAGTGTACATGGTTGGATTACAAAGTCTAGTACATGAGTGTACAAGGTTTGATTACAAAGTCTACTACATGAGTGTACATCGTTGGATTACAAAGTCTACAACATGAGAGTACATGGTTGGATTACAAAGTCTACTACATGAGAGTACATCGTTGGATTACAAAGTCTACTACATGAGAGTACATCGTTGGATTACAAAGTCTACTACATGAGAGTACATGGCTTGTTTAAAACGTCTACTAAATGAGAGTACATGGTTGGATTACAAAGTCTACTACATGAGAGTACATCGTTGGATTACAAAGTCTACTACATGAGAGTACATCGTTGGATTACAAAGTCTACTACATGAGAGTACATGGCTGGATTACAAAGTCTACTACATGAGTGTACATCGTTGGATTACAAAGTCTACTACATGAGAGTACATGGCTGGATTACAAAGTCTACTACATGAGAGTACATCGTTTGATTGCAAAGTCTACTACATGAGAGTACATCGTTGGATTACAAAGTCTACTACATGAGTGTACATGATTGGATTACAAAGTCTACTACATGAGTGTACATGGTTGGATTACAAAATCTACTACATGAGAGTACATCGTTGGATTACAAAGTCTACTACATGAGAGTACATGGTTGGATTACAAAGTCTACTACATGAGAGTACATGGTTGGATTACAAAGTCAAGTACATGAGTGTACATGGTTGGATTACAAAGTCTACTACATGAGTGTGCATGGTTTGATTACAAAGTCTACTACATGAGTGTACATGGTTTGTTTACAAAGTTTGCTACATGAGTGTACATCGTTGGATCACAAAGTCTACTACATGAGAGTACATGGTTGGATTACAAAGTCTACTACATGAGTGTACATGGTTTGTTTACAAAGTCTACTACATGAGTGTACATCGTTGGATCACAAAGTCTCCTACATGAGAGTACATGGTTGGATTACAAAGTCTACTACATGAGAGTACATGGTTGGATTACAAAGTCTACTATATGAGAGTACATCGTTGGATTACAAAGTCTACTACATGAGTGTACATCCTCGGATTACAAAGTCTACCACATGAGAGTACATGGTTGGATTACAAAGTCTACTACATGAGTGTACATCGTTGGATTACAAAGTCTACTACATGAGAGTACATGGTTGGATTACAAAGTCTACTACATGAGTGTACATCGTTGGATTACAAAGTCTACTACATGAGAGTACATGGTTGGATTACAAAGTCTACTACATGAGAGTACATGGTTGGATTACAAAGTCTACTGCATGAGAGTACATGGTTGGATTACAGAGTCTACTACATGAGTGTACATCGTTGGATTACAAAGTCTACTACATGAGTGTACATGGCTGGATTACAAAGTCTACTACATGAGTGTACATCGTTGCATTACAAAGTCTACTACATGAGAGTACATCGTTGCATTACAAAGTCTACTACATGAGAGTACATCGTTGGATTACAAAGTCTACTACATGAGTGTACATGGTTGGATTACAAAGTCTACTACATGAGAGTACATGGTTGGATTACAAAGTCTACTACATGAGTGTACATCGTTGGATTACAAAGTCTACTACACGAATGTACATGGTTGCATTACAAAGTCTACTACATGAGAGTACATCATTGGATTACAAAGTCTACTACATGAGAGTACATGGTTGGATTACAAAGTCTACTACATGAGTGTACATGATTGGATTACAAAGTCTACTACATGAGAGTACATCGTTGAATTGCAAAGTCTACTACATGAGAGTACATGGTTGGATTACAAAGTCTACTACATGAGTGTAGATGGTTGGATTACAAAGTCTACTACATGAGTGTACATGGTTGGATTACAAAGTCTACTACATGAGTGTACATGGTTGGATTACAAAGTCTACTACATGAGTGTGCATGGTTGGATTACAAAGTCTACTACATGAGTGTACATGGTTGGATTACAAAGTCTACTACATGAGTGTACATGGTTTGTTTACAAAGTCTACTACATGAGTGTACATCGTTGGATCACAAAGTCTCCTACATGAGAGTACATGGTTGGATTACAAAGACTACTACATGGGAGTGCATGGTTGGATTACAAAGTCCACTACATGAGAGTACATCGTTGGATTACAAAGTCTACTACATGAGTGTACATCGTTGGATTACAAAGTCTACCACATGAGAGTACATGGTTGGATTACAAAGTCTACTACATGAGTGTACATCGTTGGATTACAAAGTCTACCACATGAGAGTACATGGTTGAATTACAAAGTCCGCTACATGAGAGTACATCATTGGATTACAAAGTGTACTACATGAGAGTACATGGTTGGATTACAAAGTCTACTACATGAGTGTACATCGTTGGATTACAAATTCTACTACAGGAGTGTACATGGTTGGATTACAAAGTCTACTACATGAGAGTACATGGTTGGATTACAAAGTCTACTACATGAGAGTACATCGTTGGAATACAAAGTCTACTACATGAGAGTACATGGTTGGATTACAAAGTCCACTACATGAGTGTACATCGTTGGATTACAAAGTCCACTACATGAGTGTACATCGTTGGATTACAAAGTCTACTACATGCGTGTACATGGTTGGATTACAAGGTCTAGTACATGAGTGTACAAGGTTTGATTACAAGGTCTACTACATGAGTGTACATCGTTGGATTACAAAGTCTACTACATGAGAGTACATGGTTGGATTACAAAGTCTACTACATGAGTGTACATGGTTGGATTACAAAGTCTACTACATGAGAGTACATCGTTGGATTACAGAGTCTACTACATGAGAGTACATGGCTTGTTTACAACGTCTACTACATGAGAGTACATCGTTGGATTACAAAGCCTACTACATGAGAGTACATCGTTGGATTACAAAGTCTACTACATGAGAGTACATGGTTGGATTACAAAGTCTACTACATGAGTGTACATGGTTGGATTACAAAGTCTACTACATGAGAGTACATGGTTGGATTACAAAGTCTACTACATGAATGTACATGGTTGGATTACAAAGTCTACTACACGAATGTACATGGTTGAATTACAAAGTCTACTACATGAGAGTACATCATTGGATTACAAAGTCTACTACATGAGAGTACATGGTTGGATTACAAAGTCTACTACATGAGTGTACATGATTGGATTACAAAGTCTGCTACATGAGAGTACATCGTTGGATTGCAAAGTCTACTACATGAGAGTACATGGTTGGATTACAAAGTCTACTACATGAGTGTACATGGTTGGATTACAAAGTCTACTACATGAGTGTGCATGGTTGGATTACAAAGTCTACTACATGAGTGTACATGGTTGGATTACAAAGTCTACCACATGAGTGTACATGGTTGGATTACAAAGTCTACTACATGAGTGTACATGGTTTGTTTACAAAGTCTACTACATGAGTGTACATCGTTGGATCACAAAGTCTCCTACATGAGAGTACATGGTTGGATTACAAAGTCTACTACATGAGAGTGCATGGTTGTATTACAAAGTCCACTACATGAGAGTACATCGTTGGATTACAAAGTCTACTACATGAGTGTACATCGTTGGATTACAAAGTCTACCACATGAGAGTACATGGTTGGATTACAAAGTCTACTACATGAGTGTACATCGTTGGATTACAAAGTCTACTACACGAATGTATATGGTTGAATTACAAAGTCTACTACATGAGAGTACATCACTGGATTACAAAGTCTACTACATGAGAGTACATGGTTGGATTACAAAGTCTACTACATGAGTGTACATCGTTGGATTACAAAGTCTACTACATGAGTGTGCATGGTTGGATTACAAAGTCTACTACATGAGAGTACATGGTTGGATTACAAAGTCTACTACATGAGAGTACATGGTTGGATTACAAAGTCTACTACATGAGAGTACATCGTTGGATTACAAAGTCTACTACATGAGAGTACATGGTTGGATTACAAAGTCTACTACCTGAGTGTACATCGTTGGATTACAAAGTCCACTACATGAGTGTACATCGTTGGATTACAAAGTCTACTACACGAGTGTACATGGTTGGATTACAAAGTCTAGTACAGGAGTGTACAAGGTTTGATTACAAAGTCTACTACATGAGTGTACATCGTTGGATTACAAAGTCTACTACATGAGAGTACATGGTTGGATTACAAAGTCTACTACATGAGAGTACATGGTTGGATTACAAAGTCTACTACATGAGAATACATCGTTGAATTACAAAGTCTACTACATGAGAGTACATGGCTTGTTTACAACGTCTGCTACATGAGAGTACATGGTTGGATTACAAAGTCTACTACATGAGAGTACATCGTTGGATTACAAAGTCTACTACATGGGTCTACATGGTTGGATTACAAAGTCTACTACATGAGTGTACATGGTTGGATTACAAAGTCTACTACATGAGTGTACATCGTTGGATTACAAAGTCTACTACATGAGAGTACATGGTTGGATTACAAAGTCTACTACATGAGAGTACATCGTTGGATTACAAAGTCTACTAGATGAGAATACATTGTTGGATTACAAAGTCTACTACATGAGTGTACATGATTGGATTACAAAGTCTACTACACGAGTGTACATGGTTGGATTACAAAGTCTACTACATGAGTGTATATCGTTGGATTACAAAGTCTAATACATGAGTGTACATCGTTGGATTACAAAGTCTACTACATGAGAGTACATCGTTGGATTGCAAAGTTGTTCCTATTATTTATCTGCTACAAATATGGTTTACATATATATTAATTGTGAGATATCCCACAATATTTCCTTTCAAGGAAATGATGAGAAAATGAGAAAACGCTAATTGTTCGACCGCTAGAGCTCCCCCCAAATTCCATATTAGAGTTTAGTCTTTTTCTTTACACATCTGCATGTTGAAAGCCGCATGGTATGTCGTACGTATGGTTGTAATATATCTAGAGTGGATTTTGAGTTGTGACTCTTTTGAGGTGATTCAATTTAATGATTTGCACATAAAAATCATTGTTGCTGTCAATTTTAATTTCGCCTATTCAAATTTTTTTTTAATGGTCTTTCAAACAACCTTTCCATAGGAAGATTTCTGAAACCTGAGAAGTTAAAATTTTCTACTGCAAAGAGCTCTGGGAATGTTCAGTGTTTCTGAAATGTAAACAGCTCTGAGGAAGTTTAATTGACACTGCATATGAGAGCTAGGAAGGAACGCATAACCTAGGAAGCAACATGAATGGTAATTCCTAACCAACATGGACGCCTCAGGTCTCATTGGACAGTTTATCTGGTGAAATTTCATCCAACAATGACCAATTACAGAAAAATGAGAATAATTTTACACTGAAGATACAAATAAAAACAAACTAATGATTTTTGTAGAAAGCGTACATGTGAGATTTTGACTGCAGTAACCAGGTTAATTCCGGATGCAACTGATTTTTATACTGAACCAACACTGCCACCAGCCCCTAATTTTTACATTCATTTTTGACAAGAAATAGCTATTTTGAATATTTTCCTGTGACAAGGCAGCTAAAAGAATCAGTATGTGCCTTATGCATGAATAAAGTTCACTAGTACTATAACAAATTAGCATAATTTTAATCACCCTCAACCATGTAGATTTTTAGATATTTACCTCTGTAGCAGACACATAAATACGTAAGCCAAGTCGTCGGCTCATTTGCAGCCCAAGTTACGCATTTGATATCCAATGCTCATCTAACTGTGACAGGCAGTCACCAAAAAGCCAACCTAATTCTAAGCCTAACTCAAAGTAAATCTAAACCACATTATAGATTTAGCTTATGTGTGAATTTATAAATGCTAGGCTTGTTATAATTAGGTTCATGCCTTCTACTTTAAAAATGGATGGGGGGGGGGGGGGCAAAATACGAAACTATTCAGTGAGACCTCAGCGCATTTTCATAGGCTGTAATGTACATAACCTTAGTAAACCTGGGAGTTGAGGTCCTTTTTGTTCATTCTTTCTTTTCTTTTCTTTTTTTTATTTTTCTTCTTTTTTTTTTTTTTTTTTTGTTGTTGCTGCATACATTAATCTTAGAGCATTTGCGATAAGATCACATGATGACATCCTATCAGGAATTGATGGAATAAAGGTCTGTTTCGCTGATAAGAAAATGAAATTACAAAAATCAGTAAAGCTGTTGATCGAAAGGACAGTCTTATAATTTTCTACACGTTAGAGCAGGTATTTTATCCCAAATATGAGATTTGTTACACGAAAGCGAAAGAATATGCTCTAATAACGTTAATGCATAATTCGTAGCTTAAATTTAAATTCTTCAGCGACAAAGAAAATGAGTACAAGTGTTTTCGCCGCTATGAAAACTTTACCGAGAGTACACCGTAACAGTACCATTTACGTCACTGCATTTATTTGACGTCAAAAAGAAATAAAACTCAATGAATTTCAATAATTGAGAATCTACCACTAGCACGAAAGTTGAAATAAACGGACACAAATTGACCTTTGTCCTTTGTGTACACAATTTAACGATTGTTGTATAAAATAGTGTTTCTGTCTCTTTATATGCTATTATAAATAACTAACTGTATGTGAAACAATCTAACAAAAGCTCATTTTATTTGTGCTGAAGAATATTCATGTGGCTTCATTATTTTCTCAGACTCACTCTAAAACTCGTCGACCACTGCCACAACAATTCGTATATACGATTATTTGTTGTTCAGTACAGATTGAAGTCATCATGCACGAAGTTAATTCGAGGTTCCTTCTCACTTAAAAAAGCACATTTCTGTTTAACATGATGACAATTTACATCGAGAGTGCTATTTTCAGTAGTATGTTTCAAATGCGATAAGCTAACTGACGACACAAACACGGCAGCTTAATATAAATACTTATAGGACAGGCCCCCAGATTTGTATAGTTTATATCCAAGGTAATATGACACCCCAGTTGAATGGCCCTCTGCTATCAACATCCCAAGCTCATGACTGTGTGAGCCTGATGAGTTCTTCCAGGCTGGCGTGAACTACTGTATGCACCCGGTTATTTGTTCACAGAATGACCAAATACGCAATGAATGCAGGTGTTTGTGACACTATGATGAGTGTTATTTTACATGCATTTCAGTCCTATTGCAGACTGAACTGACAATTTAAAAAGTCAGATTAACGAACTTGATATTTATTTTCCTATTGAGGATATGTAAATTAACGAAATTGTCAAAATTTGCATAAACAGTAAATTTCGTAAATATTGAAATCCAAATCACAGTCCAGTTAGACTCATTTAACACACACACACACACACACACACACACACACACACACACATGTTACGAGATTTTCAATATCACCTTCCGGTATATATAACAATTAGTGTATATAACTGTTTGCACGGCCATGCCAGGCTAACCCCTTAAACACACACACACACACACACACGCACACGCACAGTCACCTGTCACTTGGCCATCGTTATATTGTTGCTGGTATTATGCACACTTTGAGTAAATAGACACATAGACTTTTGCTTTGGTGACCTTTCAAGGAAAGCGAGGGCCCTTTTGAAATTTTTGGAACCCACTCCACCCCTCAACCCCTGACTTATCCGGCCCTGATTTGTGTTGCAATACCTTTGGGACATGGTAACAATGTGATAGGAGAAGAAAACGTTCAGCATAACTTGCCAAGGAAAATGACTTTGGAATAAATAATAAGGTTTTTTGCTTCTTTATAATTATTCCTCCAAATTTAGAATATACTCAGCTCTTGCTGAGCAGCAGAGGGGGCGAACAGACCGAAACTATTTTCACAATAAACCCCTCCAGGAAACTATTCCTCGATAGAGGGCTTATTTCGACGAAATAACACTTTTATTCAGAAAACGAGACAAAAAAAAATGTCCTTGAGAAATGCTTCGCATTTCCAGAAATGCTTTGTATTTCCGCTGATATAACGCGAGTTACTTCAATAAATCCGACTCGTATCCGACATAATTTCCACGGTGAGGTATCATTGAAAATCAGGTGTAGTTTTCGCCCCCTCTGCTGCTCTACGAAATGAGTTTCCGAGAAATGCTCTGCATTTCCATGGGAATCTTCGATTCCTAAGAAAACATTTTTATGTCGCAAATAGTGTATCAAGGCCGACGCGGTATCGTGTACGCGGGTCGTGTAAATTTATTGTAACAAATCCGTGCTGGTTTCTTTGAGCGCGACTAAAGAAATTCTTAAACTTATTAATATCCATATCGCCGCTACACCATGTCTGATGAATATTTCTCAGCGTGTGAACATCAACTCCATTAAACACAGCAAGAAGATTACAGTTATCCCTGATTACTTTTGGTATTTGTGTATAACGCTGAGTAACATAAATGACATCGGTGTTTTTATGACGACCTCGTGAAAATATTCTTGCAGGATTTTTTTGCTTGTCCAGCATCACATCATCGTACACTACTAGGTTATTTATTCCCCCGTCGAGGTCTTCAACGCTGGGAGCTTCTTCAATATCAGTTATAAATTCAACAACATCCTCGCCGTCTTCACTCAGCGCTTTTGCACTCTCATTAAAATCTTTTATAACATCATAACAACGTTGATCATCCACAGACGGAGCTATCAAGTATAGTTTGTCCCATTTCATCCACTTCATTATCATGTTCAGCAACAGCTGTGTTTTACCTGATCCTGACGGTCCTATAATGATCATTCTGATAGAATTTGGTAGCACGGAATTATGCTTGACTGGTTCTTTCCTTCGCGTCGCAGAAAAATCAGTGATCTCCATTTGTATATAAGGAATAATAATTATGGATCTATATTGTGTGAAGTGTAAGGCACAAACCCCTACGAATGATCTAACAACCATTACAACAAAAAATAACAGACAAGCACTTTCTGGTAAGTGTGCGCGATGTGGCACAAAAAAATTTAGATTTCAAAAAAAAAGCCTGACAAAGTCAGCGGAGGTGACATGGCAGCAACCCTCGGACGACTTCCAGGTACCCCTTGGGCTAAATATCCCGGAGAAAAGCATCTCCCAGGATACAATTACTGCGGTCCAGGGACACGACTAGATATCAGACTTGATGAACAATCTAAACCAAAACCGGGAGAGTATCCGATAAACGCTATCGACGCAGCGTGTCACATGCATGATGTTGCTTATCGAAGTAAAGATCTGCAAGACAGGCATATCGCGGATGTGAAATTAATTCATGCACTAAGCGCCATAAAAAATAAATCATTTAAGGAGTCACTCGCTAATTGGTTAATAAGATCAGCGATGAAATCTAAATTAGCATTAGGCGCTGGATAATTAATAACGATGCAGACAAGTCCAAGGACTTCCAACGCTAGTGTTTCCATGCAAGCGATTTATTATTCTCCAATCGGATACTGGAGAGGTAACTCAGCAATTAATAAACTCGCCAACGCGGCATCAGTAACACGCGAGGTTGCCAAAAAATGGCTGTCAAAACAAGCAATATGGCAAATCTACTTACCACCACCTCGACAAATCAACTTTGCACATTTTGATGTTAGTACCCCCAATGAAGTTCATCAGGCTGACATACTATTCCTGCCTCATGATACTGTCCGTAGAAAAATATACAAATACGCGCTAACAGTAGTTGATGTTGCTAGTAGATACAAAGAAGCAGAACCGTTAGCGACTAAAACAGCGTCCGAAGTTGCCTCTGCGTTTAAACGAATTTATCAGCGAGGACCTCTAAACTGGCCACGATTATTACAAGTTGATCCTGGCAAGGAATTTCAGGGTGCGGTGTTATCACTGACAAAGCAGCATAACGTTACCATACGACGAGGACATACTGAAATTCATCGGGATCAGGCAATTGTTGAGCGATTTAATAGAACACTCGCTGAGAGATTATTCGGATACCAGTACGCGAGGGAATTCATTTACGATACGAGATCTCGTGAATGGGTTGCAAGACTGCCAAACGTGATAGCCGCACTGAATAATGAAATTACCAGAACAACAAACATGAGACCTGTAAATGCAATCACAAAAAAATATATACCCCGCGTCAGTGAGCGTGTTTCAACGCAGCCAACGACGCTAGCGTCCCCACTACTGGGTAATGTCACCGTTAGGTATTTATACGAACCCGGCGAACTCGAAGGAGGAAAAAAAAGGGCAACTGATCCTATATGGAGCGTTACAACACATAAGATATCTAGCATAACCAGATCAACTGGGAGAAACGCAATCTACAGATTAGATTCAACTGCTCCTCAGCGTGGGTTCACACGCGAGCAACTTCAGGTGATCCCCGCGGATACACAATTACCACCTCGATCACTTAAATAACTGCAGCAGCACCTCTGCGTCGATTACACTCAAGACAGGTCAACATCACATTTTCACGTGTATGACCGCGACTGCTATCTATTCTATCTACGGTAAATTGCCTTGGATTATTTTTCGAATACTGCCACAGCAATAAACAATTACAACTCGCGCAGTGATTATTCTGCTGCTGTTGTAATTGTATAATAAATGTTTCGTCGAGATCAAACTCGTTGCCATTTTTTTTGTCGCTCTGTTTGTAACCGGCTAATTTCTTTCTTATTGTATCATCAGCGATTGATCTGTTGATGCTGTCGTTGATAACATCATCTAATACAATTCTTCGTAACTGACCTATCCTTCTTACTCTTGACACGGCTAAATAAACTAAATTTGACCACTCGATGCGATCATCAACAATCCAAACTGTTGTATCTGAAATAGTTAGTCCCTGCGAACTGTGGATGGTCATAGCGTATCCTAGCGTCCACGGGGATTTGCTCATTTTCAGTGCCTGTTCAACAGCATCAATATCAACTGTGACAATATCATTTAATACTAAATTCTGTTTTTCCGGACCCGACGCAGTCAGGCGCCCTGGAATATCAACGTCGGTATTCTGCAATCGCGTATCAGCTGGTCTATAACACAACGGCACTGGCAACATGGGAAATTTCTTCTGATGTAACTGAAATAACCGCTGCTGAAGTGTGTCCCTGACTATCTTTCTACTTGCCACAATTAAATCACCTGGTTTCCACGTTTCCCAAAAGTCGCTCAGCGAAGTCTCTGGAATTATTTCACGCATTATCTCACACTGGACTTTATTGGTTTGTAGCCTGATCAACGCCTTAAACTCTTTCAGCGTTTCATCGAGTGCTCTAACATCGTTAGTTATTTCCTCATAATAATCTACAAAAGTTTTCAGCCACGTGTGTGGAGATTCACCTGTAAATGGCGGTGGTTGACCATGATCGCCGCACATAACAACTGCGGTATTTTTCTTTAGCAACCAATCCAGAAACTGTTTTAATGTATCCAACGGCACAGTGTCTATCTCATCCCAGATGATTATTCCAGGGATATATTTCGTTCCCATTCGCGTAGGAGTCCATGTGCCGCCGCTGTATTTGAAAAAACTGTGATACGTGCACGCGTTAACATCCCGTTGTCGCATCTCCCTGGCAAGTCTATGTGTGGGTGTTAGCACAATCATGTCAGAGTTTCTAAATAATTCTATCGCGCGAGTTGTCTTACCGGAACCACCAGCCCCGTTGAGATAAACTGTTCTATGTCTCACAACAGGATCGTGCACCGGCGGCAGCGAAGTTGTCGTAGAAATTGAAAATTTCCCAGATATTTCTGCGCCGCGATATTCATCCTCGATTTCAACATCAGCTGATTCACAATATCCATGCAACATTTCATTTTTTATTCTCCATGAACCCCACGATGGATCATTCGGTATAACCTTATTCAACGCCGCTAAGTGTTTTTTATCGATATAGAATGAATCCGTTGCAACTCTCACTGCGTCAACGGGAAACCTATTAATCATCGACAATAGGTTTATTGATACATAAGCTAGCATCGAAGATCTCAAATGTGTGTACTGAGATGATTCTCCGTCGATATAACTAAAAACAGTTCCTAATTTTTCCCCGTTTGACAGAAACACATCTTCGCGGGTACAAAACGTATTATTCGTGGCGGCATCAGCGACAATAAGATCCAATTCGGCCTCGTCCATGATTAATCGACTATGATGTAGTTTATGATCATACGCTCCACCTTGAGTAAATTTTCCTATTATTCTTCGTCCTAGATCTTTTGCGGTGCTTTCATCAGTTCGGGGAGTTCTTTCGATGATAGTGTCGATAAACGATTCTGGATATTCTCGGAAATTTTCAATTTCTACGGTGACTTGCGGAGTTGGCAACCAAACTTCGGTTTGACGACAGTAGCATATAATCGCTTCACTGACCGTCAGCGACAGCAGTATTCGACTGTCAAGCATGTATCGCAATAACACTATTGGTGCCCATCGCTTCTCAACGAAATGTTTACCAAACCAAGCATAACACACAGGATGTAAACCCGTAGCGAGTTTAAACGACGACACACAAGCAACCCCGGTCAGGTCAAAATCAGGCAATGGTCCGTTTATGGCAACTCTTGTCATCGAGTTTGTAATATGACCAAACCGTTTAAAATACTCACTACATTCCCCCCGCCCAAGAAAACTTCCTGGATAACACGCCGTCATATCCACGGATATCATATCGCGGTGATCATACTGGGTATTCCACAAACCACCGTGCCCGTATTCGATACAGCTCTGTTGAATATCCTCGAGAAAGCTCTTCGGGGTTGGTCTCCATGAATTTCGTTCTCGGGCTATATGCGTGACAACACCCGGGACAGTAAAACACTGCGTCAGTAACGTATCAGTGTTCGTCGCATGATATTTTTCTGCGAGTTTTTTCATTTCGTGATGTAATGCCGCCGTTCTGTATACCTCCCCGTTGGGTTTCACAAACTGATCAAACTCTCCCTCGAGGTCACTTCGGAATAACCACACCGACACTGGATCGGTTTTACTTATCTGATAAATAAAATCAAACATGGAAACTCTTCGAGTTTCAATGCTGGCATTTCCGCTCGTGGAACCGCTAGCATTTTCCAATTCCGGATAATACTTTACAACACGGTCTCGAGGAAATATCCTAACCGAGTCAGTCCAGGCGTGACTGTTATGATCGATAATAGTTATTGGTGCTCCACGGGAATCATATTTACTCTTGTACAATACCTCACCGGTCAACGATGAAACCGTTATAGGAAATTTTAGTAATCGTTCGAGCTCGGCAACATCATTTATTGACGCTCCTTCATCCACTACTTTTGCCGCCCACGCTGCTATTTTAGTCTGTCTTAGCGGTGTTAGGCCGTTTCCTCGCATTGCATTTTTAAAATGTTCCATTACTCGCTCGGCTACACAATTCAACCCTGGGGATTTTATCAATGACTCTGACATCTTCATCGGTTTGAGTTTATCAACGCGTGGTTTCTTCATCGGATAAATTCCATAAATGACTGCGGTCACAGGATACGCTCTGGCATAATACGGTGTATCAATCCCAACAAGTACTCCCGGGTTTGAGTCTTTGGTTACGACGACGGTTTTCCCCCGCCGGGCATCAAGAATAGGGTCTAGTTTGTCTCTGATAATCCATGTTGTTTCACCTGTTTCCGTGTCGTCGACGCCAACGATAAATTTTATCTGAATGAAATATTTTTTATCATCGAGATACCCAATTATGTTCGACGCGATTGTATCGTTGATGGTACCATCAATGATGGCATTTTCAGAAATGATTTTATACGAAGACCACACATGTGCGGCACCATCACGACGAAACTCTTCTTTGGCGTTCTTGATAACACCAATTACGAGTGTGAGTTCTCGTCGTCGTCGATCAAAAGTTAACCGGTCAAGATCGAATCGACCTCGGGGAAATTGGAGATTTCCAGGTTTTATTCTGGATAGTCTTTCAAAACTCATTATTATAATTAAGACAAGTATTTAAATAGACAAATATATTATATGCACCAATGCAAGTGGATTAAACTAAATTCATCAGCGCCGTGTAGCAAACCATGCAGACACGAATACTGTGGACAACATGCTCAACAGGTCCGCGGTGGGAGTCTAGGACCGATACCGTGTATCAGATGCGGCATTGGAGTACGAGGAAAAACGCAATTATGTTCAGCGTGTGGGGGAAAACGCTATCGAGAACTAAAACGTTATTACGATAAAAAAAATCCAGCCTCGAACACGTTCTCGGAGCGTGATTACATAAATAAGTTTTCAGACAAATTATGAATTAGACAAATGATTTGCTTATAGTATAATGAATCAAGAATTCGTCCCCGAACAAGAATTTGTTCCCGAACAAGAATTTGTTGCACATCCAACTATTCCAAATTATGAGGCAAACCGAGATGGCATAGTACGACACTGCACGCGAAGACGACCAGTTGGTACAGTTGATAATGCTGGTTATTTAAGATTTACTGTTACCAAAGGGAGGTATTTATGTCATCGTTTCGTCTATGAGGTTTTTAACGGAGTGATCCCTAAGGGTTTTGTCATTGATCACATTAACGGTAACATACTTGATAACTCTATAAACAATCTTCGCGTGGTCACTCAGAGCAAGAACTGCCTACTGGGTAACACAGGGCGTTGTAAAACAGTTGGGAAACGAGCTGTTAGGTCTCGAAATATACAGACTCGTGAAGAAATTGTATTCCAGTCAATGGCCGCAGCCGGTAGGTATTTCGGTATTTGTTCACCTGTTGTACAGCATGTCGCAACCGGGATCTGCAAAACAGCATTTTCAAAGAAGCTCAAACAGAAGATTTCATTCTGCTATATAACTCTTATCGCTGACACAAACGACGATAACTCCTCCACGAGTGTGTAACGCTCTGCAGAGTTGTCGTCGTCAGAGGATTTGCTCCCCTGAGAAAGCCACCTTGATAAAATATTTTATCGAGTTCATAACATGTAATCATTTATTTACCGTAGAATATATATTTTTTTACAAACAATATCCTCGTTTTACTGAATATATCCGACTGTTTTGCTCTTCTGTGCTTGTTATATGACCGCGCTCGAGAAAACATACAATTAAAATATTTTAAACAAGTCCCGCCCACTGCTAGAGCGAATTTCCAACTCGCAAGTAACAGTTGGGTTATATACGAAATCGCTCCCTAAGACCTTTGGGTCGATCGAAAGTCAGCAGCGCAAGCAAAACCATAAATTAAATCCGCCAATGGCGGGTGTCTTTTGTGCACCATCCAATGGTCGATTCAATGGATGGTTTTGCTCTGCTGCTGACCGTAGAAAATGACCCACCTGCATGTTTGTGTCGTCATAGGATAAGGTCTTAGGATAAGTTAGGATAAGATTACATGTTCATTGTGCCTTTACTTGCTGTCATACTCGAATCAGAGGTAAAGGTTGTTCTGTGTTGTATCGTCCCTCCCGAGCTTCTAGACCGTTATTTGACGATCTAGAAGTTCCTCATGGGGTGAGTGACCCCCAAAAATAAACAGATAGATGGATGCATAAAGCTCTACGTCACCTGGGTGCCCACCAATAGAAACATTCAGAAAGAGTGTTGGCCAAAAATAAACGGTAACATGAGGTGCCTAAGGGAAAAATCACAACACGAAGGTCTAATATAAGACCAAGAAAAAAAAATCCTAACAAAGGACTCATGAAAGAACCGTAGGCCGGTGAAGAGTACCCAGTAAGTGATAACCGCTCATCATCTATCTGTTTATTTTTGTTTTTGGTGATGCTAGCACGAGAAGTCCCTTGGACGAGAAATGCAAAGCATTTTTCATGCATTTAAAAATATAAAAATATATAATAATATGAATCACGAAAATATAAATACCATACTTGTTGAAATTAAAGAATTACAACAGCGAGGTTTTAATATTTTACTAGACACTGAAACAATTATGTCAGATTTTGAATCCTTGAATGAGCTATCACAATCGGGGAAGAACAATCTCCCCGCGTGTTATAGGTTCATTAAGGGTTTGCAAGATCGCATTTACAGATCACTTGCCGGGATAACTGAAAATCAGGTATCTGAATTTATTCCACTGTGCCGTGCAGTTGAGAAGATTCGTCTTGTATTGTCAAGCGAGTATGAGACTCGAAAATTAATTAGCACCAGGGTGAGACGGTTAAAAGGTTATATAAAGAATCTAGACACGGAAATGCCTTGCATTTCTGACGAAAATACTAGTATTTGTGACTACGAGGCCGACAAGGAAGTATAAACCGCCGCGTGTGACTCACAGCACAAAGTGAAAGTAGAACCTGAGAAACGCTAGCCCCCCCCCGCTTAAGTGTAAAGCACATTTCCACGGTAAAAAAAAAGTGTATTATTTTTTTTGCCCGAGCGTGGAAACTCTTCGAGTTTCTCTGGAAGTCCAAGGGACTTCTCAAGGGCGTTTTCAGATTTGAAAATGTTTTACATGAGAAGTCCTTAGACTTCCAGGATTTGCTTAAGCGTTTCAACATCAATACAACAATGAGAATAGTTCATAATCTGTTCTCGTTGACACCAAGCTGTGATCATATGATTTTGCTGTAGCTGTGTTAATTGTGACGACGTTAACAAGAAGTCTTCGTCGCCGTACACGTCAACGATTATTTTAACGGGGAAATACTGTTCTGGGAATGTCTGTATTTGAAATGCGGTTTTTATTGCCTCGTGAAGAATTTGCTTATCATGAATATGAACTCGTGCGTGAATGTATTCACACATTATACACAACCGTTTTTTTAAATGCGCGCCTGCGTGCTAAGCACTCGCATGAGAAGTCCTTTGGACTTCCAGAGAAACTCTTCCAGAAATGCTTTGCATTTCCAACGATGCCGGTTTTGATGGGGTATTTGCACGCGATGACGAAAGTGGACCACTGCAGAAAAAAAACTATTATTATGGATCCGTTGACTTGTCCTTGTCCTCGAAGAGTTTCAGGACTTCACCAGTAAGTTCACGGAGACAGTCTCGCCACGCAGGTCCAACAACCCCCCCCGTTGGTCGGTGAGTTTAAAATTTATCGTTGACAACCACGGATTATTACACCGCAGATAGACCACATTGATTGGTTCTTGCACAATCAGAAAACCAGGGGGGTCTCTTGGTGTAAACGTATACAGGATAAATCCTTGCGTGGCTGTGTTATCATCGGAAACGTTTCCAGCGCTGTAGCTACCGTCAATGACGTCACATACAAGATTAACTGCGACGACATCTGTGATATTTACAATTCCCGGTGAGATGTGTCTGCCATCCGCGGTAGTGCTGTTGTCGTGCTTGAGAATAGTCGGCTGCGGTTTTGTTCGCGCGTACGCGTCAAGAATATCTTTGAAAGATTCCTCGATGAGATCCTGGACTGATTTTCGTAGCGCAGGTGCGTTATATCCCGGAAACTTAAAATCTGGAATATCCTCCACGCGGATACCATAATGGGTTGCAAATTTTAATCTAGCTTGCTGTCTATATTCCTCCTCCGAGATAAAAACCCCCAGCGGTTTCTTGAGACCCAACAACAACTGAATTATTTTTAGATTTATGATTTCCATCGCGGATGCAAGTTTGTTTAGTTTTTCTATGGTGGTGATAATTTTATCGCGAGAATGCAAAGCATTCCGAGAACTGCTAGCGTTTCCCGTTCCAGGTTTTGTTATATCAGAGATATAATCCTGATAATATCCCCGCAACAATTGTAGCTGATGCTGATGTTCAGTCGATATCGGAATAAAAATTTTAGAATTTAAGTCGTTGAATTTGTAATTAACTGCAATGGGAGTTTCATAATCACGTGAAAACGTGATCGACCAAACATTATCTAACATCCAAAGATCTCCTTTTCCTTTTGATAGTTTATCTGCAAGGGAAAAATAATTGTTGTACTCGAGGTCGTGTATTTCTTCCTTGGTGGTCTCGAAATCCGACTTCGATGGCAGTTCCGGACCGGGTTCAACCTCGGGTCGTTCTCGTGGCCATCCTAATACTGTTCGGATTGAGCTGTTATAAATATCTACGGCGTATCCCGGTGTTGAGATTTCGATGACCGTAGACAGCGTTGGTTCGTGCGCGGTCACAGATATTTTGGCTTCCTTGCCGGTGATTCGTTTTATTTGGCGTTGTATCTCCGCGTTGATTTCTTCGATCTGATAACTCCCAGTGGGTAGCGTAATTGTATCCCATTCAAGTTCACGTTGTTGTGGGTCCGCGCTGGGTCTCCCGAACACAAACGAATTATTCGGCTGCTGACCGCCAAATGATGCCGACCTGATATTGGGCCAGCTGTGATACGCACTGAGCTTTGCTAATGCGATTTCATTCACGGCAATTGGAGTTCGAAAATTAATGCTGAATTCTGGTGTCGTCGAGGACACTGAGATCATTGTGGTCCTTACCGGTGTTGTGTTTGTGACTATTTGCTGAAGCAGTTCCTGTGGCGTTGCCGTTGACATTATTTATTTGTTTAGTTTTCAAATAGTCATTGTACACATCTGACATTAGTTTGAATTCAGAATCTGATATCAACGCAGCGTCGCTGGATTGCGCGTCTAACGATGATGATATCAGCGATGATAATTTCTGATATGCGGTCGTGGCTGTATTTAATTTTGTCGTGTAATCGTGTAATTTTGTGTTAGCACACGAGGATATTTTTTTTGCTATGATGCCGAAAACTCCTGCTGTTGCTGTAGCAGCGGAAACAGAGATCGTGGCAGCGACTACTGCAGTCACTGGAGTGACCGCTGATAGTATTACTCCCGCGGATGCAACAACGGCGGATACTGAATAAACCATAACGTCTAACACTGTTATACGTCTGCGGTATTTTTTTACTTTTTGACTGGTTACTTCGATGACAGTTTTTAACTCAGATTGCCACTCACGGACTTGATTGTATCTATATGCGGATGCTTCCATTATTACTTTACCCGGTGACCAATTAAGGTGTTTCGGCGACAAATTCCAAACAATACAAGTAATTAACTGTGTCTAATCCTCCCCGATTTTCGGCATCCAGCGTAAAAATTTCTTCGGTTCCTTTGTTTATCACCACAGACGCAACTCGGGAAAACCTGTTAGTTAAATCATGTCTGGTAGATATCTTAAATTCTACAGCAGAGAGTACTGTCAGTCTGTGTATTCCAGTAACATCTGCAGTATATGGAATAGTCTTGTTTTGTTGTGACCATGTTTTCCTTTCTGATTTTATCGTATACACAATGTTTTTTGGGGTTACTCCGGCAGGAATTTTAATTAAATTAAATTTTTCCATTATCTGCGGAATTCCATTTACTACGTTATCTAATGTTTCCTTAATTTCGGTGAGTTTCATACTGACGGCATTAGGTTTCCCGAAGAACTCATCTACGGTGTTAAGAACGTTTCTGCGAAGTCTTCCAAACTGGGTCACATGAACATCATACTCAGCTCGTAACGTGGATAATTTGGTATCTATGACGCTGTCGGCTGTGTCCACATACTGTTTGTTTGCGGCATCTTCGAGACCTTCCGGATTTTTTAGAACGGTTATTTTGTTTCCATTCATGCTAAGTTCGCCTGTCATCGTGTCACCGGCTTTTTTCACACATTTATCAACACCCTTATCAATACTGTCTTTGATGCTTGCGATTGATATGTTCGAGTCCTTGATCCGGCCGCCATCACTAAATGCAACGAAGTTATCCTTGGTAGCTCCAAGAACTCTGCGAATTATGTCATTGAACTTAATGTTGCTCGTTCTTAGTTTTCCCTGCTTGTCTTGGAAAATAGCAACTTCATCTGGGTCAACTCCAGCTATATTCAAAAGATTATCGACTTCATCTCGGGTCGCATATTTTGAGAGATCAGCATCTGTGCCAGGTTTGACTTTTCTTGTGAAAGGTCTTCCGTAAATATCCACCATTATTCTTATTGCTGTTTTTCAAATGCGTGAGAAGTCCTCAGAAATCGGAGATTTCCAGGGACTTCCAGAAATGCTAAGCATTGGAAACGCTAGCGTTTCTCGATGCGGTATATTCATACACTACTCGATGCGGAGACGTTGCTGGATTTCTTGAGATTGCATCAAGAACATTTAAAACCTCGTTCCCACAAATGGGCGGATCAATTAGTGTTTGTGTTGGTAGCGTCGACTGCCACACTGGAACATTATAAAATCTGCTGTTGAGAGTGCGAGGCACTCCGCGGACATACCTGAGAAACTCAACTGGCGGTGCTAAACCGTACGAATCAAAATAGATAATTCCACGTGGATCGATCGCGTAAGCAACCCAGTGAGTTCCAGGACCGTCTTTGTTGTCGAGATTGATAATGCCAGTTTCCGGATTCCGCGGCCGCGTCGGTAATTGATCTCGCATGAATACTCCTCTGAAATGTTTTATACGCAATTTTTTAACAGCTTCGAGTAAATCAAAATTGCTCAACGGCGTTAGAATTTTTTTGGATACCATGATGGTGGAGTTCCTGGTAGTCTTAGACCTGATCCGCGAGTGGATCTCCCCTTTTTTTTCTTGTATCCTTTTCCCGTTGCCTTTTTTAGTGCCATTCCAGCTGCAGTTCCAACTGCACCGAGTGCTGCAGCTTTTGCCGCTGCGCCAAGTAATCCTGGAATTGCAGCAGCTAGTATTGGGATGAGGGGAAATATTCCACCGGTTTTAGTCATGTCCTTGATAGCTGCAGCAGAGAAATCAAGGCGGATACCGGTTTTTGCTGTTAGTGCCTTATTAAAATGTTTAATCTGAGTGGCCGTCAACGACAGCTTGTTTGGACCACCAGTAATCTGATCTCGTTTTAGTGTTATTGATGTCCCGCACGTGCTTGCGTGTTTTGATTGCAATTTCTTCGTTTGACCGGAAGTCAAGGTGACATTAACGTGACTGTATGACATTATATTTCAGAAACTAATTTAATTGTTGTTTATTTTTGGAAAACATCACATATTTTCTACGGGAGCGTCAATAACTCTCATTCGTCCACCAGCACCTTCAAGCAGCATTGCTTTGTCGGAGAGTATAACCGCGACAGCTCTAAAACCACCAGCGGGAAACTCACCAACGTTAGCCTTAAAGTGTATATCAACGACAGATTGTTTGGTTAGATCAAGATGTTCCAGTGAAAAGTAATAAATCGGATACAGCGTTGTAAAATCCAACTGTGATATTTGCAACCCGGTATCAATATTTTGATCACGTCCCATAAATGTCATTAGACGATGATACGCACGCGCGACCTGATTATTTGCGTAATCTATTAATATATCCTCGGATGGTTCTTGATGCCCGTTTATTCGCAGCGAAACCCCAGAAACAGCGAGTTTATCAAATATCATATGCGATCGTGCTTGACTATTTACTCGTGCGTTACCTTGAAGTGCTATGAAAATATGTCGCGGTGCTGACACACCCTGCTGTGATGAGATATGCCAAGTAAACTGTCCAGCACCGGCACCTTGAATAGAATCTGTTGTTGTTGTCAACCATGATATCAGTGATTTACCGCCTGTGTCCATAAAAGAGAGTAACCGTTGCTCTTCAGCGAGTGATGGAGACATTACTGGCATCCACAATGCAAGCTTTAATAATATTACTTTACCGGCAGCGACAGCGGGATCATCGTCTCGCCAAACAGCGTCGTTGTCGTCGCCTTTTCGTACGAGTATAACCGAATGTTTGGCACCAAAAATAACTTTGCGAACATTTCTACAAAAACCAAAGATGTGAGACAGTGGAATTATACATGAGAATTTTCTCTGTGGATCTGCCAACATTAATTGACGTGACCTAAATCCTAAATTATAATTCGGATTGGGAAAATATAAATCTTCAATAGCATTACTAGCAACAGCAGGAGCAGCACGGTCGAATGGTTGTCTAATAATGCTAGGTCTACCATCTGGTTCATCATAATTATCTTTAGCGAACATCATAGTCGGACCAGCCGATCTGGTGTAATCATCTGAGTATCGTGCTAATCCGACGATTGTTGTAGCAACGTCAACATTATCCTGAATCGTTTCAATTTCTTTTCCATCAATGCTGTATGAGGCACTTCTGAATAGTGCCATGATACCGTTGTTAACAAACCCAACTTGAATATTAGCGTCGTATGGTGTATCAGCAGGAACATCTGTTACAAGTTCCCCCGTGACTTCAAGAAATGCTTCCGCGGGCAAGAAATATCTACTTGTGTCCTGAACTTGTAATTCAATTCGTCCTCGCTGATTAGGATTTCTTGCTTCGTAAGAATAATACTGATAATCGCGAACAGATTCATCTTTGAGTATTGGTGCTTCCATGTCAAATGCTGGATCAGATACGCGTTTAAACATTTTATATAAAATTATTGTCGTCTAAAACGAAGACCACTTCGGGAAATTCCGCTTCCTGATATCAGGCTTGTATTTATTTGTTCGGGTGTTTGGGTTACAAGCTCTGCAAGTTTTTGATTGGCAGCCTGATTTATTACTTTACTGACGTCCGCGGGCATAAGTTCAGTACTGGCCAGTTTCACCGGTGGTGGTTTTTTTGATCTGCGAATTAACCGTGACAGTCTGTCCTTGATTGACGCGAATGCTTTCCCGGCGAGATCACCAACAGATCCAAGGGCTTTATCCTTGATAACATCAATAGCTTTCATCGACAATTGTTTTGCAATCGGTAATGCCTTAGGGGCTATTCTTGAAAACAAACCAGTAATTGTATCACCGAGACCATCTCCGTAGGTTGCTCTGTAGACTGGTAATCGCGAGTTTACTACGCGGACTTGTAACACACGAGCGTGTCCGGGTTGAGAATTGTGCACGATCATTTTATTTAATTATTGTTTCTCTAACTAAATTTGCTAGTCGCTGTGGTAACCGTCTGCGAGTTCATCAATGAGTCCCCGGTAAACGCCGATATCCATAATGCCACGCTGAAATAGTCTCTGACAGATATCTGCGGCTTCATTTATAATTTCCGGAGAGTTGTTTCCGGCACGTCTTCCTCCGATGAGAACTTCCAACCGTGATACGTCATTGACGATATTATCAGGACAGATGTGGTTGTATCCGCTGCCTGTTTTCTTTTTTTCTTGTTGTTCTAATTTATTAATTTCTTTTTTTATTGCTTTAAATTCCTCATTTTTCTTTTGGTATTGTTTTCTTGCGGCTTGAAATGCATCCCTATTTTCTTTTATTCTTCTATCGAGTTTATTTGTGTCTTCTACATTTTTATGAAGATCGGATAGTTCCTCCTCCAGGTTATTTTTTTTCTTGTATAATTCTTCTAATATTGGGTTGGGCGACGAAACAGGAGTGGTAAAATCATCATCGGGAGCACTAGCCCCCATTTGTTCACGCGATGAAAATTCAGGCACTGGATCAGGCAGTGTCATTGCGGGGTCTATTTTTAGAGCTGGTGGTCTCTTCTCCTGCAGTTTTGACTGTTTTTTCATTTCTTTTTCCTGTATTTTTTTCTTCTTTTCTTCCTCCCTTTCCTGCTTTTTTATTTCCATTTCCTGTATTTTTGCCTGCCTTTCCCTTTCCCTTGCCTTCATTTGTTGGTCTCTTAGTTCCTTATTAACCCCAATTACGCCAGTTTTTATAAAATTATAGGTATCATCAGTGCTAGATATTCGAGAAATACCTCGGTTTACTTTGTAAACATAATCCCTCCAATCATTCAGGGTCATACCCGAGGCAGCTCCTGGTTTCAGAAAATCTTGCCGGTTAGGATAATTTAAGACAATCCAAGCAGAAAACTCCCTAAGCTCATCCACGCTAGTAAGTGGAATATTTTTTATATCAGTAATACCATCTTCGGTAAATTTATTAATAAATGTTTCCTTAGCAACTGTCACTACTCCGGCGGCACCTGGATCAACTACAGCACCTTCATCTGCCTGTTGCTGTTTAAGTTCTTCTATTGCTTGAAGTAACCCTCGTTTTGTTTTGGTAGGGTCAGCAGGATCAGGTTTTCCTACAATTGCAGTTTTAACTTCACCAGTAGCTGCTGTAATAGGCTTAAATAATTCCTCCGCAGATGTTGCAAACTCAACTCGCGCTTCTTGTCTTGCTTTTAATTTTTCTTTAACGGAATCACGGACAGGAATAAATTTTTTAATCGCGGCTAGTCGTTGTCGTGCCAATCTAGTTGTGAATGCTTCTCCAATATTTGCCATTATTTATTTGTCCACGATTTAATTTCCCCGCGAAAACTCTTCGAGGGATCGGGGACATTTTTTTTTGTCTCGTTTTCTGAATAAAAGTGTTATTTCGTCGAAATAAGCCCTCTATCGAGGAATAGTTTCCTGGAGGGGTTTATTGTGAAAATAGTTTCGGTCTGTTCGCCCCCTCTGCTGCTTGCTGATGTCGGATAAATGCCTAATGTAATGTTTTCCATGTGTTATCTGGGATAACCTGTGTTGATTCGGACTTTACGCCTATGCATATTCTTTCCATGATACCTTGAATCAACAGAGAGAGACGGGGGGGGGGGGGGGAGTTCATAGGAGAGTACCAGTTTGTTTCCTAAAGTTTTCTATGTGATACTGCTGTCGAAAGTTTAGAATACCCATCGATTCTAACGATCTGTTACCCTTCGTATCCGACAAAGGGAAATTGTAATACATGTGTACAAACCTGAAGTCCGCATTTTTTCATTCACAAAGTATCTTATAAATATCATTATCTAATGTCAACTGGTATAAAGTCCAATAATTCATCCGGATTATCTGATAAAGTTCTGAAATCCTCCATCGTTGTCCAGTAAATCTTCGTGGTGCAATCGTCATAAATATCACCTAACTCCATTTCCTTGGCCTCACTGCCATAAGCGGATGCTTAATTAAAGTTTCGATGTGTAAGACCAATGTTCTTACAATATGGCCAACTGGAATTTTTCTCCACGTACCTATTTGGTATTTTGGATGCTATCTCTTCGTCTTTTATCCCATCTCGCTTAATCTTCGAAGCATCCTCTCCTGAGATGACAGAGTGGATTACTGTTTGAGCTTGTTTCTGCTCGTCTACTGTGGACATCTTTATCATTACATTACTTATTGTGGCCCCCGGTCGAATACATTTCTGTGCGTCTCTTTGCAGTGTCTAGTCCAAAGCTGACAATGCTACAATTGTGGGAGGTACTGAATATCGCATGTTTCATATGTCTGTGAAAATGACTTGATTTGTAATGTTCTATCAAAATCCAGCATAACTGGAAGCTCCATTTAAGAATGAGATTGGAAGTGAGGACTTCACACGCTATGGCCAGAAGTAAGTTGTATCCATATTTTTCTCCTAGTCTTTCAGCAACGGCGATGGCCACAATTTCATAACAATGCACATTGTATCAGAATCCAGGGAAAATATTTTACTCTCAGTGGATGTTTTCTTAATAAATTCTTTCAAAATTTGTCCCCATCTCACTTCTAGCCGGCTGACAGATAACTCCTGATCATACAAACAATTTGTTTCTCAGCTTCGCTGCATGTGAATGAGGTAGCGAGTGAATGAATGTGAGGAGAACCGAGATACGCAAAGCTGCTGACAATCGCCAAACGTTTTGCTTTGCTGTTTCGATATTCTCAATAATTACTAATTTACTGCAGTCTTTTTCAACATCATCATCTTTCATATATGAATGAGGCTTGATATTTCATATCTTAATATTTATTTCATGATTTTGGACTTTCTCAAGTGCGTTACTGGACATTCCAGAAGAAATATTGCATACATTTTGTTCCTATCTATAAGCTTAAAAACATTTCTTGCAGTATTGTAGTCAGGCGCAAACAAAATATTTTCATTTATTTCACTTAATTCAGCCTTCTCCAAACAATTACTGAGAACCACTTTCAATGTGGCTATATCGTCTTCTCTAACCCTGAACGGTTGAGGATGACGGCATAGTAGTGGCAGTGATAGTGTGTTGTTTAGATATTGATGCTCTAGTGTAAGGGTACAAATTTATGTCGCTCTATAAAGGGCACATCAATTTGGGCAAGAGAACAATTAATTAGATTCATGGGGACACGTGTGTGTTAAATCGCTATACTGTAATGATTTTTTTATTGTCTGTGTCGTGAGAGGAAGTGATTCTTAATTAAGCATTCGTTTATTTAACAGTCAGACAGACCGGAGCGGAAAGGTTAACTTCGATCATTGTATCAAAAATATCAGAGTTGAGATTGTCCCGAATCAGTTATTTGGAAATATATAAGCAAGGCTGGCCGCAATTTCGGCGCCTAGTTATAAAAGGCGGTAGATGTATTTAATCCTGATTGGTTACGCTAAATAAGGGGCGTGTTTCCCACTCGAAATTTCTTGGTTTTAATATGCCTTATCGCAGAATTTAGTCAGTCGACGTCTTCCTGCAAGAGGAAAAAATATAGGAGACTATGAGATTTAATTTAGAAGACATTCTCTCGTAAAACATTTATCCGAGACACCGGGTGTCTGGAAAGTTGATGGAAACAATTCTGGTGATAGAAGCGAGCAAAGCTTGAAAGCACAAGGTATCTGTGTCAACCTCTTGTAATTCGTTGATACCAATATAATGATTTGCTTGAATTTATTTGCTTATTTTTGCATTAATTTATTTGTTTAAACCCGTATGATAAAATCTTGAGTGCGTATTGACTGAAATTGACGTTGTTATGCCATGTATGCTAAAACTTTGAATGTGTGCATTCGCTGAAAATAACGTAGTTAAGCATATCATGAATTTCATTCATTCATTTGTGCAATTGAGATGAGAACGGAACTGTTTTGTCTCGTGTGATGTTAATGTGAGTCAGTGATGAAATAGCCGTTAGGAAGTACATTAATCGTATGAAACTAGATTTGTTTATGGTCTGCTATGTTTGGCTTGACCATATAGCCTTTGGTATCTGTTCGAATTCAGATAAGACGATATCTGACATAACGAGAGGGGAGTTATGATCTGTTCCCAGTAGGATGTTTGACAGGAGATTTGGGTTGCTTCTATGTTTATTTTGAAAGGGGAAATAGCTCCACTGACATATCCACGTACCTACTTATCCAAGTATTTACGTATCTACTATTTACATGCTTACGTATCCACCTACCCACACAAAGTTTGAGGGCCGAAAGAGGCAAGACAATGGAGAGTTTGGAGAAGAAAAAAGTGAAAGGACCAAGAAGAACAGTCAAAGTGAAGTTGGAGTGAACCGGAAAAATTCAGGTTATGAACTTGTACAAGGCATTGGCGTCGATTGTTCACTTGATTCTATGATGATCCAATTCTATCATTTAAAACAGATCGCCTATTTATATAAGTATACTTAAGATGAAATTCGGTGAATGGTTTATTTCAAAGAGAACTGTATCTTCCTAATGTGACGTATTAACACGGTTGTTTATATGATTGATTAAATTGTTGAATTTCATGTACGGGGGCTCGTGTCATTCTGTTCTATATATCTGCTCAGATCTCTATTTATTCCATCTATAAGTTTCACACTTTACATTAATATTTACTCGATCCGGGAAACAACACCGAGGGCGATCACCCTCTAGATAACGATAACCAAATAATTAGGACATATTCTAAGAAGGCACAATCCGTCAATCTACCCCACTAACACCTCCAGCCCTACATCTAGTATGCTACTATCAGTACCTCAAACACAGTTTCATCTTTGTCATAAATTGTATCTATATTTCTTCATGGAGGACCTGAACATCTTGAAGAATGCCTTTATCAGCATAAACCTTTATCCTAATATTTGAATATTCTTCCTCCTTCTTTTCCTCTTCTTCTCCTTCTCATCATTCATTCATTTTGTCTTCATAAATTGGTTGTACATCCTCCTCATCTATATCACTGACACCTATATGGCAACAAATCACAAGATACATTTGGATCATACTGGATGTTTTTCGTATCATCGACTGTATACTCATTACCAGTTGCTGTTGTAATGAAGGTAATGACTCAATTAATGACAAAAGGATTTGTGGTTGACAAGATCAAACTGGAAGTTTTATTTTTTAAGTTCTAAAGACGCAATGTCTCTATGCCAGTCCACTCAGAACACATTTGCCGTTAATATCATTACTAGAACCATCATCTTCGTAGTTGTTTTCTTCGCATACATCTTATTCTTGCTTAACTCCCCATGGTAGGGGTGCATAACATATGACCCAAGTGCCGCTTGCTGCCCGCCGACAGATTTGTATGTGGCATGTGGTCGTGTCTTTGCGCGTGTGAATCTGTGCTTTTTTTAAAGACACAAAATCTGTGCAGTGTGGTCCGCGTAGTTACAATCAAGGTCGACTTTGACCTTTATAAACGTTTCTCAACTGTGAACCTCCCTTAGAGTCAAGAGAAAGACAGAAACCACAATTTGAGCAATTTGTCTTTACAATGTGCACTTGTTTCAGTTGCTATTTGTTATTGCAACTTTCAAAAATTTTGTTCTTATTGATAGCAATTTTATTGTAGCCATGGTGACTTTCCAAATCGCAATTTACTGAAATGTAACATACAGCCGTCTGTTACAACAGCAGCGTAATGTATTTTGAATGTTCTCATAAATACAGAATATTTTGTACATCTAAAATAAAGGAAATGTTCACAAGTATGACCAAGGTTAGGCGTTATCTGTGATTTAAGTGTCTCCATCATGGATTCTTTCAATACAAATCATTATTTACATGATTAAATCTTTCCAGAATAAAGTATGCGGTAACAATATCTTCATTTCAGACATACAGTCCCTTATGCAGAATGGTATTAACGATTTTCGTCAAGTATGTCTAATGTTTTACTTCTGCTTTGGTTTTGTTGATTATTTAAGCTGTTGGTCGGGGTATTTTATTTTCATCAGCTGACAAATGTTTTCACTTTAAAAATATTTTGTTTGTCTCTCTGAATACATCTGCTGTAACTCATTACTGGCCCTCTTTACGTAAGAAAAGATAATTATTTTTGTAGAATATATTTGTAAATGATTGCCCATCGTGGTTTTATTACAGGTAACAGTATGCATCCCTAATGGTTACAAAACAATTAAAATGTATAAGGTTTTAAATCGGGTAGGCAGTAGATTACATTTTGCGATATAACAAATGCTGGATTGCTGTGTCATTGATTATTTTTAACATATCCATTTTATTTGTCAAATAAATTTTAATATATAATAAATACTATATATTTGGCCTTTCCATATAAAATTGGCAATATTCTCAACTTCAAATCGTCTTGTACATTGCAGACATGTGCTATTGTTTAAACACTTTTTAAAGAACGTATTCTTACATTTACTGTATCTATTTCACAGTGAGAGAAAAAAATCTTTTCATACTATTCAGGTAAGTTACATTTCTCGTCTATTGAAACATTGTGTTGTCTCCTTACTGACGTAAACTGTATTGACAGGCTATGCTCATTAGATGCGAAAAAAGAAACGATTTACAAATATACTTGTCAAAAGCAGTTGCGTGGCAATTTGTGCATTAATGCTTATGTTTCGCATAGATAGGAAGACTAAAGCAAAGATAACAGTCTGTTGGAAGACTTCTCGTGATCATTAGTCACGTGCGTTAAAGGCATGTATTGATTCGCATGTATTTTGGACCCACTTTACAACATATATGTTACCAACATATGTATAAAATATGTTAAATACTACATATATGTTACCAACATATGCATAAAATATGTTAAGTACTACATATATGTTACCAACATATGCATAAAATATGTTAAGTACTACATATATGTTACCAACATATGCATAAAATATGTTAAGTACTACATATATGTTACCAACATATGCATAAAATATGTTAAGTACTACATATATGTTACCAACATATGCATAAAATATGTTAAGTGCAACATATATGTTACCAACATATGCATAAAATATGTTAAGTGCAACATATATGTTACCAACATATGCATAAAATATGTTAAGTGCAACATATATGTTACCAACATATGTATAAAATATGTTAAGTACTACATATATGATACGTTTCGCCACACATGCCAAACAGGTTGTATTCAAAACAAATGTTTGTCATGGAACGGACTCTTGGTTGTAAACCTTGTTCTAAGTCGAAAACTATAGGCAACTCATGTTTCACGTATGTTGCCATTCTTCCTGTGAACTGTCAAATGTTTGTGTATCAATGTTGCTTTTAGATAATGTTTTTCTATTCTCTTTCAGGCGTTGATCAGGCAGAGAATGTTTCTTTTGAAGATATAGGTAGAATTGTCACTGAATGATTTTGAAGTTTTGAATTGCAATTAGCCTTTTCTTACTTTTCCCAACTTTTCATAAATTTCTAATTGAGATTTCACGCACAAGGAGCATGTACACATTTTGGTTACTTTTCGATACTTTCTTTTCATTTTTAAATGTGTAATTTTAGAAAGTCACGCACAACGGGTTATGTAAAAAAATGTATTTCTTCAAAATTACATGAATACGGTTTGTATTGTGTACCAATGCTTGAATTGCAATTGTATCCACTACCCATTAAATGGTTACTATGGTGTTTAATTATTCAGATTAGCAATGAATGTCATCCTTAATTTAAGATAATTCATTTTTGAAAGCAGCTATCCTGGAAATCTACAGCCTCGAAGCGTGCATATCTAAGCTTGCACTCGTTTAACATAACACGCACTAAGATCAAGACAAGGTTTCGTTAGTGAAGGTCAGTTCTTGAATTACCTGTCCTGAGCTAAACTTATAGCCAGAGCTAGAAGTATGACTACATGAGAAAAGTTCATTAATTATAATAAGGCTCCTTTTCATCTTTTTCATTTATGTTACAAGGTGGGGTGGGTGAATTAACCTCTCTTGAATGTCAAGTTTAGTTCCAATAGCTAACGACAACTTCAGCTTGCCAATAGAATATGATGAAGGTTACGTTATATGTAGTTTCAGCTCTCATTAGCAAGCTGAGAGCGAAACAAATTCATAGCTTTCGTGTGGTGGCATTACTGTAATAAAAGCATTAGCATACCCTCATCTGAGAAGGTCCCCAATATGGTACGGGTGTGAGCCACCAAGGACATTGTCTTCATATGTCCCAATATGGTACGGGTGTGAGCCACCACGGACATTGTCTTCATATGTCCCAATATGGTACGGGTGTGAGCCACCACGGACATTGTCTTCATATGTCCCAATATGGTACGGGTGTGAGCCACCACGGACATTGTCCTCATATGTCCCAATATGGTACGGGTGTGAGCCACCACGGACATTGTCTGCATTTTAGATCGAATGTCAATTAAATTCAATTGCAGCTTAGCATTAAACTTTTTTTTATAGCAATTAGTAAAATGGAATGGTTACCTATCAATAACCGATTTTAACTATTTAATTTTCTCACACCCGGTTTGTATGTTATTATGTGGTGTGGTTCATTTTGAACACTAATATTCCGTATGTGAAATTTATGTGTAGACTAGTATACTTTTATTTATTTTTAATTCTATGGACTTTCGTAAAGGTTGCAAATGACTACACGTTGTGTGCAATGATTATCAAACGATGAGTATTTAGAAAACCATAGTAATGCCACGCAACCATATATTGATCATTCTTTTGTCAAGGATCCATGCTTTATTATGATCAGGAAAAACCCAAAAATTTAACCTACCTATCATGCTATAGCGCAGGAACGATCTACCGACTTTTTAGTCAGTTAGGCAACTCTTTGTGAATATCATTGCAGACGCTTGATAAATTCTTGTCTGAAGAGGGCAACAATGTCTCTGCTCCATTGCGACTCAGAAAACTTGACACTACATTGTTGACGAATTTGCAAAATGATTTATACAAATAACTGATAATTTATCCTGAAAGGTAAAATGTCATGAGTAAAAACAAAATATTCTGTAAAATAAACTGAGTGGCCATACCTTAGATTTAGAACATATGGAGGTTACTTGAAAAAAATGGATGTTAGTATTAATACCATAATCGTGAATTGCAGATTTCAAAGATCATCACGTGCTGAAAGCTTAGAGTAATTTATTTATTTAACCAAAAGAATGTTCGCGAATTATGGCATGTGCACATGAATTAAAGCACTGCGTCTTATACCGCGAGTACCTTCCGGGGGCACGCGGCGAGTACCATCCGGGGGCACGCGGCCAGTACCTTCCGGGGGCACGCGGCCAATACCTTCCGGGGGCACGCGGCCAGTACCATCCGGGGGCAGGCGGCGATTCATATGGTATTCAGAATTAATTTTCCATCGTCAGTGATAAATTCATTAATTTAATAACTTTATAGAGTGATGATAGAAATATTAACAAGAGAATTACTCTTTGCTTAGGATTTACTGTAATCATGCAACACAAAATTTGAGAGGCTTTATTATTTAAGTAGAACATATGCAGTATGTTAAGACGAGTAGGCTATGCTTGAATATGGTTTTCCTCTGAAAATGCTGCAAGATAAACATAATCGGAGTTTCCCAACACAATAAAACAAAGTTTACATTTAATTATTGAAGTTGTGAAAAATATATCGTGTTAATAAAGAACCATAACTTGAATGAAACTACCATCATTATTGGAATGCTGTCCATTTCGACATTGTATCTATACGGTATATTTCCCTAATGTCTTTTAAAACTCTGACGATAAGGTAATTGACGTTCTCCCCTGCACAATTTATATATTTAAACTACTTATTTTGAACAATATTCGTATTTGTTCAATATTTTAATTCGATTCATTATCTCTGTCTTGTCATGATGATAAAAATCATTAAACAACAGATATAAAATTAAAGCAACAATTTTAAAACAAATCTATTATGACCCTTTTTTAATCCTGGTGTTAGGATGATACATGGCAAAGAAACTATATGGATTCACGTTCATGTTATCTTCTATATAATAACGTCAAAATTACAGAAGACTGATTGAAACCTTTGTTTTACGGTCCATGAAAATTTCATCTAAACAATACGTTACGTAACTTTGTCTTGTATTACATAAAATATGTCCACTTTACAAATGTCTGCGTTTTAAAAACTTTGATAAGGCGATTAACATATTTATCGAGTCATGGTCCTTATTTTTCTTTTTTCTACGATTAATCACCGTTACAGGAGTATGAAATTGCACCAGTCACTTTTCTACGATTAATCACCGTTACAGGAGTATGAAATTGCACCAGTCACTTTTCTACGATTAATCACCGTTACAGGAGTATGAAATTGCACCAGTCACTTTTCTACGATTAATCACCGTTACAGGAGTATGAAATTGCACCAGTCACTTTTCTACGATTAATCACCGTTACAGGAGTATGAAATTGCACCAGTCACTTGAAAGTTTAAACCTCACAGTTTAGTTTATCTCAAAGTAGAGTCTTTTACAAATCATGTCCTTATTATACCTTTGCATTTTTAATTAGCCAGATATCACACAGCTATTAATAAGACACAAGCAAAAATTATCAGATACATAAAAGACACAAGCACAAATTATTGTTCATTTTTAATTTTTACATGTTTGACGCTTGCTCGTATACTTTTGCTCTTATTCTAAATGTTGTAAAATTATTCTTTCTTATGCTCAAATATTGTTCATCTGACACGTTTTCTTATGAATGGTCATCTTTCTTCGTTACATTTTACAATAACATTAAATTGAAAGCCATTTTTTCTTTCAGGTTCGGAAATTCTTTATACGTTGTGCACATTTTAGGAAGTTTAAAAACGACAACAACAATAATAAAAAATAGTAAAATAATTGTGAACTACAAAGTGAGCTACAAAGACGAAACGAAATATTATATCTTGGCCTTTACCATAATGGTTCTACCGTTAGAATGAAGTTAGTAACTTAAGACTTGTGATTATGGTTGTATCAGTAGTATGAAGTTAGTGACTTAAGACTTGTGATTATGGTTGTATCAGTAGTATGAAGTTAGTGACTTAAGACTTGTGATTATGGTTGTACCAGTAGAAGGAATTTAGTGACTTGGAATTTCTGATTATGGTTGTACCAGTAGAAGGAATTTAGAGATTTGGATCTTGTGATTAGGTTGTACCTGTAGAAGGAAGTTAGAGTTTTGGAACTTGTGATTATGGTTGTACCACTAGAAGGAATTTAGAGATTTGGATCTTGTGATTAGGTTGTACCTGTAGAAGGAAGTTAGAGTTTTTGGATTTGTGACTACGGTTGTACCAGTAGAAGGAAGTTAGAGATTTGGAACTTGTGGCTACGGTTGTACCACTAGGAGGAAGTTAGAGATTTTGGACTTGTGACTACGGTTGTACCAGTAGAAGAAGTTAGAGATTTTGGACTTGTGACTACGGTTGTACCACTAGAAGGAAGTTAGTGATTTGGGACTTGTGACTACTGTTGTGCCACTAGAAGGAAGTTAGAGATTTGGGACTTATGACTACGGTTGTACCAGTAGAAGGACATCCAGGACATAAATGGTATTATAGGTTACTGCTTTGGCATGGAAAGAACATGCACAAGATACATTTTAGTTCCACGGAGTATACTAAGGTATCAGGGTTCAAGGCAATATGTTAAAGTATTATCAACATAGATGTTGCACATCTAACAAACTTCATTGTTTATATTCTTTGGTCTGTGGTCAATGACACCTTCTTTACGACATTCTGACAATAATTATCGATTATGTGTCAAGCGAGAATAAGTATATTGGATGTTTTACAATACTTGACCGCTAGGTTAATGAATAAATGATGTCCTCTAACACCTATGTCATGATTTTGGTCCTTAAACAAACGTTGTCAGTGTTATTCGTTAATCTGAATGGATTTGATGATTTGACAATTTTCCTCTCCAGGACTTTACATATGGATGCTAAATTATATATCGTATAATTGTTTTGAGATTACTTTCTAAATTTAAAGCATACCAACTTAAAGGATAGGGTCAATGAATTGGTTGCGTTAAAGTATAAATTATATCCGAGATATCCGAAGATAGAAAGAACTAAGCTGAACTTACTCTAAAGAATCCATTACCTGACGTTTTTTCGGCCTAATGAGCTAATTACATACTACTTTTACTACCCCTTGATTAATTTCTTAAAGAAAATATAAAAATATAAAATAATTGGTGTGAAAAGTAAATTTGAAAGGAAACTGATTACTGAATATGCATTCCTTTGACGAAAGGTTATTGATATTACGACACCTGTATTAATCTTTACATCGCCTGCATTGTTATTGTGTGGAGCATGATGAAAATGTCAAATAATTGTCAAATTTGAGGTGGAGAAGCCATCCGTAAAGCATCTACTCGACACAGTTACCATGAAAGCGTTCTCAACCCGGATTGGCAAGCCTTCTATATAAAATCGTTATTCGTTTTCAATTAGGATAACAATTCTCATTTTAATTAAAAATGCCATTATTTTACACTGGCCTATTCATTATTTTACACTTGCCTATTCATTATTTTACACTGGCCTATTCATTATTTTACACTGGCCTATTCATTATTTTACACTGGCCTATTCATTATATTCATTATTTTACACTGGCCTATTCATTATTTTACACTTGCCTATTCATTATTTTACACTGGCCTATTCATTATTTTACACTGGCCTATTCATTATTTTACACTGGCCTATTCATTATTTTACACTTGCCTATTCATTATTTTACACTGGCCTATTCATTATTTTACACTGGCCTATTCATTATTTTACACTGGCCTATTTTCATTCAGATGATGTCAGTTGCCTTGCAATTTACTCACTGTTTCTCTCTAAAGTTTTAATTTGTTATTTCTTGTTCCAGTAATATTATCAAACTTTGACATGTGCCTTGTTCTCTCATTTTATCCAATAAGGAGATTACAGATTGAGATTCTGAGACACTGTATAAATGGCTCCTTCTCTGAGGACATACTGTTTGGGGCATTTGCTTTATTTTCTAGATTCAAGCAATGCTGCTCATATGCGTTGACATTCTTTACAAATCAACCTGAAAGAAAAGATGTCCGCATTTCCTCATTCAATGTGTTAAGTTTGATTTATTTTTTCTGTCAATACCGAGTTTATTCTTTCTTTTCTTGCATCTTTCGTGCAGTATGTGCGTCATTGTGATGGTGAATTGGCTCAAGGTTAATGGCAAGAGAATAGAAGCATTTAATGCAAAAATGATTCGGTTGACTTATTGTGTGTACGTCATAACTTTGGAAGTTGTTTGGAAGTTTATGTGCTAATTTTCAACTAGTTGCTAGAAGTGATAATGATGTACTACTTCATGCAAATCCTCCACTCAGTTCGGATAGAGAAAGCCACGTTATTAAATTCTATTGTTAAAGTTGCTAAAGGATTATAGTGGCATACTCAGGATGTGCTATAGCATCAGTTTGTTGAGTGCATTTGCGAATTGGTACCACTGCTTGTAGCTAGCGTAGCAAAAACATGCAACTAACGTACGCCATGCAGTAAATACACGCAATAGCAGCGGAAGTAGAATTGAATTTTATGACAGCTGTGATCGCTACTCAGTCGCGCTTTTAGTTCATGCTGAGTAATCGTCCCTGGTTTTAAATAATTGCATCTTTTAGGTGTTCCCGATACTAAGGAAGGACTGTTCCGTTCATCACAATACCATATTTGCGTACACTAATTATTATAGCATCAAAATACGTACACGATCTTACTGATTTTATTTGCAGTATTTGGCATAGAGCCAAGCTTTGACGTTCCAATCATCAATGTTACTGTCCACGAGGGAGACATTGCTGTGTTACCATGCTCGGTGGATTATCTTGCGGAACATAAGGTACTCAGCATATTCATATAAGACAGAAGTCATCCAAATCATTTCTTGTTCTTTTCAAATGCTCGTACGTTATTGTTACGGAGTACAACACGGCTCTTAATCCTTGTCTAGTGGCACTGTTTGCATGTTTGTCATTATTAAATGGGTTTGGTGTGACACTTTATTGGAATATATTGCACCGACAACGCCAGCGTCTTGTAAAATTTCGTGATCTAAACACATTTACCATTTTCATTTGACTGACAATGTGTTGTCTTTCCTGTCGAAGGTGATGATAAAATAAAGATGGCGTGTTTTGGAATATTTCGAGATGGATAACTTCCAAGTCAGCATTTTAATACTCGCACCATGCAGGTGTCTGTACCATCAATTAAAAAGTATTGATAAATACACAGCGTTTAGAAACGTTTTTTTTTTTAAAAAAAATATTTAAGTTATATCTATAAACCATAGTTTTGATAGAAATTGCAGAATTACAGTAAATTCGCTTTAGTTGTGAGAT
>CM068827.1:12689474-12756974 GCA_028554795.2 Sinohyriopsis cumingii | reverse complement strand
TAAAAGTTTTTCATTTCATTTTCGTTACTATCTCGAACTTAATGTTAAGCACATAACACTATAGACGTATTAACTTTTCGAAATATTATCATCATCAAGCAACTGTTAAAAGATTAGTGCCTTGCTCCGCCAAATGACTGCAGATTTGCATAATTGCAAGCAGTGAGATATTTCGTTTTGTCAGTACGGTAACTGACACAGTATTACTATTGTATTTTTGTCAATTTTCTGATTTATTTTATGATCTTGTATTATCATGAATTTGTTTATTCTGATGTAATCTCTTTTTAAAGAGGAAATAAAGTCAGTCAGTCAGTCAGTCAGTCATACATACATGCATACATACATATACATACATACAGACACACACACATACATACATACATGCATAAATACATACAGACAGACAGACGCATGCACGCACACATACATACATACATACATACATACATACATACATGCGTGCATGGATGCACGAAGGCAGGCAGCCATGTATGCACACATACATATATACATACATACATACATACATACATACATACATACATACATACATACATACATACATACATACATACATACATACACACACACACAAATACATACATACATATATACATACAAACATACATACAGACAGAGACATACGCATGCACGCACACATACATACATACACACACACATACATACATACATACATACATACATACATACATACATACATGCATGCACGAAGGGAGGCAGCCATGTATGTACACATACATACATACATACATACATACATACATACATATACATGCATACATACATACTTATATACATACATGCCCACATAAATACATATATACACACATACATACATATATATACACATACATACATACATACATACATACATACATACATACATACATACATACATACACACACATACACACACATACATACATACCTACATACATACATATATACATACATACACACATAAATACATACATACATATATACATACATACATACACACACACATACATACATACATACATACATACATACATACATACATACATACATACATACATACATACATACATACATACATACATACATACATACATACATACATACATTCATACATACATACATACATACATACATACATACATACATACACACACACATACATACATACATACATACATACGTACATATATACATACACACATATACACACACATACATACATACATACACACACACAAATACATACATACATACATACATACATACATACATACATACATACATACATACATACATACATACATACATACATACATACATACATACATACATACATACATACATACATACATATTATTACTATTGTTGAAATTACTAGATATGACTATTGTTGAATTTCCACTCCAGTGCCCTCCAAGATTATTGATGAGCTGTCCAGTAGAGATAAAACAGCAAGAGAAGGCGAAACTGTTATGTTGCTCTGCAATGTCACCGGTGTGCCCTTGCCGGAAGTCACGTGGTACAGATTGCCGAGTGATATGGCCATTGCCAAAGAAAGTAAGGAGAAAACTATCCTGGCTAGTTATTAAGCATTAATGTGTTTAATATATGCATTAATTAGACTGACAATGTGTCATCAAAATTCGATATTTGTCGAGGATCGTTTCAATTCAGTTATGCCTCATTTGATGTTGTTGTTATATGACTTTAAAATTTTATTTTACTTTCTAATGTACTTTATGTCAAAAAGACAGTTTGGAGGTGAGACATTCTTTCAAAGCTAATGCATGATATAGACCCAGTTGAATTATACTCAGCAAGTGAAAGTATTGATATTGGAAGGGCTACATACTTTCAATGTGTTATTGACATCAAAATAAATGACACACACACACACACACACACATAAATATTGAATGTGTCAGTAGTACCAAAAAGATAAACACGGTGATTTCTAAGATAAACAATACCCGGAAACAAAGGCGGTACTTCATATGATTTATATACAATTATTACATCCCCCAATCTAAGCAATCTATTTTTTCTCTCCCTAAACCATGCATATTATTTAAGTTTGAAAAATCATATTACAAGTGCAACATGAGATAATTTAGTAAAATGTAATCATTTCATCTTAGCATAAAATAATTGCATATATCGGCCATCCGTATCACATGATCACATTTTGCATTTTTTTATAGCCTAATTTCAAAATGCACAATTACCCTATTTCTCTGATGCTTCCTAGTGGAACAGTTACACCTAAACATTTCAAGCTATCAAACTGTCCTTATTGACGATCCCAATGTTGTTGTTGTTTTCTTCAAATTGGATCACGTATTTTTATTTCCCATTTGAGAGCTTGATAATAATAAATATTCAAGGGTGAGAGTGACATGCGTGCTTTTGAGAATTTTGCTTTAATTATTCTTTTACTGAGTTCCGAATAATAAATATGAATCAAATGCAGGCATGTATTTAGATTTGTGAAGACAATCGTAAAACAAGACGATTCTGTTTGAGGCGAGGACACATACATTTATGGCTTCATAAGGGATATCCTGCTTTATGATTACACTTATATTGACTCAAATCACTGACTAAACGAAAACATTTAATCTAGGCTAATTAAACAAATACATTTCTTATTTTGAAAATAAGCTAATGATTTATTTTTCATCAACCTTATAAGTTATCGCCAGCTATTTATGACGTTTTCTCAACAGTATTTCTGAAAGTTTGTGAAGAAAACAAAGACCTGCATGTGATTTTTATCAATCTTGCCACAATACTATCAAGGATATTGCCAATCGATGAGACATACAATAAGCTGAAAAAAAGTAGATTTATTACTGAAATGCACTTTGTGACAAGGTCCATAAAGGCAAACTCCTTTTTATTTATGCACTGTTGTCGTAATTTGTTTTCTTTATGCGCATCATGTTATCGCTGTATTGCATGATTCACAATTTTATTTATTCATCGCTAGAAATTTTTTAGCAGGGTTGTGCTTTTATGTATTTATTAGATTTTAAATATATTTTTTGGGGGAATGGATCACGAGAGTATTTAATTTCTGCATTTTAGCGTAACATGTTTTATATGTAAAATCAATTATAAGCAGTCCTGCGAAGATACAATGAACCACAGTAAAAGAGAATACGAACTAGATGAGGTTTGTATCAGGCCAATGGTAATATATGCACATACAATTTATCCTAGAGGAGGTTTGTATCAGACCAATGGTAATATATACACATACAATATATCCTAGAGGAGGTTTGTATTAGGCCACTGGTAATATATACACATACAATGTATCCTAAAGGAGGTTTGTATCAGACCAATGGTAATATATGCACTTACAATTTATCCTAGAGGAGGTTTGTATCAGGCCAGTGGCAATATACGCACATACAATTTATCGTAGAGGAGGTTTGTATCAGGCCAATGGTAATATATGCACATACAGTTTGTCCTAGAGGAGGTTTGTATCAGACCAATGGTAATATATGCACATACAATTTGTTCTAGAGGAGGTTTGTATCAGGCCAATGGTAATATATGCACATAAAATTTATCCTAGGGGAGGTTTGTATCAGGTCAATGGTAATATATGCACATACCATTTATCCTAGAGGAGGTTTACATCAGGCCAATGGTAATATATGTACATAAAATTTATCCTTCATTCAACACTCTTTCCCAAGAAAAACAAACTGTGCTATCTGTTTGAAATACGTAGTTTAGTACAAAAAGAACAATAAGTCTTACCAGAGGCGATGGATGATATAATATGGTAAGTGGAGACGATGAATGATATAATATGGTAAGTGGTATACTTTCTCTACAAAATTAAACAATTAGTTTAGATTATATCTGAATTTTAACACTGCGTACATTGACTAACAGAAAGATTGTGCGATGAGTTCTCTCACAGACCACGTAAGGGCCATACTGTTGCTGGCTGCTTTGGTGCCTTGACTTCTACTGACATAATTATGTTATATGTACATGTAATGACATAATTATATTATACGTACATGTAATGACATAATTATGTTATATGCACATGCACTGACATAATTATGTTATATGCACATGTACTGACATAATTATGTTATATGTACCTGTACTGACATAATTATGTTCTATGTACATGTAATGGCATAATTATGTTCTAGGTACATGTAATCACATAATTATATGTACATGTAATTAAATAAGTGTTATATGTATATGTAATGATATAATTATCTTATATGTACATGTAATGATATAATTATCTTATATGTACATGTAATGACATAATTATTTTATATGTACATGTCATGACATAATTATGTTATTGGTGCATGTAATGACACAATTATGTTATATGTACATGTAATGATATAATTATCTTATATGTACATGTAATGATATAATTATTTTATATGTACATGTAATGACATAATTATGTTATTGGAACATGTAATGACATAATTATGTTATTGGTACATGTAATGACACAATTCTGTTATATGTACCAGTAATGATATAATTATTTTATATGTAATCATTTATATGTAATGATATTTAAAGTACTTTTGGTAGAAGTTATGTAAGCATTCTAAAGTAATTGCCTTTAAAAAAAACTTTTCGTCTGCATGAATTTTAAAAGTAGGGAATTCTAATAAACAGTACAGAAATCAGACATATGCAATGTGAATTTCAAAAGCAGGGAATTCTAATAAACAGTACAGAAATCAGACATATACATTGTGAATTTCAAAAGTTGGAAATTCTAATAAATGATTTCATAAATCAGACAAATGCATTGTTAATTGTGAGACCGGCCGGACCAGAATTTATTCAATAAAGGGGAAAGATATTCTTTGAAGAATATAATTGTTATCGTTCTCATTTTGTAGTATTTTCATTCAATATGAAGATTTATGTTAAATGCACATTTTCGAATGCGCCAATCCACTCAGCCTACCCGCATGTTATATAAGATTATACATTGCAATGGACAATCAGAAATTGTGGATGCAGTGATATCAAGTGTGTATTTATCCTCCAGTCGTATCGTGAGGGTTATGCTCAATAGTTCAGCTATTTCAATATCAAAACGTAACTACAGCATGCTGGTTATGCTCAATAGTTCAGCTATTTCAATATCCAAAACGTAACTACAGCATACTGGTTATGCTCAACAGTTCAGCTATTTCAATATCAAAACGTAACTACAGCATGCTGGTTATGCTCAATAGTTCAGCTATTTCAATATCCAAAACGTAACTACAGCATGCTGGTTATGCTCAATAGTTCAGCTATTTCAATATCCAAAACGTAACTACAGCATGCTGGTTATGCTCAATAGTTCAGCTATTTCAATATCCAAAACGTAACTACAGCATGCTGGTTATGCTCAATAGTTCAGCTATTTCAATATCAAAACGTAACTACAGCATGCTGGTTATGCTCAATAGTTCATCTATTTCAATATCCAAAACGTAACTACAGCATGCTGGTTATGCTCAATAGTTCATCTATTTCAATATCCAAAACGTAACTACAGCATGCTGGTTATGCTCAATAGTTCAGCTATTTCAATATCCAAAACGTAACTACAGCATGCTGGTTATGCTCAATAGTTCAGCTATTTCAATATCCAAAACGTAACTACAGCATGCTGGTTATGCTCAATAGTTCAGCTATTTCAATATCCAAAACGTAACTACAGCATGCTGGTTATGCTCAATAGTTCAGCTATTTCAATATCCAAAACGTAACTACAGCATGCTGGTTATGCTCAATAGTTCAGCTATTTCAATATCAAAACGTAACTACAGCATGCTGGTTATGCTCAATAGTTCAGCTATTTCAATATCCAAAACGTAACTACAGCATGCTGGTTATGCTCAATAGTTCAGCTATTTCAATATCCAAAACGTAACTACAGCATGCTGGTTATGCTCAATAGTTCAGCTATTTCAATATCCAAAACGTAACTACAGCATGCTGGTTATGCTCAATAGTTCAGCTATTTCAATATCCAAAACGTAACTACAGCATGCTGGTTATGCTCAATAGTTCAGCTATTTCAATATCCAAAACGTAACTACAGCATGCTGGTTATGCTCAATAGTTCAGCTATTTCAATATCCAAAACGTAACTACAGCATGCTGGTTAACTGGATATAAAATAATAAGTGCTGTATTACAACGTCATATTTTACCCAAATATGCACTTTACGAACATAGGGCATCATGGGCATACGTCTCAAATTTCAAATTTAGATATTGCCGTGACTAAATTCATAAACGACTGCCTCCACTAAATAATTTTCTGTTGCAAGTATGATTTTTGACCGTAAATTTGTTTATTTTTTATTCGTTTCCTTTTTTTATGTCCCCCAGGACTAGACATGGAAACAGGCGCCTTTACACATCTTGATTCCTGCATATACTCGCTGAAGCCTAAAGGTATATCAGCGTTTGCTTACGTCAAGTTATTTAATTAGTTGCTTTAATGTGCAATTCATATCAGAAAAATCACTATATTTTGGCTGAATGCTGTTTCATATGTAATTGCGCACCTGCATAGGAAAGACTTTGTTGTGGTGTATACAAAATTGAACACACTTGCCACGTGCAAAAGGGCTTAAATGTGCGATATGCATTGTTACAAAACGCTCGCTTTTAGTTTAACTGCAAAATGTTTCCATTATTACTTTGTTTAGCTTGTTAGAAATTAAGTTTATAGACTTACGTACCTTTGACGATGGAAGTATAAAGTTTATGAGCTAGTGGACATCATACTGACCAGCATGAAGTCAGTATCATATGTTTACAGGCCCATAAAGCTTATATTCATCTCCCTAAAAATCTATAATGTTTTATTACATGATGCAGTGCAAAAGTTTGAAATTGATTTGTCTCAGCATATTAAAAATGACATTTCAACTCCATGACTCCAATGAAAAATACGTTATGTTGCCTCTAACGTGTGATATCATTAATCATCTCAAATCACAAGATGTTATGTCAGCCAATAAAAACGCGTCTCTCATTGGATTCGTGTATATGTATGAACCGTGATAACTGCATCTTCATGTCGCACGCAGAAGTGCATTTGCAACATTTTCTTAATAAATATTCACATCATTAATATTGATTAGGTAAAGGTAGGGTCCATAAAATATCTTTCTCTTAGAATAGCGAAGTTCTACAGCTCTAACGTAAGTAACCGGATAAATGTTATCAGGTGAGGTTTGAATTACAAAATCGTTTTCATTCTTTCAACGCAGAAGGTTTGAATACTTAATCATGTGATTTTTGCAAGTTCTGTTTCTTCAAGCAACGATTTAAGGTCACGTTGACCTGCGAAAATGGAACGTTCTCTATCAAGCTATTTATAGTATGCATTGATGATGGGGGAGACAATAAAACAAAATGGACGCTACATTAGACTCCAATCAGAATACATATATAATTGTATCCCGTTCAATTTACGTACTGGAATATAGCTTTGATCGTTACATGCCTTTCCAAAATGGAAATTTAGATGTTAAATTCAAGTTGTGATATATACAGATTTTGTAGCCACAAACAAACTAATGTTGAAATTAAGATTTACTTGAGCCTACTCGTTTTTCACCTACTCTGTGGTATTATGTCGCACTTGCAAATATACATTTTGGCAACTTTAACGATCTATCATGAAATTGAAGAGTGTGTGTGTGTGTGTGTGTGTGTGTGTGTGTGTTACATCTTTTCAAAATCATTTAGTGAACAAAATTAAATAGTTAATGTATTTTTTTTAAATTAAGAACTCAATAAAATCTTAAAAGTGTCTTTTCCGAAATACTCTTGAATATGTCACATCATCTGATTACCTTTACGTTTGATACTAATTACTAGAAATTAAATCTATGTATATTTGTATGTCTTTTTTGTTCTTCGCCTTAACCTGAATAGATCTCAACTGGATGAGAAAACTTCAGGATTTCTATTTTTTTTTTTTTCATTGCGGAAATTTAGTTTCATTTCTAGTTCTGATAACTGAACGAAGTCTATTTCTAGCTCAATATAATTTCTTTACCCGTAAGAAGACGCCATAATCAAATATTTTCCTTGTGCTACGCATAGCTAGACGGTGCTGTGCAATAGAAATATACTTCATCACAAAAACTATCTGAAAGGAATTTGTAACAACAAATTTGCATGAATTTTCATTCTGGTTTTGTTTCAGATAAAACACACACACACACAGAGATATGTGTGTGTGTTTGTGTGTGTGTGTGTTTATGTACTTTTATAGCATTTTATGCGACCTTCTTTTTGGTCAAAATTGTTATAGAAGGAAACATTAATATATTGATGCATATTGCTAACCCAGATATCTAAATTCCTTCGCAGATAGAGTTTTTTCTTTTTCTTGAAGTATTAAATATCCAAAGACAATATGCGTTCATTTGCAGATGTTTATCAAATGGACCCAAGTGGCCGAAATGTGATTGGTCATATTGAGTCAGATGGTAAACGTATATGGGTATCGCACTAGTGTGTGTAGTCTCTGCTTTGCACATGCGTGGTTAAGAGTGCTCTACAGACGTAAAGTAGGAGCGGTGGAGTCAACGCCTGTATTTTCATGGTTAGAGAGTGGATGTAAAAATGAGTTGAAAGTGAGATCTCAGTTAATAAACTTCCGCTTCCTAAATGGCATAAAATATTCAATAATGTGATAGATAAAGTGAAGTCGGCGCTTTCAATTTGAATTTTTTACAAGATGGCAACCTTAGTTGCACTGGCAAATTTAATGGATTGGATGATGGAGCTACCAACTTTGGTTAAGAAATTTTTAATTTTTTTAAGAATATCAGTTTAGCTGACTAAACCAACGATCCACATCCACTGGCACTTAGCCACCCTGTCACAACCTTGTTTAAAGTTTTGATCCGCTCCCGATTAAAAGAATATGGCTTTAAGTCTGACAGTATATTGTTTTGAAGGAGAAATAAACTTGCATACAAAATATAGATTTATCAAAATAAATGTTCTTAATAGCAATTAAGTAACATAACAATTCGGTTAACTGTAGGTTTTTCTTGGTATACGTCGATGATATACTAATCGTATGAGGTAATGACTTCACCCAAAGCGATTCCATAAAATCTCAGACTCCATAATATATACTCATATGTATATCAATAACCTTCTTTTCATTCGAAAGAAATTTATTTTAGAGAACGTGATCCATTTGACTTACAAGAGATTTGTTTACATGAGAGAGAGAGAGAGAGAGCAGATGTAGTATACTTTACTTATCATGTATACGGGCCACATTGTTGTCTACGCAATCAGCCAATATATAAACAAATCAAACTGCTTTCTTCAAATTCTAAAGAATTCTGCTCTTTGTGTACACGCAAGTCAAATATTAAGCCAACTAAACGAAAGCTTTTGCTATGCAATAAAATATATCTAGGGCAGTACTGTCATGCCGATTTACACCCAGCGTGTTAAAGACAAGCAGTTCCCACTCCAGTTGTATCATGTGCATTACTGTTTACGAGAAGGAAATGATATTTCATATGATACGAGCAAGGTCGGAATGAGCATGCGTATAAGGTACTCAAGACGGTTTATTTTACGACAGAAGGAAGCAAACAAAACACTCTATCTCATTTGATCGTGCCATTGTTGCCAAGGTTTAAAATGGCACTGCGACTTATTTATCGTTAGCCTTTCAGATTTTAATCTTCATTATAGTTCTTTTGAAAACATTTATTTCCCTTCTCTATGTGTAATTAATCAAATGCTTATAAGTAATAAATATTATCCAAAGAACTCAAGGCTGAAAATCACAATGAAATCGACGTTTTAAATTTAATTTAGAATAATAGTAACCATAAATAACAACCTACGTGTAGATGTAGCTACCCTTAATGAACGTAATATGAATGGATGAAGTTTACTTATCAGAGAATGCCTGAATTATGAAGCAGAAAGATGTTTTATGGTACATTATAAGTAAATATTTATTATTTAGAAATATCGGATTTTAATCATTTAATTTAAAATGGAATTGTACCATCAAGAATATCAAAATAAATTTTAATTATTCATGACGTAGAATACATTATGTTGTACAAAATTAATTGAAATAGTAAACATTATTCATTTATTAAATTTTTGTGTCCTTTCGATTCGTGGAGTAAATAATATATCTTAAAAAAACAAAGCATTGTGTGCAACTATTTTTGTTATATTTTTGAGAAACCTGATACAAGTTTTTAAAATGTAACAGTGCTATTAATTACACCACAACTCTCACCCAATTAATTTTTCTTCATAGTCTGCAAAATATTTCCTAACAAAGATAAGGACATTCATCCTTGATGGCGCTCCATTGATTCAGCCTGGTGTGCTCCAACTCATTTTGTTTATTGTAGACAAAATGGTCAAACTGCCTTAACGGTATCTCAAATCACGCTGCTTCCGAATGGCAATGCCTTAGGGCATAATTGTTGTTTAGAAATATATATCTTGTGATGGTTTTTATTTGAATATTTTAGTAAATGTTGCAGACAACATGTCAGATTGAATTTCCTTTGGAAATATTATCTTCTGTGTAAGTCAAATACAATACATTGACCCCTGAAATGTAATTTCTCGCAAAGTTTGATGAAAGGTCCATGCGAATCGATTGGTATATAAAATATATAAAATAATTAAACCTTCTGTGTGTGTGTGTGTGTGTGTGTGTGTGTGTGATTTGAATGTTTAACGTAGCTTTTACAATTTATCAGTCATATCGCTACGATGTCTGCAGTGTGACAGTTTCTAGTGATGTCTAGCACTGGGACATCATGCCGCAGACATGTAGCATGATGTTCCACCCAGTCACATTATCCTGACACCAGGCCGACCAGTCCTAACACTAACCTATTAAAGCGAGGCACTTGTTAGTACCATTTTTATAAATCTTTGGTATGACTCGGCCGGGGATCGAACCCACGACCTCCCGCATCCGAGGTGGACGCTCTAACCACTAGGCCACCGGAGCGGTCTAAAACTTCTGTGATGACCTATCATGTACGGCGTTTATTATCGATGTCATGACTCTAAAACTGTTTCAAAAATGTTTCATTTCTTAAACAAATTTCTTATATGCAAATGAAAAATAATATACAAATAAAAATAAAAATTTGTCCACAAAAAATGTGCTTTAAAATAGGTACATGAACCCCGGTACAAAATAGGATTCGATCTTCACTCATTATGATATTGAATATCAGAGCTGCCCTTCTTTTCAGTAGAAATCTATATTACCTTGCATAGTAATCCCACGGCATTTTCGGCATTTTACTTACACATTTTTTTCTTCTTGTAGCGCTGAGCTATGTTTGATGTAGATATTAGATGTAGGATCATTGAAGAAACGCTTCTTACTCCACATTTTCTCAAGCACAGTTTCAGCACTGGCTCGACACTGCTTTTGTTCCCTCACTCTGACTTATTTATTTTTCCATGTTTCAACTCTAACGTAGATTTATATACTGTTTTCTCGTAGTTTTAAAGAGCTAGGCTTTTGGACTAAAACTATTTCACATATATTAGTCAACCGTTTTTAGCAAACAAAGAAATTAAAAGCTTTAAAGGGCGCGCATGTCTGGAAAGCTTTCGTTTATGTATCTTTGCAAAGAAGGTCTATTTTTAAAAGCGTCTGCTATTTTATTGTATTTAATCATTTATTGAGTAAAAATGACAATTTTTGAATCTATGTTATAAATTGATCATAAGGAAATATATCTATATATACTTTGTTTCACTAAATTTGCGGGACAAGATGTATACATATTATCGAAAAGAACCAAGCAAGATATTTCCCCCCAAATTCATGTCTCGCATATCTAACCTATCCTCTTCGATAACTCAATTCATGCTTATTATACGTAACAACAAAAACTATGTGATTTAACCATAATGAAGAAAATATATTACCTTCAAAGATTTGAAAAACTACGTGATTTAACTCTAATCTAGAAAATATATTTCCTTGAAAGATTTTACCTGTAAAGTTTGTCGAGCAAATGCTTTTGTTATAAGTAATAGTTATGTTTAAATTATATTGCATTTCCATTTAAAATCAATACGACTGATAGCCGAGAAAAGTAGTCCTCTGGTAAGAGGAAGTAATTTTGTATTGAACCACAAAACAATGGGTAAACTGTAGCGCTAAACTGTACTTTTCAATTGCGTTTGTTTGCTTATTTAAAGATCAGGAGTCTACCACACACAAACACACACTAAATTATTTATCTAAATCTTTTAGTGGACAGTTTTATAATACTTCGTTTAAAGCCCGCTGTTCTTTGCGCAGGAATTGGGACTGCTGGAGAGATGCTTGTAATTCACAATATTTCCCGCTATTGTGACGGAACATACGAGTGCGTTGCTTACAACGAAGTGGGACCGGCGGTAACTAGGCAGATGAAAGTCTTTGTAGAGTGTAAGTACTTGCTGACTTAATTGCATAACTAATAACAATGTTTCGTGGATTAGCGTAGGGACAGTCAAAACCCACAGTAGGACAGGACTATAAATCAAAACGCGCTTGCGGTCAAAGTCAAGCTAATATTTCCAGGTTTAGCTGACTTTTTGACCTGTTGAATGGAGCTAGTAATAGATATGTTAAGATTTCGGCATCCCCGGCTGTAACCAACAGGACGATGCTATTCTGTTTGATGGTTTGAACTATCAGGCGTACAAGTTTTATTCTAATATTCGTCCTTTATATCGTCATTATTGCAACAAGAAATGTTCTTTTTTACGCAGTGAAGTTGAAACATCACATGACTCACCAAAAACACGAGGGCTGAGCGTAAAGTTTCAGAACAAATGCAATATCTTCTAAACAAAGCAATCCAACGTTTTTTACGTCAAAATGGCAGACTAGTACGATTTCGAACAGTTGTTGTTGTTGTGGGGTTTAACGCCATTTTTCAGCACGATAGGCTATACATGGCGGCCAGTATTAATGGTGGAGGAAGAACCCGGAAAACCCCGGAAAGAACCACCGACCCACGAGAAGCTACTGGCAAGCTTTCTCACATGCCCACATTGGCTGAATTTTAGACTCGAACCGCCGCAGACAGAGGTGAGATGGCAGTGATCCGTAACGAAGAGCGCTTTAGACCACTCGGCCGCTCGGGGCCCCGATTTCGAACAGAGATTGATGATAAAATGTATGCCAAATGAGGAAAACCCTTTAAACGGATACAATTATGTTTATAAACCTGATCCACTTTGCACAGCCTAGTATAAGTAGATTAGTGAAAAGTTCAGGAGGCTGTTCATTTACGAGAAGGTATGCCAAGGATATCTCTTTCAGAAGAAGTAGTCACTTATGTACATGTGAATGGTGTTAGACCTATTACTGCCCGAGAGGTAGCAGACAAACTTGTTCTTTCATACCGACGTGCTGAAGAACTTCTGACCAAGGAATTAGAAATACACAAGGTTTGTTCCCGCTGTGTGTCCAGATGAGGAACAACTGAACTAAGGGTGGAGGATCTTCAGGGAGTTATTATAGAGATACAAGGTAGAAGGCTATACATTCTTAAATAAGGTCTTTACATGTGATAAAACGTTTTAAATACACTAGTTGGAATCCTAGTGTAAGAGATTAAGGAATAAGTGGAAGCACACTAGGGCGCTATCAACTACAAAGGCATGTATTTTCCAAAAGTTGCAGACCAAACAACAGCTTGTCTCCGAACCCAAATCATCCACTGAACGTACCACATTTAGCTCCTTCCGACTTTTTAACTCCATAGCTCCTTACTTTATTGCAAAATTGAATTATTCGTTACGGAGAAACAATTACGAAAGCACACAAGAACTAATGAATGCAATCATCAGGTAGCTACTAATGCTGTCGCGTGTCGGGCTGTTGCACGTGTTCATGACTTGATTGACAAGATGGAAGAAATGCATTTTAACTCGAATGAAGTTACATTGTGGATGACTACTAACAGTACCGTAAAGAGCTGAATAATGTCTTCTAATTATATGTATGTATGTATGTATGTATGTATGTATGTATGTATGTATGTATGTATTTATGTAATAATAATAATAATAATAATAATGACTTTGTATAGCGCCTAATCTTTAGATGCTCAAAGCGCTTTGCAACATTAGACAACACTTATAACATATGAAACATATATTATGACATGATTACAAATAACAAACACCATGTAATTAGAAAACATAAAAAACATGCGGAAAATATTTAAGGTAGGAAACATTATTAGGTCTTTAAGTTTGTTCTTGTTGTCGAAATAAGTGAGTTTTAAGGGCATTCTTGAATGGAATCACTGTGTCTTTGTGTTTAAGTTTAATGGGCAATTTATTCCACGTTCCTGGGTCCTGTGATGCAACAGAACGTTGGCCATATGACTTCGTTTTCATAGTGGGAATAATGAGTATACGATTGTCAGACGAGGAGCGTAAGTATCTTGATGGTGTGTACGCATAGGTGAGGTCGGATAGGTATGTTGGACTGGAGTCAGTGAAATGTAGCACAGAGAACAAATTTTGTGTTTGATTCTGGATCGAATGGATAGCCAGTGCAGGGTACAGAGCAGCGGGGAGATGTGCTCTGATCGTGGTACTCTAAGGATGATCCGAGCAGCTGTGTTTTGAACTTTTTGAAGTTTCTGGAGTAGATATTGAGATGAACCAGACAGAATTTAGTTATAATAGTCCAGTCTTGAAAATACTAATGAACACACAATTATTTTAGTGGCATCAACTGAAAGATATTTGCGAATGGAGCTGATGCGTATCAGTGCAAGATATGCAGCCTTGCATATATTCATGACATGTTGGTACAATGTGAGGGTACTGACCAGAGTAACACCTAGGTTTTGTACTGACTGTGTGAATGAGAAAGTCGTTGTGTTGTAATCAGAATGACCTCAGCTTTATCATCAATCATCTGCAGCTTGTTACATGTCATCCATGATTTCACATCAGAAATGCACCTCTCTACACCTTGGATGGTAGCATCAACTTCAGTTGGGTGGCTAGATTTGTATATTTGGGTGTCATCAGCGTACAATTGGTGTGACACTGGATGATGATCTATGATACTTGAGAGCGGTTGAGTGTATAGAATGAAGAACAGGTCCAAGAACAGACCCCTGTGGAACGCCACAACATAGATTAAATGGGCTGGAGTGTATTCCATTTGCAGACACAACGTGTGTTCTGTTGACCAAGTAGGACTTGAACCACAGTAAGGCTGTATCATGAATGCTAAATACATGATGGAGACGGTGAAGTAATATATCATGGTATATTGTGTCAAATGCTGCAGACAAATCAAGGATTGTGAGGACTGTAATCTTTCCGCTATCCAACGCAAAGAGAATGTCATTAACTACTTTTAGAAGAGTAGTTTCAGTACTGTGGCAAGGGCGATATGCAGTTTGTACATTGCTAAGAAGACTGTTTGAATTCAGATGAGGTACAAGCTGGGATAGAACAACATTTTGTAAGATTTTTTTATATGAATGGGAGATTAGAAACTGGGTGGTAGTTCTTTAAATCGTTATGGTCTAGTGTTGGTTTCTTCAGTAGAGGCTTTACAATGGCAGTTTTGAAAAATAATGGGAATTCCCCGGATGAGAGAGAGGTATTAATAGCATCAGTTAGTGAAGGCACTCAAGCAGAAGTGATGTTGGAATTGGACCAAGTCACATGACTTTGGTGCATTCTTCATCAGGATTGTACGTACGAAATCCATAGAGACAGGTTCAAATGCTGCTAATGGTTGCCGCTGAATTCTGTATCCCAACTGTATGGTGACGATGAGTCAATTGAAATTGTGTTGTCAAGCTTATCTCTAATAGTTTGTACTTTGTCACGGAAGAAATTTGCAAACCAAACAGATCCGGAAGGTCGTCTGGAGAGAAGGCGGTTGGAAGTGGTGTGCATTTGTTCCTTGACATTAGCCTGTTAGTAATCTCGAAGAACTCTTTGCAGCTTGATCTTAGTACTGTAGTGGACTGATTTCGCTGCATGGACTATATTTGTGACATTCTTCTTAGCGGCTTCATATATTTGCTTATGAATAATGAGTCAGGTGGAAAGCCAAAGCCTCTCAGCTTTACGTCGGTCTCTTTTAGTAGTGCCAAGCTGGTCCCTAACACTGCTATACCATTGAAAACTCTTTTGAATTGATACTCTGCATTTGGCGGCTGGGCATGTTTGTCGAGCAATGAACGCAGGCAGTTATCAAGTTGTTCTGCTGTAGAAAGTAAGCAAGTTGTTAGGTTTGCTTTGATGCCATGGATTAGTTTGGTTATATTTATAATACGGAGGTTTCTCTTAGTAGCAGATAAAGGTGGAGGGTTAGGGACTGATACGTCAAAATGGAATATGGAATGGCGGGGGAACGACTTGATGGAGTAACCAGTGGGTGTTACATCCGCGCACTTTGGCTCATCACCTAATGTTTTTAGCCATGTTTCTGCCAGAAAAAAGACGTCGATATTCTGGTCGTTGATAAAATTAACTATTTCTGTGCGCTTTTTCGGTGGTCCTACTGATTGGGCATTGAATGATGCAATACACAGAGGTGTCTCTTGGATAGTTGACACAAAGGTTGACGATTTAACATGGATTTGAATTAGGTTATCTAAATTAACGGTCGAATTTTTAAATTGCTTAGCCGGAAAGGGCATAAGGGAGATAACTGGAATTATTCTTCCTGTTCTGCGCCGGCTAGCTTTGAAACAACGTTCATTTTTTCGCTTCTTTTACATTTAAGTAATGTATGGAATTTTCAGACTAAAGAATTTCGATTAAGGTCGTCACTTTAAAATCTGATTGCTCTAAAGCGTACACCCTAATTTATTCTGCTCAATCGTAGGCGGCGGTCCCAAATTTTTCCCTTACACATATTTCCTTTCATCAGGTATAGACAGCTCGGAATCTGTGAAATACAGTGCGTGACAGTTTCCCTTTGAAAAAATGATAAGTGGACATAGGTTTCTACCAAGCCGTTAGGGTTGGTAGCTGAAATGTTTACTTTCTAAGGACTGTGTTAAGATACCCCTGGTCAATTTCACTGTGTTGGAATTATGTCCCTTTGAAGTTTACACTGACCTGGCGGTGATGAACGAAGAAAGGTCGAAGCGATCCTTCACAGAGATTTTTCTGTCTTAAATGCGATAAAATTTTAATGCTAAATGCATTCAACTTTAAGGCTCAATACAATTCAAAATTCGACACTTTACAGCTATTTACTGTGACCGTAGGCTCCTCGTAATGGTTGTCACATGACTCTCCGCTGCCTTTGCTCGTGTACAAGTGAACTATGGATGAGCCCTTCTGTTCCTGGGTATAGTTCACGGAGTTCACGTTGACTGGAAGGGTTCAGTTAGGTTTTGTGCCATATGTAAGACTACGTAGTTATAGACTTATGCTGGAATAGCATCTTATCAAGGTATGTTACTATGTGATGGCAGGTAACTTGTTTTCTCAGTTTCAGTCAGTTTTGGAAGATCGCCAATTGTTATGTTGATTTGGACTTGGGGCAGTCTATCATTGGTCTCCTCGCTGATAGATAATTGTTGATTGAGAATGTTGTTGAAACGTTTTGCCCATCTGCCTACATTTGCTGAATATTGTATTTTTCAGTGAGCAGAGTTGTGTTGTCAGCACTTAGTATTGGCTGTGTTCCTGATGTCTGTTGTCCGTAGTTTGTCTTTAAGGTGTCATTAAATTCTTATCTTACTTGTCTGCGTTGAATTTAATCTCATCTGCTTTGTCGCTCTCCTATGAGTCTTGCAGCTCCCTGAGTTTGTATGTTACAGTCCTCTTGATGAGGCGGCCTTCTTAGATGGTGAAGTGATGTCCTCTAAAAAGCCCTTTCATAGCTGATGTTACTCATTCAGTGGTGACTGTATTGCAGCATTGTTCTCATCAAACCAGTCTTGATGTTTACGTGTGGTTTCGGAGCATATATCTTTTTTCTAATATGAGGATTATATATTTGTAATGGCATACCTGTAATCGTTTAAAGGGACCTTTGCCCCATCATTTCGTTTCCATTAAATCATTGGTCTTCTGACGTGTATCTCAGAATGGATGTTCCTAGCCAAAGCTTCCGAATACGAATGATTATTTGACAAGTATAAAAAAAAATTAAAACTATTTAATATTTATTTTATTTATAATATATCACGCAAGACTTTTCGTTATTTTTAGAATTAATTATATGAGGCATTTGCATTTTTCGATTTTAAATTTAAATTGTATTGATCAACTTTTTACCTTCAACTTATCGGATAAGTTTGGTATCAAATTATTTGTTTACAATAGTAATAAAGACTGCTTTGATTACCCAGTCAGACGATATCATTATTTCAGTTCCTCCCGAGATTGCGCTTCCAACACTACGTATAGGACAATATCGTGGGAGGGAGACCATTTTAGACTGTGAGATAACAGCCTATCCACACGGCGTCATGTACTGGATGAAGGATGGAATTGTCTTGAATTTCGTGAACGAAGAGAAATATCGAATAGAACTGTATAGCGGAAATGACGACAGCGAAAGAAAAACATTAAGTCTCAGGGTGAATAACATAACGAACATCGATTACGGAGAATACACGTGCTTTGCAAAAAATTACCTTGGGCAGGATCAGGAGTCCATGATCTTATATGGTATTACTTCACTGATTATATTAATTTATATGTAAATTGAAATTAAAACACACGCACACAAAAACACTTTCCTTCATAGATTGTAAAGAGGAGCATAAACATTTTGAATATCTCAAGTATGAGATTTTTTTGAAGAAACCAGGAGAAAAGAACACTGATTTTTTTTGCTTGTTTATATTACGTTTTAATAACTAAGCATTAAGTTGTTTTAAAATTCAAAACTTTCAAATTAAACATGAAATGGGTAATAAATGGAGATGACAATACATGTAATAAATGGAGATGACAATACATGTAATAAATGGAGATGGCAATACATGTTAGGTAAACAAAATTGATGTAGTAGAATGAAAGCTAGGCCCTAGTAGTAACAACACAGGAGTCCATGATCTTATACGGTGAGTATTACTCATGGTATATCGAAATCAATGCAGTGTTTCAATTTATCTTTCAAGACAATTAAAATCAATATCAGTCATGATATAGTGATTGAATCAAGCTTTTCTAAGATGGTTGTGCAACTAGGTGCGTCACAAAGTCATTTTTTTAATTAATTTCCGACCATTCTAAGTGCCCTCGTAAATCTGCAGGAATGTAGAATATACCTAAGACACCTGATGTTTGTCATAAAATGCGACTTGTTCAGGTAGGAGCCAAGGTGGATCAGTTCTTGGTGTTCAGATCTTGCAACCAAAAGTTTGCAGGTTTGAATCCTGCCATTGGTCAACCAGGGCCATCTATCGTGCTTAATCCGTTTCCACAGCGCTTTTGATTGATTCTGTAGTAATTAAAAAACCCAAACCAAACCATTTCAGGCAAGATTATTTTGTAACTGCAGCTTTTATGTTACTGCAATACCTTCTTTTGCCACGACAGTCAGTACAAAGAAACGTTCCCTAATTTTCAGATTATTCCACCCATGACGTTAAGGTTGAAAGAACAACGTCTGCACTGCGGCGGACTTTCAGTGTTGTTACCAAAAGCAACGTTGTTCAACCGTTCCAGGATTATGAATGGAAACCGAGTGGAGAAGAGAATCATTCACTAGAGGGCAACATAATTAAGGGTAAGACATCATTGTCCTCAGGTCACCTCACGACGTTTCTCACCATTGCGAAAAAGAAATCTAGTTGCTTTATTAACGATACTTTTCTTATGTCAGTCTGGTTGTCTTGGGAGAGCCTCGTGGTGGTGGTGGTGGGGGAGGGACAAGCAATGTAACCCTTCGACTGGGATTTCCTTGTCTCGGTGCAAATCCCAGCATATATTATATCAGTCTCTGAAGGTTCTTTGTTCCGGGGTCGATCTGTTCGTCTGTGCGTTGACAAATAAAATAGTTCATACAATTTACTGCACTACCACGCCTATATGTTTGCAAACATTTTAAGAATTTGTGCACATATCTACCTGAAAATGTCAGCACTGTACATTTTAAGTATTTGTTGGATGTTCGATAATTTTTGTCTATTAAATTGTTTCTCCAAAACCCTAGAGCTGGTACTAAAACCGCCATAAGTTTTCACTCAGACCACTGGTATGACATACTGATAAATGAATTTACATATCAGTCCACTTTATTCTTTTTAAGATATTTAAGTATATTTAATGAAATATAAACGAGGTAGCTTTCAAATGACATTGTGGAATAAATAGCCAGAAACTCCATTTGCATAATGTCACATCTTTCATAGCCAAAATATCAATCATCACTTTCCTTATCTAGCATATGCCAGGAACAGTTCTAATTAACTTATCTTTTTACTAGGTTTAAATTCTGCTTAGTTCAGAAAATTATATTTTCTTATACTACTGTGGTATTTTTTCAAATAATCAATTATTAGGACATATAACAACAACCGTTATATACTTTTAGGTAGGTGATCCCTTTATATGCAGTATATGGTCTTCCTTGGAAAATTAGAAAGTTTCTTTCTGCTGCTGCCATCTTAAACTTCTGATGAGATGTTCGATTATAATAACGTTATTTCACATTGTAAACATGTTCCTCTCCTTCCCAGTGTTTTATTAGACCTAAATTTTTTCACTTTGCTGACACCTTCACTGAGTAACCAATTTTCGTAGTATATTCCTAGCTAATACTGCTTGTAAAAATTAATTTAACCTAGTTTTACAGTTTTCCAAGGGTAAATATCGTATGCTTTTACCTTTAAGTTAGTGTGTTTTCCTTAAACGAGAAAGGCATTTCATATCAATAAAAACATTTTTACCCGGATTTTAACTTAAAGATCAATTGGTAATCCGTCTCAATCTGACATTACACTTGTTTATTGTGAGTGACTTGGGTAATTGTTAAGAAGAGCAGCTAGTCATTACTATTTTTTTTATTGATTTCATGTGGAGAAAAAATATCAAATTAAACGTATTTTACGAAAATAAACTTGTCAGGAATAATCATTAGTAAGCTATATTGTTTTTATACTACAGCATATGTGACCAATGTAAATAAAATGCGAATGTATGTTGTCATTAAATATATTTACAATCTATCATCGCCTACACAAACACTTGCAATGGATACCACAAAGCTAATTTTATTCACAGTTGGATGATTGCTGCTACTTGATAACCGTGTGTACTCACTTATAAGACGAGACATCTGGAAACTACACAGACCCAGAACTGCTGTTGCAAGCATAATACGCTCTAAGATATGGGTCTATGCAGTTTATTCGGAATATTTAGTAGAATTAACAACATAGACCCGAATCTGGTGCATTATGCAATTGCAGATCAGGGTATATGTTGTTTGCAGATGGGCTAAACTTATAAGCGATTATGTACGGTGTAAAAAAAATTAGGCGGCTATTTGTTACTTTTTTAAAATTTCATCACTTATTTCATTGCGATTCTTTTTAAGTTATTGTCTGTTTTGTGCATGTGATATGTGAACTTATTAAATTGGCCTTGCACCAATATGCTCATTTGCATTCTGTTTCCTGTATTTTTCAGGCGCCGATAAGACATACGAAAGTAGCAATGCAGTTCAACCCATTCAAGGAAAAAACATCTTCATACGTCTTTATGTCTGCTTGACTTTAACTATTTTGTCGTTGGAAAGAATGAGTTAGCATTCTTTTTTTCTTGGGGTGGGGGAGGAGATCAGTCTTTGCAGTTTTAAATATTTTTTAATAGAATCCATTTTCGGAATAGTGCATTTTTTTATCAGTTCTGTTAATATGAAGAACTAAAAACAAGAGTTTTATGTCTTCCATTTAAACCAAATGGAACATAACGCATATGGGGAAAATAGTACCATATATTCGAAAATGAAAAACATGCATCGAATATATCACCAAATTATGTCTTCAAGTATTGGTTAACATTTTTAATGCAAAAAAAAAAAATCGTGAAAATTCCTAATGACTATTATCTAGCATAATTTTGGTCTTGAAGAAAAATAATTTTCCCATAAAGGTCAAGGATGTTCTTTTTCACACAAAAAAGTTATTTAGTTATTCCACTTTAGTGCGACAGACTGAGGTAGCATTGATCAAATGATGTCACATCTTCTGCCTACAGTAAATCATTTGTGGGATACAATGAAGCTTAATATATAGTTCAACATTAATTGCTACAATACCGTATGTACTCGCTGATCAGTCGAGTTCAACTGCAAACAACAAAGATCCTGATCTGCTGTATCATGATGCGCCTGAAGATCAGGGTCTGTGTTATTGTTGTACTGATTACTCCAAACAAACTGTACAGATCAAGATCTGCTGGCGCATTATGCAGATACGGGTCTGCAGTTGGACTCGTCCGATAAGCGAGTACATATGGTATGTATATTCAACATACAAGATCAAAATTTAACATAAACTATGCCGTATAAAATATATACTACCTCTTCTGCATCAAGGTAGTAATTTAAAATAAACATTGTAATGATCTGAGTATGCGAAAAACAGTGTCCACTTTATTCATTAACTGGGTGGTATGTCTTTGAAGTCTTTATATGTAGTTACTGTCATTTCTGTTAATGATGTGATATAAGAATTGCGTTTTTCCTGGAATGAAGAACTGAGTGTTCTTAAGTTAATGGGTGTGCTGAAACGAATATTCATTGGAAAACCCTGACTGATAACAATACCCTTTATACCACAATATACCATTACCGATACTTTTGATGATAACAGTTCAATTACAGATTACATTGTTGGATTTTGGAAACAGTCCAGCGGGACATTTAGAATGGTAAGGTTGGATGAACTAATCAGTTATATAGAATAAGCTATAATATTTGCGAAGAAACCGTCTACATGTATATTATACGATAGAATGTCTGATTGTATCCAAGGAAGGAATGCGATGACATCCTGACAGAGAGAAACATGGTATCCAAGAAAGGAATGCGATGACATCCTGACACATGTAAACATGGTATCCAAGGAACAAATGTGATGACATCCTGACAGAGAGAAACGTGGTATCCAAGGAAAGAATGCGATGACATCCTGACAAATAGAAACATGGTATCCAAGAAAGGAATGCGATGACATCCTGACAAATAGAAACATGGTATCCAAGGAAGAAATGCGATGACATCCTGACAAATAGAAACATGCTATCCAAGGAGCGAATGCGAAGACATCCTGACAAATAGAAACATGATATCCAAGGAAGGAATGCGATGACATCCTGACAAATAGAAACATACAGCACCTATGTAAGAGTATGCCCTGCAAATGGCAGAATCGAAGATTTCAAGAAAACTTGTCGTCGAGTAAGCACATGTCTGTGGCCATCCAATCTTATCAAAGATTTCATGGAGACTTTGTGTTCGAGTGCATAGGTATGTGGCCAGCCAATCATACCAAAGATTTCATGGAGACTTTGTGTTCGAGTGCATAGGTATGTGGCCAGCCAATCATACCAAAGATTTCATGGAGACTTTGTGTTCGAGTGCACAGGCATGTGGCCAGCCAATCATACCAAAGATTTCATGGAGACTTTGCGTTCGAGTGCATAGGTATGTGGCCAGCCAATCAAACCAAAGATTTCATGGAGACTTTGTGTTCGAGTGCACAGGCATGTGGCCAGCCAATCATACCAAAGATTTCATGGAGACTTTGTGTTCGAGTGCATAGGCATGTGGCCAGCCAATCATACCAAAGATTTCATGGAGACTTTGTGTTCGAGTGCATAGGTATGTGGCAGCCAATCATATCAAAGAGTAGTTTGCAGACAAACCAAGGCACAACGACCGTGCATCTTGTCATGTACAGAATAACTGTATATACTGCACCTAGTATAATTTTAATAAAAATGCAAACAGTGCAAGTACATGTTCGTTAGAGTTTCCTATCCAGACATATCTAGACATGCCGATATGAAGCTGTCGTGTGACGATGGAAGTAATCTGCGAGGAAATAAAATACATATACACATATATCCTGCACACTTTTGTTTTAATGTATTTAATGAAAGAAAACGTTTTACCTATTTCGTTTATTTTATTATGTTTAACATCCAAAACAGATAAATCAATTGTTTTTGTTGACCAGTAAAAACAATGTACCATTTGTTTCAAATATTTAGATGTTAACAAAATATATGATATGTATTAATTTATTGCATTATATTCCGTTGTTGTTCGATTTAACATTATAGTATTCATAAAAAGTGCGGTACAGATGATTATTATTTTGATAGGAGCAACATGCGTGTAAGAATCGTCGTTGACAAAATATCAATTTAAAAAGTCCTTTTCATATGTATGTATGTCTGTCTGTATGTATGTATGTCTGTCTGTCTGTCTGTATGTATGTATGTCTGTCTGTCTGTCTGTCTGTATGTATGTATGTATGTATGTATGTTATTTAACTTTATTTTTCTGTACAAAAATTTATATTTAAGTTATGTTTAATTTTGGGGGGAATTATGAACCACACGCAAATCTACATTTTCGTTTCTTATATATCAGTCTAACCGTAGTCCAATTAAATCCTCAATGAACAATCAATATTTGTAAGTTGGGGGTATTTTTTCTTTATTGGAGGAACCTGATCTATCAGTGGAATGTAAAGTTGGGTCAAAATCTTATATGAACATCGTTAATTACTGAATTTGATTCATTTGGATCATTATTTTGATTTGTGATATTACTGTGTATATGCCATTAGTTATGGACCAGTCCAATCTGCTGGATTTTGACTGCTCATTAAATAGTAATAAATAATTTATTTTAAAAATTAATGTAGTTTCAGCGTTTTGGTGTTACATAGGTTGTTCTTACTCTCACAGTCGAAAATATTTAAAGGAATGAAAATGTAAAATTACACGGAAATGAAAAGGTTGAAATTACAAGGACAATTGTAGCAACTAACCCAACGGCATTGTTTCACAAATAACAGCTATCATTTCAATTAATTATTTATTTAATTCTCTAGAAACCACATGAATTGTTTTTTTTTTACATCTTTCTACTTGAAGTTACGAGAGTTCTATACGAGAAAAGGAACCTTCCGACGTATTCTATGAATTTTAAGATGTTCATACACTGAGAGAGAACATTAATTAATATTTTAAATACATCTTGTTTCGTTGGAGAATCTCCTCTTATTTGAGAGATATTGAAAAAATGAGAACATTTCTTTCTCATTTGCGAAATCAAGACATCAGATACGACATGCCTTTATTAGCAAAGCATATCAGTCTTTGCATCTATATTTTCTGTAGTTACTTTTGTTTAATTTTTTCACTTTCAATTACTTTCATATGTATCAGGTCTATTTTGATGCATATCTATCTGTACTTTATATTATATCAGATCGGATTGGATACCTATCGATCTTGTATTTTAACAATTTCCAGGCGTCTAGAGGAATGTCTTGAATGGTAACATACCGGTACGCCAAGCAATCTTCTTAATTGCCTACTTCGAGGGATCACTTAGGCCCCTCTATATAACCACATCGATCATCTGTCATGTCGTTATGACAAGACGCTAGTCGATTATTGTCTACATAAGACTGTAAGAAGCCATATCTTTGGTAGTGTCTGCAATACCAATTTTTATTGACGCAATCCAGAGTGTAGCCGACATATGGATTTTGATTCAGAAGCCAGCAATTATCGATGGATAATTGACGATAGTCTCACCTTTCAGGTAAAATAACATGAAGGAATTTTGTGTCAGTTTTCGTTTCAGTTTAGTTGAGTTTATTAATGGACAACAGGCAGTCATTGTGTCAAGCTAAAATAGCTGCCCTAACTGTTTTCGTTAAAGATAATTTGAATTGTGATTGGAAGTAACTGGTAATTATATACTTGTTTAAAAATCCAGTCCAACTGCAAACAATGTACATCCTGATCTACCGTCGCATAATGCAGCAAAATGCATAGACCTGGATCTGCTGGCACTTTATGTGACGTCACATCTTGCTGTGTGTAGTTTGATAAAGCGAGTCTGTACAATATTTGCTTCAGATTTTATTTTCTCTTACTTCGAAGGATACTGATTCCATGAACATAACCTCGCCTTTCCTGAATGGAAGAGACACGAAACGTTTGGGAACAATTCTATAAATAATAAAGTCTTTATTTTATGATGATGACACAATTGGTACAAATCTTATTTTCCTTTTGGCCTTCAGTTATTTACATATGTAAAATCAAATGTACATGTACAATATATTAAATACTGCTTAACTCTCTTTTCACTTGGATTTGCAGTCGTGTATTAGGGAAAAAGCTTTGTTCATCTGAGAGAAGACGTTTAACCAACTGATTTTACAATTCGACGAAACTGAATTCAGTTTTTTTTTTAAAACAAATATATTGATCAAAATCTGCTAAGTTTTCACTAATTATGGCACAGTGCGAAAGATGCCTAAGTTTGCACTAAGTATAGCACAGTACGAAAGATGTCTAAGTTTGCACTAAGTATAGCACAGTGTGAAAGATGTCTAAGTTTGCACTAAGTACAGCACAGTGTGAAAGGTGTCTAAGTTTGCACTAAGTATAGCACAGTGTGAAAGATGTCTAAGTTTGCACTAAGTATAGCACAGTGTGAAAGATGCCTAAGTTTGCACTAAGTATAGCACAGTACGAAAGATGTCTAAGTTTGCACTAAGTATAGCACAGTGTGAAAGATGTCTAAGTTTGCACTAAGTACAGCACAGTGTGAAAGATGTCTAAGTTTGCACTAAGTATAGCACAGTGTGAAAGATGTCTAAGTTTGCACTAAGTATAGCACAGTGTGAAAGATGTCTAAGTTTGCACTAAGTATAGCACAGTGTGAAAGATGTCTAAGTTTGCACTAAGTATAGCACAGTGTGAAAGATGTCTAAGTTTGCACTAAGTATAGCACAGTGTGAAAGATGTCTAAGTTTGCACTAAGTATAGCACAGTGTGAAAGATGTCTAAGTTTTTGCACTTAGTATAAACGATTGTGCGTCAATGATGCAATATGCAGGTAAAACACGTTCGAGGAAAGTAGGTTGCTGCCATAAAACACCAAAACGAAACATTTAGAAGCGATTGTGGGTGCAATGATATGTCCAAAACTGTATTGCCATAAAACTAACCCATATTGCTTTACGTATTACAATACGGTAAAACTTAATGAAAACAATGACATAATCACTATAATATTTATTATTTGAAAAAAATACATCTCTAAGTGATGTTACCTTGTAAGACTTAAAATGCCACTGCACTGTTTGCTTTTTTCTTGGAGATAATTTCAATATAAAAAAATTCTTAAAATTATTATTGAGGACTGCACACTTATCAAAAAACATGAAAATTAAATCAGTATTTCACAAGAAAAAATCACGTTCGACCGCTGTTTATTTCATTGCTTTGCTCTTTTTTTATTCTTTAATCTAAAGTATCAATCATAAAAGCAGATGTTGCTTGCTTTGTTGTATGTACATTCCTGGAACTGGATTAATTAAACGTCAGTGGTTCACTGAAAAGTTTCACAAAAAGACAATAAAGAAAATTTTAAAAATTAATAGAAAGCACGTAATGCATTAGAAGATACCTGACTGTTATGAATTAAAATAGTCACGATGATATTTTATCACTCAGTGCATTGGCCATTGCAATAGGCATCCTCTGCGGTCATACAAGGCAGACTCATTGATAATGATTCCATTATTCAGAATAATCATCTACATCCATCCATGTCTGTAAGACTTTTACACAGCTCCTCTGAAACTTTTCCTCCACTTTTGAGTGTGTATCTTTAGATCATTACTGATATGACAGAATGTACTTCCTTATCACGTATATGAATAATTTTTGTACCAGACTGAGAACGGACAAAGGCATACTCTTGAGTACAAGAATTAAAACAAAGCTGTATTAATGCAACATCTGCGATTGATAGTAGCATCTGCATCCTTCTAATGATACCGTAAATCGAATCCTTCACACAAAGTAGTTTTCAAAAATAATAATCTGGTAGAAATTTATACAGACTTTATTAACTATACGTAAAAGCTGTGAAACAAATACCAACATAACTATTTTCTGTCATCGTTAAAAAGCGAACAACAGAAATCCTCATTCACACTGCTTAGACATGGTCTTTAATATATTTGTTTGGAGAGATGTTTTTATTCGATAATTCGATATTTTAATATACAATTCCACACTATTCATTTGCCAGTGTTCAATAGTGTATCTCTAACAAATATAATTGGTATCCTATTTGAACGACACGTGTCTCTAGTAGTAACATTCAACATGTTATAAAATGAAACTGCCCCCTGCTGATTATGAAAAAAACATTCCTGTAATTTCCGTACATCACGTTATTTGCATTGCATGAAAAGTAAATAGTTTGTTGATGCAGAGGTAGATACATTACCGGAATAAACTTTGAAGGATGTAATTTTATTTTAATACATGATGCGACATAGAATGACAGACTCTTACAATAGTGTTTTCATGCTTCTTTTGAATTAAATAGTAGAAAAGAGCTTGATCTATTCATGAGAACGAAACACATTCATAATATCTGAATGAAACCATCATTTTCGAAGATATACTTTATATATGTTCTGCCACATCTATCATCCACATCTGCATTAACCCGGATGACTTCGGTGCGTTTTTCTGTGTGATATAGCCATTGTTACAACGTGCATCAATTGCAGAAGGACTTTTTTAAATTTTGCTTTTTCTAATGATTATGCATGATTATGCTCTTTCTTCTCAGTGTTTTCAATCGATGCAGAAAATTAAGATTCAGCATTTAACTGTATAATCATCCAGAAACTGGATGATATTGCAATATGCTCATCGATTTCTATTAAAACTGAAAGCGGCAAATTGTTACAGTATACACATTTACTTTGGTTCTAGGTCGCTTGGTTACAAGCAAGCATTCTATGCCCTGACATGCATTTTCCTCCATGTATTCATCCTTAACACTTTATCGTCACCATCACTACTACTACTACTACTACTACGGCTTTCATCATGTATACCCCCAATGCATACACTATTTTTACTGCTGCTGATAGAACATTTATGAGAATCAATTTAATTTTTCCTGTGAACTCACTGCTAATGTTTCTGTGCAAGAAACACAAACATTGTTTTGGTATTTTCAAAGCTGTTGGAGCCCAAAAAGTCTTTAGTTCCAAACATCAAATCTCAAAATTTGTGTTTATATTCTCTTAGTATAACTGAAATATATTAGGATATACAGATGAACGGATAAAGTATAAAAAAGATAGTTTTTTCTCATACCGAATTGTATTACAGTATTTTTATCTGCAACTAAGCCAAACGTTGAATTTAGATCAAACAGTTCAAAACCAACACAACCCAATTTGTTTGTGCTGTATTTCAAAGCAGGTACTGGATGTACGAAGGAATGTAGATGATGGGTGCGTCTTTTGAGCTAGTAAATGCGGATTGGTGATTCACAAGTAGCTTTTGTCAGAACGTATTTCCATGAATAAGCATTGAAAGTTTGATAAATACACTGCATTCCGTCAGACAATCTTCTGACCATAGCCAGACAAACTTCTGAAGATATTGTAAGGCGGCTTGTAACAACGAACCGAAGTTCTAAGCAGTTCAATGGCATTAATTGAGTGGCCGCCGAGAAGAAGAATGGGAGAAATTTTACTTATATTTGCCCTGCTGTGGAATTAGTCTCGTTGGCCTTGTACGCATCGATGCTATTAAATGAGAGAAGTTTGAAAAGCAATGCTTTTAACTTATTTAGATGCGTGTATTGTCCGTTGCAGCAGATCAATGTGGGATCTACGCCCACTTTGTATTTGTTGGTGACGTGGTTACTCTGACCATGTCCTAGTTTTATATCTATCGATGGAAGCACATGACACGAGATATTGAGAAAATATACATAAACAAAGACATCCAAATTGCCTTTTATATGCATTTTTCTGTATAATTTATACGTTCGTGTTTTACTTCACCTTCTAAATTTGGCAAACCACCTCATAAAATGGAATTTTCCAGGCAACTAGAAACACAGACTAAGTATTAGCGCTTTGTGGATTCTTTTTGCTGTTCATCGAAGATATATAAGAAAGCTACGATCTCAATTATTTTATGGGCACAGGATATAGAACGTGAACGTCAGAGAACGAGTATTATTGGTTGAATGTATCTAGGCCGGTATGTGAAGAGTTTATTTAGAAATCATGCAGCAATTTTTCGCTTTCTCCTCAGACTGTCATTCATATCAAAGACAAGCTTATATTTCAGAAGTAAAACGTTTTAAATCAAACAAAATGTAAAAAATATATAGAGTAAAATCGATGCCTTACAGTTATTTACAACAACCCTCCAAGCAAAATCGTTATGGGAAATATGACAGGTGCCCTTTGATACATAAAGTTATTATAAATTGCATGACACTTTTATTATTTATTCACGACTGTTTAGTTCATATTGACCGTTTTATGCAAATATATTTTATAGCGTTTCTTGTTTGTCATCGTTATCTTCAACATCGTTAGTTAATCATTAAGAGCGCTAAATACACATCAGCACAATCAATGAAATCATTATTTGTGTATACTTACTGGTGAAATTGCTAGGATTACCCTGCTGTATTCTAATTTGGAATTCAGAATATTATCATACATTTTCTTTGACTGAAATTTAATTTTGAGGTTTATTTTCTTTGGCAACAGCTTATGAATTAAGTCATTGTTTTGTAAAGTAAGTCCCTTGCAATTTGGCAGGAAATGTTTGCTCTATTATCTTCATCTTCTGTTGTCAGATTTCTCACCAACAAGTTGTATAAGCTGGAAGCATGCCAAATTATTCTAATTATTTCTTGACGAAGGTACAAAATTCATGTTTGTAAATATAACAAATTGCGAAACAAAAATTTTATTAATCCTTAAAACGCAAGAGGAGTATACAAGTAAACTCCACCGGAAAAAAAGCTTTACCAATCGTCTAATGAAACTTTTGCCAACATTTTCATTACCACATAATAAATCAAAATTTGTTTATACTGATGAGGCTGTAAGTGGATAAAACCAAAGTCTATCTTGTTTTCCATGTTGCTTTTCGTTTTGTTGAATCGGTAAACTATATCACCATATTTCCAATAACAGTGTGCACTCTAGTGACCTCAATATTCCTGTTGTGAATAACGACTCTTTTGCAGTCTGTACTTTTCAATAATGGGCACGAAACAATCTAAGTTTAGGTTGATAAAGTATAGGAAGAAACAACATTGTATACCAAACATTAGTAGTAACACTTGCTTTCTGGGCACTCTCAGCAAATCACGTGGACAAATATTTCAAATAGTTATGTAGATAATGATAACGAGAAGAAAGATGTAATGCACATGCGTATGTTTTAACAGCACATTTGAACAATTCTGGCTCAAAATGCCGATTAAATATTAAATGTAGAGTTAATGAATTGCAAAAGAAAAAAACATTTACGAAGATAAAATCTTTCAGATAAATGAAAATATACAATACTAAAAGATAAAACATTAGAGATAGAAAGGGCATAATGTCTTATAATATAAAACATTACGTGTAAATAATAAAGTTTTAAAATACAGAGTCAAAAGCGTGCATATTAACCTCATTTACTCATATTGTCTGAGATTTCCTCTGCTGGTACAACGTCATAAAATTTCTTAAATGAGTTCACTGAATTTTTTGGAAATAAAATCTGTCTCACACGATTAAGTCGATACACTCAACAAGGTGCTACTCTGTCAAGAATGTGCTCGCACGACTAAGTCGATCCACTCTACAAGAATGTGCTCGCACGATTAAGTCGATACACTCTACAAGAATGTGCTCGCACAATTAAGTCGATACTCTCAACAAGAATGTGCTCGCACGATTAAGTCGATACACTCTACAAGAATGTGCTCGCACGATTAAGTCGATACACTCTACAAGAGTGTGCTCGCACGACTAAGTCGATACACTCTACAAGAATGTGCTCGCACGATTAAGTCGATACACTCAACAAGAAAAGATTGTCAGGAATCTGCTTTTCTGTCAGGGTGGACACTATATATACACTATGATCGAGGTTTACTCTTCACGAAGAATGATTTTCATTTGCTTGCGATACTAGCAGATAATAATTGAATATCTTGTCTCAGTGAATTAAGTACTTTTTAAATGGTACATAGATATACAGAGGTGTGATATAGATAGTACAGAAAACGACCTCTTCATTTCCCTCACAGCGAATAACCTTGTATATTTCAAAGAAAAGTCTTCACTTTAAAATTTGGCATAAAGAGACTTACATTTGTTGATAAATACAAAGGAAAGTCCGGTGCATTGATTGGTGTATAATTTCCGGATTAAAAGATAAGCATTGGAATGTCCTCTGCTATTGCTAAGAATATGTGTATGATGTGTGTCGGAGCAGTAATTTACAAAATTTCATACATGTGGTTGGCCGGAAATTGTATTGAATAATGAGGCCTTGACTCCAAAACATTAATTTTTGTCTGGGCAATATCTAAACCTATGATTATTGTTATCTAATTCTCATGCGATGTGGTTAACACAATTTTATTTTAAATGATACGATAAATTATCTCGAGATCTAATCACTCTCAATAAAATAAGTCAGTCATTTTCTTTTTGTATGTCATACCTAACACACGATGTGTAGATAATAAGCCCATTATTCGTGATTCGTTTCATAATTGAGAACTAAATGCAGAAATTATAGCATAGAAATGTCAGATACGGATTCCTGTGAATGAAACCCGTCCACAGTAGATGATCCATTGCTTCAAAATTGTCCATTTCAGTAGAAATAATAGCCTGCATTATATCGGAGATTTAGCTAGTCACACGGTCCTTACATATTCGACCTATCTGCAATGACTAAGTGTTATTCCATGGAAGAAACTATTCACTTGTCAGAAACAAGTGATAATTTCCAGATTAGAATGGAAATGAGCAATGCAAAGTACAGTATTTGCTACCAAATGGAAAGTCCTGAAAAAGAAATAAGATGGGCCGTTTTCAATGATTATACCAGCTGTTTTGTATGGACACGGGTATTGGTTAGAGTTCTAACTGCTGGGAGGTTGGTGTTTAGTGCATTTAAGTCAGTTCAGCATTTTCGACGCAAAATGTCGAGTGTTCCGCCAACTATTTCGAACGGTAATCCACCTTCAAATTTATTCATTTTTGTAGAGATCAAGAAACCATTTGACATCCGATCAGGTAGCTGCTCTCAGTATCCTGTTAAACTAATTTTGCACATGTTTTGATAAAGATAATGACGATTTTGGTAGAAAATATTTGACAAGACACTCTGTCACGACCGGGAATGCCTCACTGATCCGCGTTAAACGGCTTTTGAAACCAGTTCAGTTTTATATCGTTCTGTTTTTGCAACGCGCATGAGACATTTGAGCGTCTGATGGAAACCGTCCTAGTCTGAGAGCGAAATGAAGCTTGCTTGATCTATCTCAACTATGTGGTAATCTTCAGAATCACGCTCAAGCAGTTATTTGAGAGAAACGTACAGGTAGAGAGATACGGTATCTTGGTCATACCATGTAAGCGGGAGTTGCCACCGATCCTGATAAAGTGGATGTTGTGAATAAATGATATTGTCCCTTCATTCTAGATACATGGTGATGAAGGAATAAGAGCTCTCCTATCAAAGGAAATTGACGGAAAATAAAGGATGGAAGCTTAAGCTAGTAAAGATATGCTTCATGCAATTGAGACTAATCTTTTGTTTTATTCTAGACTCGCACCTTACAATGATATCAAATCTATCTTCTTTCATCTACCTCACTTGCCGACAAGAGTTCATTAAATAGTTTAACGAGGAAAGTATTTTTACTAAGTCTTGGAGCAAACTTATCGCTTGCTTTAGAAATCTGGACTGACTAATTTCGCAGGCAATGTCTCTTAAAAGCCTGAATTCGGTCTGGGAACAAGGGTCCCTATTTTAACTAAACCAGCCAAAATTACTTTCTCTCACCTCCGAACATTTTATTACTTCCATCGAAGTCAGAATAATCATCTCTAGTCAGCGTTTATTAATAACTATCAATTAATAACTATCCAGGAAAATATAATGTTATGACACCTGTCTCAAATTGCCTAAGACTTTCTAAAATTTTGGCTGGTTTATCTCGACTGTTGTCATTTTCGGCTATTGACCATGCGTTAACATCGGAACCGATTAAGATTCAAGTCAAGTTTTCTGTCGCTGTAGCATTTGTTTAGGATTTGTGATGTACATGTGAGTATGCAGTCTCAGCATGATATGGCGGAGGCAAAGATTTTTCTCCGTTTAGTGTTGGTGCTGACGTCCCCGGCGACCTGTGGTTTCCGGTAGAGAAGAGTTGACCTGTAGCATCCGTAATCTCCCTGCGCAAGTTTTCGTCGTGGTAAGCAAGGTGGGATTTAGTTTTTGACCTGTTAGAGACCTGTTTTAGAAGCTTTTCCTGCAATATACTTTGAAAATAGCAGTGAGCAGCAATATAACATGACATAGTCTAAATACGATGTGTTGTTTTGGGTGCTGAGTACTTCCAAAGCCCTGGGTTTCATTGTTGTCGTATTGGGGAGACGTGTGGCTGTAGCAGTAGCAGGAGGTGCCCGCATGTTTGACCTATAGTTGGTGGCCTGTTGGCTTTACGGCAGACATTCGAGGCATTGAAGTTTTAACAGTAGAGGAAAGCTTTCATTCTGCTTCAGTTCACGTATGGAAAGTGGACAATCGATTACTCTATGGCCTTAAACTACGTTACAGAAAGAAACAAAATCAACAAGTTTAGTAAATTCAAGCAATAATTAATTTCCCAAGAAAAGTGAAAATTGAAACGACACCTTACAGTAGGGTAAATAAATTACCAAATAATCCTAATGTTCTGTATCTAGGACAAAACTACAGAATGTTCCGAATAAATTCCAATAGTATTGAATGTCTTGCTTATAATTGTTTTAAATAATACAGATTTCACACAGTGCACATTCCAATCCATGAAATGCCCCCAAATCTGTCATTTTGGTCAGCGAGACCAAATGTAGCCCTCACATCAATAAAACTAGATTGCATAGTTGATTTCAGATGACAACAGTGATACAAATAAAATAGTTCCGAACTCACAGAGGCTGTCATCACGCGAGATGTTTTCACACCTAAGCTGGTGTAAATCACTCAAATATGCACAAATACGGTACATGACTATCATTCAAATTACTAGTGCTTTCTGAGATGTTAAATTCTTGTAACTTTGTTTTTGACTGGTAGATTGATCTGACTTACTTTAACAGCACTTCAATGTTTCTTAGAGTCGAAAGTTATATTCGTATACACACATTTGTATGTACCTTTTCTACCTGTTCATTTAATACTACTTTTAGTTCTGCACGTTTTTTGTATAGGCAGCGTTTATTTCATACATGTATTCAATTTCAGTTTCATCTATCGATTTTTGTAACACGTTACGGTACACTATAAAAATCTGTAACTTCTATATTGCAGTCATTGTCGAGGCCAGTGTTGCATTTTCACGTGCAGACGTAATCGTGTGAATGTTTATTATTTTGAAGCGAGTTTTGCCAAATAGGGAATAAATATTTATATTTACGTTGCTATCATTAAAGGTTTAATGGTGATATGTGTAAGTATAAGGGATTGTCTCCACATTCATTGGATGATTTGGTTCTTCTGTGAATGTCAATAAAACACCTGGTCATGTTTCAGGTCTGCTGAAGTGTACCAAACTTGCCCACTTTAAAGTCAACATGTCAAAGAATGGTTTGTTGCGGATGGTGATAATTGCTAATGTTTGTTTGGAAATTAAAAACCGTCGTCTCTAATGACTAACCACGTGGACTGATCACTGTAGTGAAACAGCTTATCGTCTATTGTATACTTTTTTACGGAAGTCCAGTATATACATGCTGTTTAGAGAATAATTACATGAATAAAAAAGTGCTCAAAGTTCTCGAATATTTCAAGTATGTAGATAAATATAACATTATACAGTCATTCTCTTTTCCAGAGCAAGCTGTTAATTATGCTGGCGATAAATGTGTCATTTTAGCGTATATATCATTGCTTGTCTAGATATCTGTAATGTTCTCCATTAAAACTTTTCCATTTCTTATTTCCATATCACGTATTATTAGAAATGTCTTTTTGTAAAACTCTGATTATTGGTATCAATTATTAATGTGCATTAACAAGATAACAAGAACAATACAATTAATACTGTTTCACGAACACATGCCATATCTAATTTTACCCTATTTGATAACTTGTTTTGATCTACTTTTCTCCTGTTTAGGGGCAATTTCAATCTCTCAAGGGCAATCTCAATCTCTTAAGGGCAAGTTCAACCACTCAAGGACAAGCTCAATCTCTCAAGTATAAGATCAATCTTGTCAGCTTTCCATAGGGACATATGACTTTTTGAAAATGTTTCCAGCCCTAAATACACAGTGAACTACATGTACACACGTACATACATACAGACATGCATACATGTGTAAGTAGTTAATGGGGGTGATATAGCGACAATGGTAAATCCAATCAAAAAGGTCGTGGGCCTGTATAGCGACAAGATTTATAGCGACAAGGGAAAATCCAGTCGAAAACGTAGTGAGCCTGTATATTGACAGTGGGACTTACCATTATTATAGGGACAATAGGAATGGAACAGATAAGGTGACGTAACGGTTCTGGAGATTGGCAACAATGTAACAATGACTGACTTCAATCGGACCAAACAGCGAAAACAAAAATCCTCTTGGCGGGAACGGGACTGGCGGGACAGAAACAGAGATAACACATACAACAGACAACATACAACATAAACAATTATACGACTAAGTTTTAAAAAATATTAGGCAAGAAAGCAAATCTTTTCGAGGCATATGCGTGGTCCTGGAAATAGCATTTGGGTTTTTCTATTTTCTCCAGTTATTCCACCATTTCCTCACTTTGTAAATCATTCCTTTCTTCTTCTTTTTCTCTTTTTCTGGCATCCAGTCAGGATGGCCCATCGATCTAAATGTTTCCTGCCCTTCATCCATTTTTGATTTAGTCTGTCAAACTCCTCTTTTTTCTTTCTGTTTTCTGTGTCCTTTCTTTAGGCCACCTATCTTTTATCATCTTCACTTCTTCTTCCAGCACTCTTCTCAGTAGTTATTCTGCTTTCTTTAGCTGGTTCAACCCCCCCCCCCCACTTCACAAAGGACCACTCTGTCCAATTCAATATCTCTTCCAAAAAACACATGACTTTCATGACATTATCAGGGGCCTCCTTCAAGGTGCCTACTCTCACGTATGTTGGTAGAATAAAGCCTCGTAACTTTTCTACTTCCTCTTAGATCATGCCTTGTACCAGATCCCTGGTTACTTTCAGGCTGATCACTTGACTTGGCACAAAGTCTTTGGTAACTGGATACTTCCATTCATGTTGTAGCCTTTCCACCACATAGGCGGCATCCACTATCCAGTACAAACTGACCTTTAACTTGTTAAATAACTTTATTCTCATCCTCTTTTATTCTGTTTAGAATTTCGCCAACGACGAACGCTTTGACATTATATTTGTCAAGCACGGACGTGAAATAAAACATTCATCACATTCACTTCACATATCATCAACTATCCACACGGATTTAGAACCAAACGCTCCACCTTTGATCAGTTAATTCGACTAGAAGCCAGCATTAAACTTGCCTTCCATGCCAAACGGAAAAAAGATAGGCACTTAATTGCGGTATTCCTAGACCTCGAAAAAGCGTTTGATATGGTCTGAACTTAAGGCCTCATTTCCAAACTCAACCAATTCGGCATAACAGGGAGAATGTACCGTTGGATCTAAAACTTCCTAACGGGGAGGCAAATCAAAACCAGAGTAGGCGATGCACTCTCCGTGACTTACACTCTGGACAACGGAACTCCTCAGGGAAGCGTAATAAGTCCAACACTATTCAACCTCATGATCAACCACCTCTGCAACAATATTACCAACAAACTAGTCGAACTGTCCCAATTTGCTGACGATAGTGGAATATGGAAGGCAGGCAACCCCAACAGCCAAAACAACATCAAACAACTACAGCAAAGCCTAGACGCCATCGGCAAATGGGAAGACAACTATCAATTCAAAATATCTGATGCTAAAACAGTAGTAATGCTTTTCTCCCCAACAAACAGGAAACCTACTACATACCCAAAACTCTACATCCAAAATACACCAATCCCATTCGTAAAAGAAACATACTTTTTGGGAAATCTACTTCACGAAACACTTAATTGGAAAACGCACATAACAACCCTAATCAAAAAATGCCAACAAGACATCAACCCCCTAAACAATAGCAAGGGGACAACGTGGGGAGCTGACCAACAAACTATGCTCAAGCTCTGCAAGTCATTAATCAGGGCTCAACTAGACTACGGTTGCCAGGTGTATGCCTCGACAAAGAAGGACCTGCTTAAGAAACTGGACAGCATACAATATGAAGCACTTAGACTGCGTACGGGGACTCTACCTAACATCTCACTCGAGGAGCTACAAATACTGACGGGAAATCTACCGCTGCACCTCAGACGAGAAGAGCACATATTGAGATATGCTACCAGAAACTCGATACCTCAAGACACCAACCGAACCAAAATGATGATTAAAAAGTGCAACATTGCGCTGAGCCAAAAACGAGCTCTAAACCACCCAGCAGGTAAGAAAATACACACACTGTGTGATGAAATTCAGCAATCAGGAATTCAAGCAGAACAATACAAAATCAAAGATCCTACCCCTTGGAAAAACTGCACGCCCAAAATAAACCTGTCTGCCTAGAACTTAGGATCCAAACTATAAAACCCACCAAAAATACTAACAGAAATCCAGCAAATCATCGAAGACACTTACTCTGGATTTCTTAAAATATACACAGACGGATCTAAATCGAAAGAACTAAACAGAACTGCTGCTACAATAGTGGTGCCGCAACAACAAGTTGAATTTGTTGCAAGACTCCAGGATGGCTGCTCCATCTACACAGCAGAATTCTGGGTAATAAACGAAGCCCTCGAATGGATTAAGACCCAAAACCACAGCCAGTACGTCGTTATAACATACTCTCTAAGCGTAATCAAATACTTAGAGACTGGCACGTCAAAAAGTAGAGCAAATATGCTAGAAGACACTATGTTATCCATCAAGGAGATCGAAGATAAACAACAAACCATCGAATTCCTATGGGTACCTTCTCACATCGATCTGATTGGCAACAATAAATTTAATCGAAGGGCGAAATACAATCTCCTGAACAATGCAACAGAAACACTTAACTACAGTGTGTATGAGATATATAGCCTGAAAAAAAGCAAAATGAACAAGAAATGGCATAAGCTCTGTGGCAACATCATGAAGGGCAGACATTTATACCAACTGCAAAAAGAGGCCACAAAGGTAATCAAGACACATAAAATCCTGGAAATCGTTGACATCCGAATTATCAATCGGATCAAAACATGAAAAACTTTACTCTGAAACAGCTTTGGGAAACATCTCAGGAAGGAATTGAACCAAACTACTAAAGATCCACATTGCCCTGCTGCATAAACACTGGACCACGTATTCAACACCTGTCCCAGATACCATAATCAACGAGCCGGTTTCCAAGATTACCAAAAGAAAATTAATTCCCCTACAACATACCCTGACTTTTTGGACAAGGTACGCAACAAAAACGTCGATACCACATACATGAACATATTAAGGTACCTCAAACAAATTAACAAACATGGTAACATATTAATACAACTACAAGTAATTATAATAACAATTAATAGAAGGGCTAAAGCAGTTAGGTAAGACTGCTAGCTGAAGCGGACGCCCATGGCTGTTGTTGTTGTGGTTGTTGTTGTTGTTGTTGTTGTGTGTGTGTGTGTTCTCCGTGAGTAGGCATGCAGCTAAGACAATACTCATGGTCTGAGAAAAACAATACATATATTCCCATAACTATGTATACATATTATAAAGGTGGCAAACACCCGCCATCAGGCCCAGATACACACGACAACAAGAGTGGTAAGATATAAATAAACACACAAAATTCTTAGACCCCAACAATCTTAAGACCATAAGGTGACCTAAGTACAGTCATCAGGCCCACACACACAAGGCGGAACTAAATAAACAACAACAATACAATCCCCAATTATTAACACGACACGTGAGTCCAACACTGATACTCAGACCAAACATACTAATTTATACAACAAAAAGGGGCACAATATACCTTCCAAATTCAATATAGATATTAAACAAAGAATCGTGGCGATAAAAGACCAGTCGCGAACATCATGATCTAAGGCAATGGAAGTGGAATCAAAGCAGAACAGCAAACTCTAGCAAAACAGCCAAGCACTACAACAGCACGAAGAAGAAAGAAAGAGGGTAATACAGAATGAAGGAGTAAAGAAGAAAACGGACATCGACTTTCAAATTGCCAATTTATATGAGGTTCTTCCTTTGGCTATAGAAGACCTCTTTCGATAAAAGTTCTATCCCCACAACCCTAACTCGATCCTTGGTATACCACCATCAAAAGTCAAAACCGAAAGTAAACACAGCGTGACCCAAACATGTATAGGGTTCCTGACATCCAGCTGATTGACAACATTTCCGAAAATCAAAAGTACACCATGTACACCAAATTCCAATTTTAGTTAAAAAATGGTAATGAAATTACACAACTCAAAGGATTAGGAAACATGCACAAGTGGCTTACACACCATTGGAATAGATTTCTGTCCACTAGTACAACTGGACTTGATTTGATCCTACGCGCTTTGCCGTTTCTGGGCGTACAGCTTTCCCGTGGCGTTTCGCGTCCCGCGGACCCCTTGCCTCCTTACCTCGGCCGGACATGTTCATGAATTAAAAAGTGCGACATTTGCACATAAAAGCGGGACTGTAGTGGCTCCATTCCTACAGTCCCGATCAATTGAAAACATCGACCTTTGAGACTTAACCAGTCGCGAAAGCGCTGGTTGCGCAAGCGACTTAAATCCTTCAATTGATTGATTGAACTATCCACACACAGTTAGGATAAAAATAAACCTTGCTATACTATCCACAAAACGAAAATATACTATCCACACACGGGAAGGAGGAAAAAAAACTTACTATACTATCAACAAACCACAATTATATAATATCAACACAAAGGTGAGAAGCAAAAACAAAGCCAAAATATGCTATCCGCTCAATAAAGGAGAAATAATAAAACCAAATATACTATCCATACACGAGAAGGAGAAAAAACAAACCCAAATTATACCATCAAAATCCCCAATATGTACTATCCGCACAGGGAACGAGAACAAACAAAACCAAATTATAATATGCACACACAAGAAGGAGAAAAACAAACCCAAATTATACTATCAAAAACCCCAATATCTACTATCCACACACGGGAAGAAGAGAAAACTATTATATATTATATATTATCCACAAACCCCAATATATTCTATCCAAACACGGGAAGGAGAAAAAACAAACCCAACATATACTATCAAATGCCCAATATACACCATCCACACACGGGAAGAAGAAACAACTATTATATACTATCAACAAGCCTAAACTATACTATCCACACACGGGTAGGAGTAAAACAAAAATACCAAATATACTATCCACACAGAGGGAAGAAGCAAAACTATTATATACTATCCACAAACCTCAGTATCTACTATCCACACAAGAGAAGGAGAAAAACAAACCCAAAAATATACTATCCACACACGGAAAGGAGAAAACACAAACCCTTTAATATACTATCTACACACGGGAAGAAGAACAAAACTATTATATACTATTCCCAAATCCCAAACAATAATACCCCACACACGGGCAGGAGAAAAAAGAAACACCAAATATACTATCAACACAGAAGGGAGGGAAAACAAATCCCAGATATACTCTTTCTTGGACAAAGCAGGTATTCCTGAGACAAATACATATTTACCTTGCAGATATAGCAAACTTCATCAGCACTTATACATTTTCGTATGACTCTCATCAAATTAACGACCAAAAGGGTAAGTTTTGTTGGCACTTTCGCCTGTGAATTTTGCTTTCTTATGACTCTTAGCAAATCTTTGACCATCAGGTCGATCTGTGCTGACTCTTCCATCTCCTTGAGAGTGGAATGAATACTCTTCTGACTCTAAGACACTCTCCCCATATACAGGGACCTGCTGCGTGTGAAGCCTAGTCAAATTAAATTTTTCAATAAGTTGAAACGATTTCATGGGGAAAGTAAGAGGCAACGACGTGCCGTGTCACCTCACACACGAGCTGAAGTGTTAGCTAAAATCCGTACCAGCAATCTCGAAGACGGCATAAGTGAGCTTGAATCAATGCTCTCCACTTATACCACAAAACCAAGTCTTGATTCACGCCAAAGAAATTCGTTCCGTCCATAAAAAACATTGCCACATTTGAGAAACGCAAAAACTTCGAGAAAGTTGAGAACGACGGCTTAAACCTGTAACGTTAAATGTTAACAGTTCAAGTAGTGTGTGTAAAACAGTCAAATTAAATTTTTATAATCAAGACGAAACTATCTATTTTCCAAGGAGAAATCAGACATCAAGCGACAATGGCAATCTGTGTTACACTACACTTTTCAAAATGTGTTGGTAGAGGCTTGTGCAAGCGATCTTGAAGATGATATAATTATGTCATATTCAAAACCATTTGCATCCACTCCAGAATGCGATCAAGAGGTTGAGAGAACAACGGTGGTAAATCTAGTAGGATTACAGAACCATCATGACCAGTGAAGACATAAATTTGTTTGGTACCTCATGAAGATTATTTTTTTACAATCTAGTAGCCCCAAAAGTGACTTGTAGAAACATTAAGAACGATGACATACACCAATACGGTTAAATTAAATGGTTTACGTCAATGGTTGATATTTCTTTGTCATTAAATGTTCGTACAAACGATATGTGTGTAAGCGAAAGCTAACACACACACGCACAAGCACACAAGTATTATTGCATTGGGTGACGGTAGAACGGGCAGAACTTTAGTCTGTAGTGTTTTGATAGATGGACTGATAGACTTAACATTACATTGGACAGAGAAAGAAAGAATGGTAAAGAAAAGAAAACACGTAGGACACCATTTTTGGTCCTGTTATTTTTGCGGTATTATAGGACAGATAACTCAGACAGCTATACATTCTATGTGAAATATGTTCATTGTTTTCATTCATTTATCAATTTCATAGAAAGGTAATGTGATATTTATTGTCGACTGACAGTTTAACATTTGCTTAACATATCTCAAATTTAAGATATGTCCTGTGTTTCGCAGCACACGCTACTAACAATGTTGGAAAGGTTTCACATATATAAGGTCGGGAAAAAATAATAATAAAGCAGTACCAAAACGCATCTTGTTCTATCGACAGTTTAAACTGAGAGAAAATAGGTCGAACATTGTTACATTTTTTCCGAACATGTGTTTTGGTTTTAGAATTCAGAGTTAACCATGAGCAAGGTTATACAGTGCAATAGTACTCGTGTCGTTCTTGAAAAAGCCTCGTGTTTGTTTCCTTCCTTGAAAACATTTGAGCTAGGAACCTATGTCCACTTATCATTTTGTCAAAGGGAATTGTTACGCACTGTCGTTCACAGATTCAGAGCTGTCTAAACTTGATGAAAGGAATCATTTCTTGGGGAAAAATTAGGGACAGCTGCTTGCGATTGGGCAGAATAAATTAGGGCGTACACGTCTGAGCAATCAGACTTTTAAGTGACGACCTTAGTCGAAATTCTTTAGGCTGAAATCTCCTGAAAGAGGAAAGAGTCTTGACTCCGTGGAAAGCCTAAAGATAATAGTGCTTTCCTCGTTAAACAAGAAAGGGAACAGGTAGCCGTCATGTACATAGAAAGAAAGGATTTTGTGCTAGGACGCACAAGTTCCGAAAGAGAACAGCAATAAGGTGCGCAATTTTAGTTTCACGTAATATTCTATTATTTGATTGTTTGTTTTATGCAAATGTGTTTGATACGACTAGGTTTCCATATTATGTATCGTTTATTCAATTTCATGGAAATGTGTTGATGCTAGAGTTGTTATGCAATTTAGTTTATTCAATTTCTTGGAAAGTGTTGATGTTAGAGTTGCTATGCAATTTATTTTTATTCAATTTCATGGAAAGTGTTGATGCTAGAAGTGTTATGTAATTTACGTTTTAAATTATACAGTTATTAGTTCATTGGTAGAATTGATTGCATGCGATCCAAATGTTCATATGTGTATGATTTCATAGATTTATATGAAAATAACTACCTTTGTTTGTTATGATGATACAGATTATCGTAAGTTAACGATACTTTCATAATAATATCTGATTGTGTAATGTTTGAATAATCGTGTAGATTAAGGATTGATGTGAGTTACAATTCGTGAATTTTATGCAATAGTAATCGAACATTTAGTAGTATATGTAAAATAATATGGTAATATTCGATAGACGCTCACGTGGTAATTTAAGACCTGCCGCTGATGGCGAGGTCAATGTCCTAACGTACTAAGTCAGAATTTACGCAATGTGTGGATAGCCAACGTGCACTGATTAACGTAAGTGAATTTTATGTACGTCTTAGAGAGTGGGGTATCCAGAATTATTGGATAATGTTGTCCTTTAAGGAACAGCTTTCTGGGAGAGAGCCATGACAGTCAGAAGCCAGAAGTCCGAGGAAAAGAAGGACGAGGTCAGAATAAAAGTTGCCAGGAAGTCCAAGATGGGGCAAGGCATAGAGCGTAGGAAGGATGAACTAGGAGACGTTGTTATAACGGTCAAAAATGAGGAAGGTGATCCAAATAAATGGTGGATATTGTGCTCTTTTCACCTCTCGTTATGATTATGAAATAAATCCAAATTAGACAAACCTGTTAAATTCTATTTACATCATCTGACTTGAATTGGAATTGCCTTTATTAATTTGTTCTAATTAATAAAAATATATTTTATTGTCAAAGTGGGTTCGTATTGCTCTTTTTTCCTTGTATTCTCGCTCAGTTCTCGGTTGAAATTATATTCTTCTTTCACTCCCGCCGGACTAAAATATTGAGGTAGGTCATCCTCTAGATAACGCCAGCGAAATCCAATTAACCGCACCTCTTACTAAGAGTGCGGCGTTAAAACAACCCTGCTCCTAATTTGGTATAATAACGACAAAAGATGAAGACATAGACGACAACCTACGGCCCAGAAGACGTAGAGGACGAAGAAGGCGGAAACAGAGGGAGCGTACTCCGCAGACCCAGACTAGCATCCCACCCACTACGATCCACCAAAACAAACCGCAGCAGTCGACAGAACCAACAATAAATACAGACACCAGTCCTAACAATCCGTCTGCCCAGGATAAATCGATTAATGACTCCATCGCACAAATAGTGAAGACACTGGATACGTATGCGAGCAAAGTTACTCACACCCCAGTTAAATTACCAGTACCAACAAGGCAGGAAGTCCCACGTGACAAACTGGTAGTTGACTTGGAAATGTCTTCTTCTAGTGAAGAAGAAACGGAAGAAGAAATAGGGGAAGAAACAGAGGTAGAAGAAGAGGAAACTGACCTGGAACTAAAACGGTGTAAAGAGATGGGACTAGAACCAGCGCTGGACTATGTGAGAAAGTCATAGTACTTGTGTTTTTTTGGAAGAGATATTGAATTGGACAGAGTGGTCCTTTGTGAAGTAGTGGCTGAACCAGCTAAAGAAAGCAGAAGTTATGAGAGAAGTGCTGAAAGAAGACATGAAGAAGATAAAAGACAAGTGGTCTAAAGAAAGAAAGGACAAAGAAAACAAAAAGAAAAAAAGAGGAATTTGTCAGACTAAATCAAAACTGATGAAAGTGCAGGCAAGTATTAGATCGATGTGCCATCATGACTGGATGCCGGAGAAAGAGAAAAAGAAGAAAGAATTGATTGACAAAGTGATATATGGTGGAAGAACTGGAGAAATAGTAAAACCAAAAAGCCCTTTTCAGGGCCACCCATATGCATCAAAAAAAGTTGTTTCGTGCCTAAAATTTATTTTAATTAGTTGTATAGTTGTTTATGTTTGTATGTTGTCTATTGTATATGTTATATTTGTCTCTATCCCGCCAGTCCCGTCCCCGCCAAGCGTTTAGGTTTATTTCCCGCTGTTTGGTCCGGTTGAGTTCAGCCTTTGCTATATTGTTGCCAATCTCCAGTACCGTTACGTCACCTTATCTGTTCCATTCCTATTGTCCCTATAATAATGGTAAATTCCATTGTCGCTATATAGGCCCATGACTTTTTTGACTGGACTTTCCCTTGTCACTATAAGTTTTGTCGCTATACAGGCCCACGACTTTTTTGACTGGATTTCCATTGTCGCTATATCCCCCCTCCCCCCATTAACTACTTGTGTAAGTACACATATATACAGTGACTCACTACACCGGTCCTGAATGAGAGTGTGCATGGTGGCTATCATAATCACCAAGAGAGAGAGAGAGAGAGACAGAGAGAGAGAGATGTGTGTGTGTGTGTGTGTGTGTGTGTGTGTGTGTGTACTTGATAGTCACACTCTAACATCGTTCTTGAACTCAATAAAAAAGATAGAGACTCCGCTACATCTGATAATATAATTAGCGTGTTAATGGTATAAAATGAAGACAAAAGGGGCGTAGAAGCTTTAGCTTCGCACGAAGATCCCAAACCATACGTATTTAATTTCTCCCATAGTGTCGGTGGAAAGAGTCTTCAAGCTGAATGATTCATCTACAGAGTTATACTAAGAATAACAAATTATACTGTCCCTTAAGGATGTGAAGATGATTAGAGAAGAGGTAAACATTATGACTGAAAGTTCATATTAGTGTCATGTTTGTTATTTAGCTGATTGTGTAGGGGGTCAAAGGACACCTTATCTTTTTCGACAAAGTAGTATGTAGATATAACAGTTTTGATTCAAGAGGGATTATTTACCTTGTGGTATTAGCGTGAAGACGAGAGTTGGGGGGGGGGGATCGTTCTGTTACATTATGTGTGTGTGTGTGTATATATATATATATATATATATATATATATATATATATATATATATATATATATATATATATATATATATATATATGAGTGTAAGATTCATGTATCCCGTTCTACTCACAATCATGCAAAAACATCGTCTAATAGCGTTGGTCGTAAAATGCAAATTTCTTGGTTTACTATTTTGTGTTATATAGTCACCAAGCAATTTCAAGTTGATTCAATAGACAAATGTAAACTCGAAAAATTCCTTACACACCAATGTACACACATGAAAATCCATTACTTAATTTATTTCAAATTTTTAACCTAACAAAATAAGACATTAATCATCCCTTCAATGCCCACCCACCAGCACCGCGTCGCTGTAGCTCAGTTAGCTCATAATTATAGAGTCGCAGGTTCGATACTTGCCCAGGCCAACCCTGGTCGGCTGCATCGGTGTGTTCTTTCTGATCACAACACAAAGACTTTCTCATTCACATCCTTTACCTCAAACAATAAATATCAGCAACGCCAACATTAAATTCACACAATCAGTACGAAACATAGGTGTTACTCTGGACAGTACTCTCACACTGCACCAACATGTCATGAACATATGCAAGGCTGCATATCTTGAGCTGAGACGCATCAGCTCAATTCGCAAATATCTTTCATTGATGCCAATAAAACACTTGTGTGTTCATTAGTACTTTCAAGACTGGACTATTCTAACTAATTTTGTCTGTTTCATCTCAATATCTACTCCAGAAACTTCAAAAAGTTAAAAACATAGATGCTCGGATCATACTTAGAGTACCACGATCAAAGCACACCTCCCCGCTGCTCTGTACCCTACACTGGCTATCCATTCAATCCAGAATCAAACACAAAATTTGTTCTCTGTGCTACGTTTCACTGTCAGACTCTAGTCCAACATACCTATCCGACGTCACCCATGTGTACACACCAGCAAGATACTTACGCTCCTCTTCTGAAAATCGTATACTCATTATTCTCACTATGAAAACAAAGTCATATGGACAGCGTTCTTTTCCATACCAGGGCCCAGCAACGTGGAATGAATTGCCCACTGAACTTAGACACAAAGACACAGAGATCACATTCAAGAGGGCTCTCAAAACTCACTTATTTCGGCTGCAAGAACAAACTTAAAGACCTAATAACGTTTCCCACCTGAAATATTCTCAGCATATTATTATATGTTTTTTATCTTATAGGTGTTGTCTAATGTTGTAAAGCGCTTAGAGCTTCTAAAGATTAGGCGCTATACAAAGTCCTCATTATTATTATTATTATTATTATTATTATTATTATTATTATTATTATTATTGGCAAATGAACCTAGCTCCCATATCCTTAGCATGAAATAGACAATAATGTGTTAAAAGTGCCATTAACACCCCACCCACCAAAAACAAAATAAATAAATATATATATATTGTCCCGTCAGGAATGATACAGAGGTAAACTATTGGCGTTATAAGTAACATCGTTTGCAATGCCTAATTTACTGAACTACAACAAAAACCATGCATTAAAAGCGTAGACGCCAACGTTTTCTTTTATAATAAAAAAAAGATAAATAGAATATTATCTGGAGAGAGAGAGAGAGAGAGAGAGAGAGAGAGAGAGAGAGAGAGAGAGAGAAATTTACAAAATTATTTGCAGCAGATAATTGTTTGACACTACTTTGGTCCTTACAAAAATTGCATCGATCGATAGGACTCATTATTTAAAGGTAGAATTTTCTTCAGGAAAGACAATAGACAAGGAAAAAAGGAACTTTATAAATTTCACATTTCGCAGAGATGGGTTTAAGTCAGACAGTTATATATTCTATTAGTTCTATTAAACACATGAATGAGATATTTGGGCGCAAGATATCATATTTCACTTGACTGATTTTTTGTATTACCTTCCTGAAACAGTAAAGAAAGTTGTAAACACGCATTAAACGCTAAGCGAATCACAACTGAAAATTAATAGAATCAGTCATATAGGCAACATTATAGGCCAAGAAAACCCCACCCGAGTCAGACTTTGCAGACACGTGGCTTTGCCTAATGTACGCCCTTAGATGTTTGACCGCGATGTTTGTATGTTCCAATGGAATACCAACGCTTGGTATTGATTCATTTTCTTTCATATCTGGAACATTTCGTTTGGTTTAGATCAGACTGGCAAATAAGGTGCAGCTGTAATGAATAACTTTGGGACAAAGAAAGGATGATGTTTCAAATTCATGTCATTAGGTACACTCACGTGCGATAGAAGTAGTCCACATTGCTCTCTAGCAAATAACAAAAAGTGTAACAAATGGAATATAAGAAGGTTCTATCTCGACCATTTTTTTACTCTTGTTCTTTTTTAATGGTAAATGTACTAAAATAAACAGAGCGCTAAAGTAACAGAGATTATGTGCTTCTTATGGTGCCATAATGTAACGGCCCTGAATTACGGTCGGCAAGGTACAGCTACAAACTGTATGATTACAACTTGTGGGTCCCATGCAGATTTTACATGACTGCATTCTTTGACTGGTATCCAGAAAAGTAGGGAAATCATATAGAAAATCAATGTCAATGTAGTGTAAACCGGTCCACTGCTACAAGCAGGCGTTCGAAAGCATGTAAATTGCGCATTGTAGACAAAAGCCTGATATCAGTCTTATGTCCCAGAAGGCTTTAAAAGGATTTTTTATTATTTCCGTCTTAGTCTAACAGATGTGTCTGACATTCTTTGAAAAATCTGCAGTTTCCACTAGCCCAAAAAACATAACTGTGTGCGAATGTATTACTTCCTACATTCATTTGTAGGTATGTTTGTTTACAACCAAAACGCGTATACCTCTTCCCTTGTAATAAAGCCATTAAACTCCTATTTTAAAATGGTCATTTTATCATGATCTTAGGAATATCAAGGCGGTGAAGTGCAAATAAACTAATGCGATGTGACAGCAGTATTTTGGCGATCAGCGTTTAACCACAACATGTTGTTTTTGTACAAGTATGAACCATGGAAACGAAGAACTAATGCGATATCAAAATTAATGATTACGATAAAATGTGATGGATTGATCTATGTGTAGGAGTTAGAGGCGTTTTCTTGATATTTTAGAAATTAAAGCATACATAATGATGTTTTAAAGGCTGTATTTAATGCCTGAATGGTCGAACGAACGATGACTTTGTGCATCGTAGAGGGCAATATATTTCAAAAGCAGTTATATATATATATATATATATATATATATATATATATATATATATATATATATATATATATATATATATATATATATATATATATATATATATATATATTCGTTATATGTGGTATTCGTTATATGTGGTATTCGTTTTTCATCATCATAACCAAAACCATTTTGACCATTACTGACCTCAACCATCAATGTTTTCCCAGCTCCAATGTCCAAGTTATCAGTAACCATATCACCTACATTTAAAAATAAATATCAGTGAAATTCATCATTATTAGTAGTAGTATTAGTATAAGTAGTAGCAGTAGTAGTAGTAGCAGTAGTAGAAGTTAAATGGCTCAATGTATTTTGAATTAGAAAGACATTTTTCATTAAGTCTTCCCTTTTCTAATTCCACTTTGATTTTCCAAATATGGTGCACCACAACCCCTCCATTCATTACACCCTCAAGTGTTTTTGTGTGCATTTTTATTTTATTCAAATTTAAACCAAGATCCTTTATGTTTTACGTTCACAATTGCTGGTGGCATGAGATGTATGCAATTATTATTTACACTAGATATGTTAAATTTACTAGGTATCCTATCTCAGGAGGTGTGATCTTTATGGTGTAAATCATAAGAAATTTTATATATAAAAAACTGACATGTGGAGTTTCTGACTTAAGATAGTTTATATTTATTTTATATTGCAAAATTTTCCTATTTAATAATTAATTAATTGACCTACATCGCCAGGTAAAGTTTCTATTTCACTCAAATTTAGGCAAATCTATTTTAAATTTACTATTTTACCCTTATATCCTGGTATTTTATTTATCTGATTAACAACTAAATCAATAAATTTTAAAATAATTTATTTTAATAATTTTTTTAATCTAATTATTACCCAAAGTAAGACATTTAAGATTTAAGTATTTTTTTATTTCTGGACATATTGTGTCCGTTTCATTATGCGAGTTTTAGTATGCGATTAATTAAGTGCCTTTAAAATAGTTAAAATGTATACTTCAGGCAGTATTTATCTTATATGTGAACTACTCAAATTTAGCGCTGTTAACTTATAAAGTTGACAAAACTTTGAATTAAACTTGATTTTGACTTTATGAATATTACTATAAGTGTTTTAGTTTTTTATTTTTACTATGCTATGTATAAAGAAATAACTTTTAATGTAGATTGTTTTGATACTACTAAACTGCTAAAGAAATATTAAGTATATATTTTTTAAAAGTTTTATGCGTTTTAACGGGTAAATGATTACATGTCAAATTTAAAAAACTTTATAGTTTATTAATATAATTACATAATATAATTGGAAGAACACAAATATTGTATACACGTACGAGTCTGTTACACAGAAAATAATATTATCAAATATTTGTATGAAGAACCAGATAGGGACCATGCAATAAAATTCATACAAAGAGTAAAAATGTTAACATTTTATTAACTCAAGAGATAATAAAACTGAATCTTGGTAAGGAAATTGTGGCTAAATAAAATAATGACTACACAAATATATGTTATGTTGTCTTGACAAAAACAAAGATGATGAAAGCTTTTTACAACATTTGATGAAGGGTCTGTACATTTGTTTTATTGTTTTTTCTTAAGGGGTCAAACTCCGTTTTCAATTCGATTTGTTTTTGTTGAGGTGTCATAATATTTAAATAATACTGATGTTATAAAACATGCACATTTTTGTTTTTTGTTTTACTTTGTAAATTATATTTTAGGTAAATCAACTGCATTATAAATATTTTTTATATTGTGTTTGTTTAAAGTGATGCCTGTTTCAATTTCATAATCATCTAATAAATGTTGTGTATGATATTTCTAAACATATTTTGATTTTATTATAATCTCATACTTGTCTTCAAAATATCCAAACCTATTTTTATATCCGTGGTGACAACCGCAACTTAAACAAACCCACTCAAAATCAGTATCTAATATAATATTCTATATGAACAAGAATCAGCATCTTTGTTATCAAATGATGTCACATTGTCAGTTTTAAATTCTCCCAATCAACATGTATAATATGCATTTATCTGACAAATGGCCATATTTAGTGTAATGATTTTTCTATATCCTTTATATGGATTGTAAATGCGGTAATTTGTTTTAAACATTAATTAATTTTATTTTATCATAAAACCGACCCAAAACAACAATATAGAAAATATTAGGTGCGGCTATTACCAGTCAGTTAATATTACAATGATATGATACAGTTGCCAAAAAGAAAAGAAAATACAAAAAAAAATTATCTGAAAGGTTTTAGCCAACAGGCAGGCAAGGAGGCAAAATAAGCAAATTAACAGTCACCCACAGCTATAAAAAAGGAAGCCAAAGGGAGATAAATGGTTGCTAAATATTTAGCTTCAATAGCTAAATTTACAGAAAGATATCACAAAAGGGTCCGAACGCCTTTAATTGACAACCGACCATATAATCAATGCTATCTTAAGGATTGGAAAAAGAGGTTGGGAAGGCAAAAAACTGCCAACAAAGGAAAAGATATGGACATATATGGTAGCTAGAAAGGCAGTTAGAACAGCATTTAAGCCAGCCTTTCAATCTTGCTGGATAGAGAAAAGCCCGCCGTTAAATCTTGGCTGGATAGAGAAAAGCCAGCAAAGGCAGTTACTCCAACTCACCCAACTTAACATACTTATTGATCTCGAACAAAAACTATCGGAAGCAATGATATATTATTATATTTATGATGTATGTGATGACGATCCTAATAATAATGACATGGACAACATTTTAGGCATCACAAAGCCATTCATTGCAGACATTCTTTGTAACATATTACCTAAAAGTATAGGAATAAAACATAACATTGTGTTCAGATATTGCTTCTCAGACAGACAGATTTCAATTCTTAACGTGTAGTAATTTAGAAACACATGAATCTGATTGTGAAGGAATTTACTCAAAAAGCCAACATGTCACATTGCCTGCAACGATTTTAATTATTCATAATTTTATTGAAAAAACTGTTTAAAGTACTTCTTGGAATATACGCAGATTTTGAATTATTAAAAAAGTTAAAAACACTGAACAAATTACTTGGCAGCTCCTGTCAAGTTCTTCCTATGTTGTTTCTAAACGCGATGATCTGAGCCATGTATCATTCGATGGAGATAATACTGGTAAAGTTAATGAACAAATTACTTAACAGCCATATGGAGTTAAATACTTGCTTGGAATTGGTCAGTTGAAATTTATTGATTATTGACAACTTTCATATCGCTGTTTGAATAAATTAATTAGCAGCCATATGGAGTTACATATGTACATCTTGATTGGAATTGGTCAGGTAAAATTATTTATTGATTCTTGACAATTTTCATATCGCTGTTTGGATAAATTATCGTCTGATCTCTACAAGAGGATTTAAGGTAACAAGTGAGTTTACTGATAAAAACAAAACTGAGTTATTAAAAAAACGGGAGTTTACATGATTATGTTGATAGTTTTGATCAAGTTAAACAAGCAAGACTACAAGAAAACGACTATATTTCATCATTATAAAGTAAACCAGAAATATAAGATGAAAATTTGCAATGTATATTTAATTTGCATTGCTTGTTAATGTTTTTATTCATTATATGCTATGAATAATTGCATTTTGGACTTTACCTTTTCCAAAATCATTTTCATTTTTTTTCTACCTGACTCGAATCATTGATCATGGTTATGTAAACGTGTTTATCACAGTCTGAGGCAAGAACTTGAGCCATTCACCCTGAATTGCCGGGAATAAATGTTGTTTCTAAATTTTATATTATAATTTTAGCAATACACTTCTAATAATAACAAAGATTTTATCTTGTAAACTTTGAACCTTCCTGAATGACATTTTTCATTAGGTATGTTTTTAACATAAAATGTTAATTGTGACCAGAGGTCAGGGAGATGACTATATACTCTTGCTATGGGAAAAATTATTTATTCACGCTCTACGATCTTGACGCATAATCATTGTTGTGTCCAGTGCTTCATTTGAGCTGGTGTTCTTTTTATTCAAGTCACGTATTCACTGGAAATACATACTGCTCATCATCGTCATCGAAATAACATTCTTGGAAATAGAGATTTGAATTTATAGTGAAATTTAAGGATATGTTCTTAGCTTGTATTATTTTGATCCAACAAAAGATAGTACACATCACCAAGACACGGGCCACCACAGACACATTAACACTTCCAGCGTTCAGACACATTAACACTTCCAGCGTTGGATTGTTTCTTTTGAATTATCACTATAATTTATACATTACGTTAGTCATTAGACTTTGTGTTCGAAATTCATGGATTGTCTGGGATTTATTTCGCAATACCGTAAGTTCTATTTACTTTTTTACTTTGTATTTAAGGGAAATAAATTATTTGTTGAATTTTACTAAACTTGATGGTTGTCACTCTTTTCCATTACTTATTTTAAGACCATATTGTCCTAATACGATTATGCACATGCACGAAATTTGGGGGTGACCTATAAATTAAATAAACTTGGTGAATGTCATGAGAGATATACAAAAACGATGTTCTGTAACTTACTGTTTTTCAAAAGTTTTGAAATATGTCATTCAAACAGTATGGTTAGACCCAGCCCATTGTTTCAGTAACCCACGTTGTCCTGGGATGTGTTGCATCCAGCCCATTATTTCAGTAGTCTAGGTTGTCCTGGGATGTATTGCACCCAGCCCATTATTTCAGTAGCCAGGTGTGTCCAGGGATGCAGTATAGAACAAAAGAAAGGCTAAATTAGACATATAAACATATATTGATATACACTTGTTAAAAGGATTCGTATTTCGACTGAATAAAAAAGACATATTAGAGCTAATAATACAATATTACTGATTATGATACAAAGCAACCAAATAGTTGTATTGTGTATTCCAATACCAAGGATTTGTATTTATAGGCAATGATGTAAACTTTCCCAATTTTTTAATTTAAGCATCTTTGCTGGAAATTTATTTAGATTAATCTTAAATCTACATTTGCACTTAATTGTTTTCCATAAGCATGCGAAACATTAAGAGTTGAAGGAAAATGGTTATGTAACTATCAGGCTCGCTAAGCGATCGAATAGGATTAAAATTTATTGATTGTGATAAATTATTTCTAAATTTATTGAGTAGGAATACTATTTAGTGTATTGCAGAAATTTAAAATTATATAAACGCTTTAGTATAAAAGTAACAAAGGTACAAAGAATACTACAGGTTATTCAAGTAGATGGATATATGGATGCAATATCTTTATTTAGACTATCTCAGAAATAAATACCGCATATGTATTAATTTAAAATATCAATTAACCTCCTTCTGCTACTATCTACTAATCTGATTGTCGCAAGAAGTGCGCCATTTTGTTTCATATAGACCAAAAAAGTATATCCGTAATTACGTGGTATAACGTAAACGTTATACGTTTGCATACGTCAACAGAAACAGTGACATAACATGAACGAGTAAATCTTTCAACCCTTGGTAACATTCCAGCCTGATGCTTCAAGGACACGCAGTACTAATGATATGGAAAAATGGGAACCAGCCTGGAAATGGGTCAACATAAAATAGAGTATTTATGGGTTAGGCTGACCATGATTGGTTAATGATGTAAGTTATGTTTTAGTACCGTGAGTCCTGAAATTCTGAATCTCACGAGCAGTCTTCACATGTATGAACCCATATATTGCCTGGTATCTTTTGTCACAGTAGACAATTCAACCTGGTTTCAAAGTTTACATATCAAACGACGAGATTTGAAATAAAAGTGTGTGTTACAAATCGACATAAAAGTAGAATAGCATCAGATAAGTGTATTACAAAATGTATCCACTTTACGCTTCAACAACATGTTTTTGATTTGACATTCCATGCGAACAATACACGATGTCAATGATATTGTGTTTTCCTTGTTATCTATGCGTTGCATAAATACCCAAAAATGGAGGTTGGCTATCGGTTGACAATATCTGGTACAACTGCAGAAAGATAAATAAACCTTCAATAGTAATTCCCCGTGGTGATCTCTCTCTCTCTCTCTCTCTCATTGATTCAAGTTATTTCACTTTTTAATTTCCCATTATTTTGAAAGACAGAGATTTGAGAAAAATATAACGCAGTGTGATATGATATGATTCAAGCAGTTTCAGTTAGTCATTTCTAGTATTATGCAAAAAGCATAATTTGAGAAATATATAATACAGTTCAACTACAAACATCCAGATGTGAAGAGTTTTAAAAATATGTTATTTTAGATTTGTTTTTGGTGGGCGTGGGGATTGCTCTTCTTTTAAAACTATTAAGGCTAAATTGGTTTGGAAGCAGCATAAAATCGGTATTTTCAATGGTTATTCTATCTAAAAACGCTTGGTTCAATCGGATATCAGAGCATTTAATGATACAAAAAATATCTTATATCTCAGACAATGAAAGTTTGACATTACTATATGTCGCCATTGAGCCTTGTAAATAAGTAATACAACTTATTTTGCCAGTTTAGCCCATTTTCACTTTCAATGAATGAGGTATCATTTAACAGTAACACGCTCATTCAGAGGTCGAATGAAAACCCATCTCGTAAAATACTGTGCAATTTAAACACCTTTACCAACGAGCATCAAATACACCTACTTTAGAAGTTGTTCATTATTTCTTTTAACAGACAGCAGCGATCGACAAATGAAGAAGATACTGCATATAAAGAATGTGCTCTAGTTGGCGTGGTTGGCGTCTGCATTGGTTGGCGTCTGCAGTGGTTGGCGTCTGCACTGGCTGGCGCACGGAATCCTCGGCACACAATACATTATTATTCTTAATTCTGCACACTAACTTTGGATGGCAGTTGACAAGAAAAATCCTTACATTTGTTCTCTGCTATCATCCAAAGTTACAACAGAATAAAGAAAAGCATCTCGCGGCAACTGGTGCAAACCCTCAGCCAGTAATAATGTTACTTCACACAATACAGAATAAGCATGCATCGTGCGGCAACTGGTGAAGACCTCAACCGCTAATGCACACGGCTCATTATTTTCATACTGGCCCGCACGTTGCTTTTTGTTCCCATTTGACGCCATCAGTCATCATGGGTTAGGACCAATCTATTCTAAGTAATTTATTCTGAATGTTACATGTGCTTTCTTCTGGGAACATTAAGACGATATAGGATTTGAATCATTTTCCATTGAAGACCTATCCAATCATCCATCCATCCATCCATCCATCCATCCATCCATCCATCCATCCATCTATCTATCTATCTATCTATCTATCTATCTATCTATCTATCTATCTATCTATCTATCTATCTGAAGTGTTCGTCATCGTATCCGTCTAAATTTTTACCTTGTTACTACTTTTTTTACTCTTATACTTGTCAAGACAGTCAATAAATTACTTCAAATAAAAGAAGACACGAGTCTGCTGCTTATTTCGATTCAGCATCAACGGAGTTCCAAACATTCTACCGATTCCAAACTATTGTTATCAAGGCAGGTGATATACTTTAAACAGTGAAATCCGTTTTTGGGAAGCAGTATACCAAGAGAGGAAAACAAAAATAATCCTGCTACTGAAATATAGCTAGCATGTTCAGAAAAAAACACCATTGATCAAAAAGATTTACACTTGGTGAACATTTTAAAAGAGAGTCAAAAGGGTTAGAGATGGGGCGAAAACAACAAACGTGACCTGAAATTTTCCTATGACGCTGAATATACGGAATGATTTAGATTATTTGAAAGATTACAGTATCCAAAGGTACCATGTGTACAAAGAAGGAATGGCAGACGAAAGAGATGACAACTTAAATACAATTTAAAACCATCAAGGCGATAGAACATTAGGGCTGTAGATAGAAAAGTAAGACTTTTGCATGGTTATTTTCTGAAGAAAGTCTTGCAAAACAGTTTGTAATGAGGTTAATATATTTTTTATAAATGTAGGATGCCTTTATGGCACAATTTGAGACATGCTCGGTGCATCGTTTAAAAAATGTACGAATTCGCCTGTCTAAAAGTGGTTCCAAGGACTCCTTTATGGCTTTATATTTTCTGTTCAGGTAAACACTAATACTACTTTCTGAACATAACGAGGGTTCAAAAAGTTAGAACTGCAACCAAATATGTCATCTGGAGGACAGACGTTGCTAAATGTATGGGAAAATGGGAACCAGGCTGTTAATGGGCGAATATAAAATAGAGCATATATGGGCTTGGCTGCCCAGGATTGGTTAAGGAAAAAGAATCTTTTGAGAGCTTATCCTAGTTGTGAGTGAAAAAAAAAAAAAAAAAACATTGCTTTATTGATGGAATTTCAGTCCTTTAACAGTCTTGAGTTTGAAACACTCATTACTAAATTTTGCACCTGACTCTTTGTGCGGAATTGAAAGCACATGTTTCAAACACATGCAGTTTACAGAAAATGCCGCGGCTCATATCCTTTTCTATTCACAGAAGCTGACATCCAGGTTTCATGTATACTGATAATATATTGTTCTGAGTTTTCATTGATATACGTATGTTTTGATCAATAATAGCTATCCAAACTGTTTGACCTCACTGATTTACTCTGTTTTTTATGCAGTTTTATATCAGGCAGGGTATTGTGCAAAAAATATGTTCCTTGCATCGGTATCAGAAATACTCATTGAACTTTTGATTCATATTTCGAGAAGATATCTTACAAGTGTTTTAAGGCTGTCTAATTTAATTTAAAGAAATGATATTTGCAAATTGTGAATCAGATACCCGTTCCAATAGCACATGTTTGTATCAACGGCTTGGATAACTGACGGGTTATATCAGCCTTCGGTTATTTCTCTAGCTACGTCACTTTTTACGTAAAGAATGCTGCTTAATGAATTGATACATTTGTGATGGTAAAGGAAAAGGTACAATTTAAAACTTGGCAAATACGAAATAACGCCAAGCCAGCTCGCATGAGAGACAAATTTTGATTCAGCAGCTAGTACTTATCTCTATGCGGTGGGAAGTGCACCTCAAAAGATTTCTATACATTGTCTCTCACGACTCGACGCTTTTGCCGATGCCGTCTAAAACCGCCATCATCACAGTTTGAACATGAAACAGATTCTGCTAGTAACATATTCGTAATTAGTAATTAAATTTTAGTGACAAAAATGTTTAAATGAACCTTGAAACTTTGTTTGATAATTATTAAAATCGTCTAAACTGACAAGATTCGCACTTTGCGTTCTAACGGCTTCTAGCTCTGTTGAGCACGGTATTTAATACAGTTCAAAGTCCAATTCCGAGATATATAGATATCATTGTGCAATAGACCGACATTCTTGGTGCTGAGTGAACGAGAAAGGTGTGTGTGTATGTATGTATGCATGTATGTATGTATGTATGCATGCATGCATGTATGTATGTACGCACGCACGCACGTATATATGTATGTACGTCGCGCGTTTATTGTTTATTTCACTTAAAAAGTCTGGCCATTAATTCAGCATTCCTAATGAGCAACAAATGCACATGCTGACAAAAATTACGAGCTATTCATTTACTGGTTTAAAGTAATTGCAACTTGCTTTCCGTTAATCAGGAACTTAATATCCGGAATTTGTGCTGTAAAATTCAATAAAAGACCAGTAGGCTGAATGAGAGTGAGATCCGGCTACTGCAGTAGCGATTCAGCCCCTTTCAGAAAACTGTAGATCGATTTTGCCTCGGTTTCCCATGAGTATTATGCCACTTTGATTGGCTGCGTCAGTCTGTTCTGAACGCTGTACCGTGTCTCATCAACAAATATTAACGGTTCTTACATGTGAACGAAGGGAAAAATGTGACAAATTTGAAATTTGAGAAAGCTCGGAACATGATTGTTACGGGTCTAATCAAATAACTTTCATTGCGTTTATGTTCTGAGGTATATCTACACACGTAGTGGCTTGATTTGTTCGCTTTAACTTGCAAGGAAGTAAAATGCAAAGGTTTCTTCACTAATTTGGAAGTTTTTCTATGTGCTGGAATTTTATTCATTTCGTTAAAAAAATAAACATATAAAAACAAGGAAAGAGATCGAACAAGACATATATTAATGTTATGGGACACGTGTTTTTTCTACCATTTATCAGTATACTCACACGAATGTTATGCGAGTAGCACGCCCAGTTTTCTTACCTTGGGCAAAGGGGATGTATTTCGCTCAGTGGGCAGCCTGGATTATTGTGCGAAGGAATAAAGCTACTGAAAAAACAACAAGTGAGGGTTAATTGGGATTAAACTCCACGCGAAAAAGGAAACCAATGTGTGGAACAAAATTCTTCTCCAATCTCTTGTGTATTTCAACACTTTTAATGCTACTGGACCTAGGTAAGTACATGTCCCAGAAAGCAAATTATGTATTTGAATATGGTAATATAACTTATTTATAAATCTCTTTCATGTTATATTGAACTTTTTTTATAGGACCACTATTATACAACTCGTAATTTTCCCACGACGATTATGAAAACTCGTAAAGGGATTACTTTCCCACGACAATTATGACATTCGTAAAGGATACTTTCCCACAACGATTATGAAACCTGGCACAACCATTGTGTACCCGATACAGTTAGAGTCCTTGCTGTGAGGCGTGATGTTACTTAACCATGATCGCTTGAAGGGAATTGATCGATGGAATCAAAGTAAAATAGGATAAACACAGATACTTGTATATTTATTATAAAGTAATTCCTTTTGGTATAATAAAAATATCACTAGTAAACAACATGCGGTTCAAAGCTCAGTTATTAAACGGAGACATTTATGACTATGTAAAATGCCGTTTTAAATAGAATATTGATTTAAATCTAGCTTTATGTGATATATTCCAGTGAAAAACTAACAATAATAATTATTCATTTAATATTCTTGTATTATGCAATGAAGACGGATTGTGTGCTGAGTTAAAGACTTTAAAGGGTACTCATTTATATACTGAATTAAAGACAGTCATGAGCACTGATTTTATTACAAAATTAAAGACAGCAATTAGTATTCATTTGAATACTGTGTAATAGACCGTATTGAGTATTAATTAGTGTCCTACGTTAAAGACAGCAATTAGTACTACTTTTAAAACTTTGTAATAGACCGTATTGAGTATTAATTAGTGTCCTACGTTAAAGACAGCAATTAGTACTAATATTAATACTTTGTAATAGACCGTATTGAGTATTAATTAGTGTCCTACGTTAAAGACAGCAATTAGTACTAATTTTAATACTTTGTAATAGACCGCATTGAGTATTAATTAGTCTCCTACGTTAAAGAGAGCAATTAGTACTAATTTTAATACTTTGTAATAGACCGTATTGAGTATTAGTGTCCTACGTTAAAGACAGCAATTAGTACTAATATTAATACTTTGTAATAGACCGTATTGAATATTAATTAGTCTCCTACGTTAAAGAGAGCAATTAGTACTAATTTGAATACTTTGTAATAGACCGTATTGAGTATTAATTAGTATCCTACGTTAAAGAGAGCAATTAGTACTAATTTTAATACTTTGTAATAGACCGTATTGAGTATCAATTAGTGTTCTACGTTAAAGAGAGCCATTAGTACTAATTTTAATACTTTGTAATAGACCGTATTGAGTATTAATTAGTGTTCTACGTTAAAGAGAGCAATTAGTACTAATTTGAATACTGTGTAATAGACCGTATTGAGTATTAATTAGTGTCCTACGTTAAAGACAGCAATTAGTACTAATTTTAATACTTTGTAATAGACCGTATTGAGTATCAATTAGTGTTCTACGTTAAAGAGAGCCATTAGTACTAATTTTAATACTTTGTAATAGACCGTATTGAGTATCAATTAGTGTTCTACGTTAAAGAGAGCCATTAGTACTAATTTTAATACTTTGTAATAGACCGTATTGAGTATTAATTAGTGTTCTACGTTAAAGAGAGCAATTAGTACTAATTTTAATACTTTGTAATAGACCGTATTGAGTATCAATTAGTGTTCTACGTTAAAGAGAGCCATTAGTACTAATTTTAATACTTTGTAATAGACCGTATTGAGTATTAATTAGTGTTCTACGTTAAAGAGAGCAATTAGTACTAATTTGAATACTGTGTAATAGACCGTATTGAGTATTAATTAGTGTCTACGTTAAAGAGAGCAATTAGTACTAATTTTAATACTTTGTAATAGACCGTTTGAGTATCATTAGTGTTCATCGTTAAAGAGAGCAATTAGTACTAATTTTAATACTTTGTAATAGACCGTATTGAGTATTAATTAGTGTCCTACGTTAAAGAGAGCAATTAGTACTAATTTTAATACTTTGTAATAGACCGTATTGAGTATTAATTAGTGTTCTACGTTAAAGAGAGCAATTAGTACTAATTTTAATACTTTGTAATAGACCGTATTGAGTATTAATTAGTGTTCATCTACGTTAAAGACAGCAATTAGTACTAATTTTGATACTTTGTAATAGACCGTATTGAGCATTAGTGTCCTACGTTAAAGACAGCAGTTAGTACTAATTTGAATACTGTGTAATAGACCGTATTGAGTATTAATTAGTGTTCTACGTTAAAAAGAGCAATTAGTACTAATTTTAATACTTTGTAATAGACCGTATTGAGTATTAATTAGTGTTCTACGTTAAAGAGAGCAATTAGTACTAATTTTAATACTTTGTAATAGACCGTATTGAGTATTAATTAGTGTTCTACGTTAAAGAGAGCAATTAGTACTAATTTTAATGCTTTGTAATAGACCGTATTGAGTATTAATTAGTGTTCTACGTTAAAGACAGCAATCAGTACTATTTTTAATACTTTGTAATAGACCGTATTGAGTATTAGTGTCCTACGTTAAAGAGAGCAATTAGTACTAATTTGAATACTGTGTAATAGACCGTATTGAGTATTAATTAGTGTTCTACGTTAAAGACAGCCAGGAGTAATAATTTGAGAGTTGAGTTAAAGACAGCCAGAAATAATAATTGGAGTGTTAGTTAAAGATAGCCAGGAGTACTAATGTGACTGTAGAGTTAAAGACAGCAGTAAGTACTAATTTAAGTACTGAGTTTCAGACAGCAATAACTACTAATTTAAGTACTGAGTTAAAGACAGCAGTAAGTACTAATTTAAGTACTGAGTTTAAGACAGCAATAACTACTAATTTAAGTACTGAGTTTAAGACAGCAGTAAGTACTAATTTAAGTACTGAGTTTAAGACAGCAATAACTACTTATTTAAGTACTGAGTTAAAGAAAGCAGTAAGTACTAATTTAAGTACTGAGTTTAAGACAGCAATAACTACTAATTTAAGTACTGAGTTTAAGACAGCAGTAAGTACTAATTTAAGTACTGAGTTTAAGACAGCAGTAAGTACTAATTTAAGTACTGAGTTTAAGACAGCAATAACTACTAATTTAAGTACTGAGTTTAAGACAGCAGTAAGTACTAATTTAAGTACTGAGTTTAAGACAGCAGTAAGTACTAATTTAAGTACTGAGTTTAAGACAGCAATAACTACTAATTTAAGTACTGAGTTTAAGACAGCAGTAAGTACTAATTTAAGTACTGAGTTTAAGACAGCAATAACTACTAATTTAAGTACTGAGTTTAAGACAGCAGTAAGTACTAATTTAAGTACTGAGTTTAAGACAGCAGTAAGTACTAATTTAAGTACTGAGTTTAAGACAGCAATAACTACTAATTTAAGTACTGAGTTTAAGACAGCAGTAAGTACTAATTTAAGTACTGAGTTTAAGACAGCAGTAAGTACTAATTTAAGTACTGAGTTTAAGACAGCAATAACTACTAATTTAAGTACTGAGTTTAAGACAGCAATAACTACTAATTTAAGTACTGAGTTTAAGACAGCAATAACTACTAATTTAAGTACTGAGTTTAAGACAGCAGTAAGTACTAATTTAAATACTGAGTTTAAGACAGTCAAGAGTACTAATATGGGTATAGTTTCTAATATTGTTGTGCCATAATTTTCATCAATCTATTTAATTTACTTATTTTAAATCATCCTATATTTAAACATTCTTTACGTGAAAGAAAATCAACACTTGTAAACAACCAACGTTGAAGATTTCCACGTTTAATTTTATTTCCGCTTCATTCTGCTTTATTAAATAATAAAAAATTTAGTCGTTGAAAAGGTAATGACCTCGAACCAGACGAGTTAACGCCCTTGACATAACTTGTATGTAAACGAGAAGCAGGAGTTAGAAATACAGAAGATAGCTTTTATCTCATAACATCGCAAATATTTGTCAATTCTTACAATATTTTCTCACCTGTAAAATTAATTTATCTATCAGTAAAATGCTTACATAAAGAATAATAATGTGGTTACAAAAAAACACTGACAATGGGTATTTATATGTTTGTTAGTGTGATATTGCTGTCGGAGTCTGAAGATGAATCAGTATGAACCAACCCGTACCTCACCCCACGCCTCACCCACCCAAATAAAAACCACTGTGGAAAATGAATGAGCCTTAAGCTTTAGTTAGGTTTACACAGCGTTTTTCTCCTCGATTTCATACTTCAATAAAAGTAAATAAATAAACCGGTAAATCCTTATTAATTACAGTTTGCATTTGACATATACAAAATAATGAAAAGCTTGATAAATAGACAATTATAACTCAACCTTTCCTTAAACGAACACATGCGAAGTTTCAAGCAATATTCATAATTTGCATGCAGCCAATCCGATGACGTCACCCATTTGCCTGCTATCATGACACAAACTGACCCATGATCGCTAAGTATATATATATATATATATATATATATATATATATATATATATATATATATATATATATATATATATGAGCAGTCTCCATTAGACTATATAGTCCACAGTCAAATCCATCGTGGAAAAATACGCATATGATTGATCTGCAATTTTAATTACGTTTTGTTTAATTAGTTTAATCCTTTTTGTCGAACAGTGTGAACATTCATTATTATAGAAAAAGTATTTCATTCATTATCTTTTCCAATACTATACATAGTTTACTAGCAATGACAAATGTGTCCATTTCATCGGATAATTATCTTCAGAGAGAGAGAGAGAGATTGCAAGGGCGCACACTCAAACACAGCATGCGTACGTACGTTTTTAGACATTTGACCTTGACTCATCAGTATGAATCATCCAGTTTGCGTATCAGTGACTATTCATATTATATTCCAGTTTGCTGTATCAGTGACTATTCATATTATATTCCAGTTTGCTGTATCAGTGACTATTCATATTATATTCCAGTTTGCTGTATTAGTGACTATTCATATTATATTCCAGTTTGCTGTATCATTGACTATTCATATTATATTCCAGTTTGCTGTATCAGTGACTATTCATATTATATTCCAGTTTGCTGTATCAGTGACTATTCATATTATATTCCTTCACGCTTACTATTTCGATAAATCCCAACAGTGGCGCTTAATTTATGCTGATTTTTGTCCAACTTATCTATCACAGTCTAAGACAGCATTCACTGTTTTATGGATCAATATACTAAAGTCCTCACTATCAAAATGGACAAGGAGTTATGTATTTAAGTTGCAGTTACCACTGGAAGAGAGTGCTCACTTGTTTGAGCTTTTCTGTCAGGTCCCAATTGCACTCTAGAGATGAAAACACGACTCCATGCCTAATCTGGAGGCTAAATTATCTATTCAGTCCGACCCGAATAAGCTATTCAGCTTGGCTTTATTAAATATAACGATGTTGCAATGTACATGTCAGAATACAACCAGGAAGAACATTTGGAATATTACAGCCCTCGTTGTGTTTATAACCAAACAATACGTCAATGTATCATGCACGTTTTGTACATATAATCCTATTCGAATGTCGGAAAAAGTAGAGCAAGTGGACAGGGCTATATTATTTTTTCAGGTTCATGCAGATATAAACATAGGAAGATCAAAAGGAACCAGATTGCTGGAAATCGTAACGAAGAAAAAAAATTGAATTATTCCTTATAAAGATCAAACATTATCATGGTACGTTTGATTCCATTCGTCTTCTATTCCGTTATATTAAAGACTGTTGTAAGGAAACTTTACTGTATATTTACTTTAAATTCGATACCAATGTTTTTATTTTATTTTATAGAAAATAGTATTACCTATATTTACCAAAGCGATAGTGAAGATCGGACTTTGTTGAAATCTTGATATTTTATTTTCATCTAGTCAGAGGCTCCTTATTTTTAAATTATCTGCGTGATTCCACTTTTATATTGTTCAACTTCACTATTTTCATATCGTAATTATGCAAACTGATTTTCATGAATGTATTAGGACAAAAGGTAAAAACACAATCGTGTTTGGGTACAAAAAGTGAAAAGATTCTTTTACTGCCGTTTATTTGCTTTTCTAAATTTCCTTCCAACTAAAATACTTTTATTCAATGTCTTAGAGTTTGGTAATAAAGGTGATCATCGTTCATTTTTGAGGGTCTTATTGATCCACGCATAGAGTATCAAAATCAGAAAAGTCGCTCTAATCAGTATGATTTGGCAAAACTACTGTTGAGACGCCAGAATACACATAACCAACCAAGATAAATGCTAAATGTGACATTGTATGACCTCCCCCCACCCACCCACACACACACCAAATACACCAGCCGCATTACCATATGAGTTTTAAATAATTCGCAACCGTAATAGAAAGTTTTAGGGGAACGAATATGTCTTATTTTGTGCAGTTAATGCTACCGTAAAACTGTATAACAGCAAATAATTAGATTATATAGTTGACATTTTTATGCAAAGAAAACAAAAACATATGCAAAGTATACAGATTTCAGCAAGGACTTAAATACCAGTTTAAAAATCTATAATGCATGCATCTTCTATCCCTAACTACTTCTTGAATCAT
>CM068827.1:12609474-12684474 GCA_028554795.2 Sinohyriopsis cumingii | reverse complement strand
CCTCAAATAATATTACCTAGTGGTTTTAGAATTCCCACATGTACCTCTAATAACATTACCTGTGGTTTTAGAATTCCCACATGTACCTCTAATAATATTACCTAGTGGTTTTAGAATTCCCACATGTACCTCTAATAATATTACCTAGTGGTTTTAGAATTACCAAATGTACCAGTAATAACACTATTTCTTTGTGATTTTAGAATTACCACTATTCGCAGCCAATATGTCAACCACCTCTTTTGTAATATTAACTCATGCTAACCACTAGTCGGTCCATTTATTTTCAGCACATTTAATAATGCCATGCCGTCTTGGAAGTACTTCTAGCAACAGTCACTCTCGTACTATCCGCTAGTTGACACATTCAATAATTCCATGCCGTCTGGGAAGTACATATACAAGTGGTGTGAATTGTTTTGCTAATTCACTTAGATCCACGAGATCGCATGCAGTCGCACATTTACTTTCTTCATTCTTTTGGATCTGTAATATTACTCTTTAGCAGACTGTTTTGTTCTATCGTTTCTGTGCTCTTCAATCAATTTCTTTTCTGAGTCTAGTTTGACATAATTCATATGAACTTTTAGTTTGTCATAGAAAGAAAGAAATTTTACCTGTCATAGTATATTTAAGTTTACAAGTATCATTGGCGATTACTCTCTCAACACACACACACACACACACACATATATATATATATATATATATATATATATATATATATATATATATATATATATATATATATATATATATATATATATATATATATATATATATATATATATATATATATATATATATATATATATATGTGTGTGTGTGTGTATGTGTGTGTGTGTGTGTGTGTGTGTGTGTTCTTAATTGATTTATCTCATGATAATTTCCCTTGTATTGAATAGTTAATGTTTTGTACAGTTATAATTGTATTTTTTTATTTCAGGTAGTGTCTTTCCTTTATATATTTTGTTTTCATCTTGTCCGAGCTGAACGAATAAAGTTTTCACCTTTCAGGGCACGACTGATGTTATCCTTTGAGTAGTCACTAGAGTCACAAAACATCACGTTATCGTTTGGATAGTCACTAAAGTCGCATAACTTTACGTTTTCCTAAGAATAGTCAATAATGTCACAAAAACTGACGTTCCTTTGGATAATCATTAGTGTCATAATATTTAACGTTCCTTTGGACAGTCACTAGTGTCACAGAACTTGATGTTTTCCTTTGAATAGTCACTAGAGTCACAAATGTGATGTCATCCTTTGAATAGTCACTAGTGTCACAAAACTTGACGTTCTTTGGGTAAAGACTAGTGTCACAAAACTTGACGTTCCTTTGGATAGTCACTAGTTCATAAAACTAGACGTTCCTTTAGATGGTCACTAATGTCACAAAACTTGAAGTTATCCTTTGGATAGTCACTTGTATCACAGAACTTGATGTTATCCCTTAGAAAGCCACTGTAGTCACATGACTTGATGTTATCCTTGAATATTCACTAAAGTCACAAAACGTGACGTCTACCTTTGAATATTCACTAGTGTCACATAACCTTACGTTCCTTTGGATAGTCACTAGTGTCACAAACCCTGACATTCCTTTTGATAGTCACTAGTGCCACAAAATTTGAAGTTCAGTTGGATAGTCACTAGTGTCCGAGAACTTGGCGTTATCCTTTGGATAGTCACTAGTGTCACAAAATTTGATATTTACCTTTTGAATAGTCACCAGTGTATTAAAACTTAACGCTCCTTGTAATGGTCACAAGTGAATCAGTACCAGCCATTAATTTTCTCAATCAATATTCAACATATCGTAATAAAATTAATGTATGAATCTTTTTCTGATCTTAACATGGTTTTACACCACCCTAAATTGGTGTTTTTTTAATTTAATGTTTTTGTTTTTTCAAACTTGTGCTAAGTCATCGTCAAGATTGTCCTCATGGCAATATATGAAAACTGTATTTTCGTCTATTCATATTTTAACTATTTCTCGTATCCTCATATGATCCGTCTTTTACCATTCTCATTATTATTTATCAATTTGAGAGAAAAGATTTCTCAAGCAAATTCACTTATTGTACTTCTCCCAAACATGTATTCTGTTCATTGTAGTACTTGAACCACAGTTGTTGTTCACACAAGACGACTTGTGTTGTCTCGGTATTAAATCTAACTGCATGTAATGCTTTACGTTTCCATTGACAATGATATATTTTGTTTTTTTCAATGAGTATACGAAATTTTGCAATGAAGATTAATCTTTTCTATCTAGAATTAATTTCTCTAACGGTTAGTTTTTCTAATGGCTGGGTAAGGTAAGTGTAAATGGATATCCAAATCCACGTCTAAAATATAATCTGTAACACAGTCACCTGGCATTTTGAAAATACCTTCTTCTATCCATCTAATTTCTTCATCCATTGTTCGTCTAAACTTTAACCAGCATGTATTGGCTCATGTTCTATACATATAGGTTGTTATGGTTCATGTTACCGTGAACCTTTACACTCTGTATATGCTGCTGTCCGCAACGTGGACGTCGCATCGTATTTTGCTCTGTTTCATCATCCTTGTCTAGTATTATGATTGTCTTCAGCATCCCAATGCGATAGCATGCTACTTCCACCAACTGTTCCACTTTTGTTCACATAGAAGATATCATACTCTGACAAACTTCTACACCTGATATAATTTAACTTGCATTTTAAGCTGGACATCGTGCACTGTAATAGTAATTGTGACCTAGTTTGTGTTTTTTTATGACCTAGTTTGTGTCTTTTTATGCAGATATTCAAAAAGTCCCGAAAAATCTCACATGGCATCAGAGACACATAATCTAAGGATCGATAGTTCGATACCTTCCAGGGCAGCCAAATAGTCCTAAATAGTCCTAAACGTTCTATCATACATCCACTTGTATATTGTTAGAACTGAATTCCAGTGGCGTTCCAAATCATTTTCTAATATCGAATTTGTTGATGTGTCTGTATCCTTGAATGTGTTAATGTGTAGGTGTTGGATTGTGACGATGTGTTAATAATATTTTGATATATCCCAATAATATAATCGAAAATGGCTATGACTGAATTTTTTATAATCCGAAATTAATGAATTCATCCGACAAGTATTATTGAACACTTTGTAATTCCAGTGAATATTTAAAATAAATATGTCCACACAAATTAAAAACTGAATAAGACTGATTTCACTTAACACTTTAAAATTATTTCACAGCATAGAAAAACTATTCTCGTATTATGTTACATTAAAACAATCTCTTACTTTTTAAAACACAATCGTGCAAAGTTATGTATGCGCTTCTTCTATGAGTTGATACATATATATTCGCAATATTAGATTTTCAATCATATCGACCGTCAGTTTTGTACTGCCTCTTATTTTTTGTACAACTGTGTTTAGGAAAATGTGGAATAATGGTTCCATACATTTATCGATTTCCCCTTTTGGCAATAGTTTCTGAAGCTTTGTTCTGTGCAAAAATTAGATACAAATGTTCCAGTTCCTGAATGTATTATTCACATGTCTGAAGGTTAATCCTAACGGAAATTTGACGGAACCAAATTGTTGAAATTTCTAGTAGTAATCATTTTCAAATAAGGCTTATTATTATTGAAAAATTAGTACAATTTGTATTGGTTACTAACGTAAAGCATGTATTTGTTTGAATGGATAATTAAGTGTTTTAGTGATAATTCTGTTTAAATTATGTACAGTGTGGTTGCTGATATAACAAGAAATGTAAATCTCGAGAAAGCATAAATTAATTATTAAAAATGCCAAAACATTAAGCAAATATTTGTGAACATCAACCTAGACTTCTTTTACAATATGTTAATTATTTCAGCTCTTGTATACTAAACAAATAAATATTGCTGTTTTCCAGAAATCTTCATCACATTTGTTTGTTTATTTTATTTAAGATTTTAAATTATTTAAAATCGAACACTCCGGATACAATGAGTTGACGTAAGCCCGACAAAGATTGTTGAATTTAACGAGTTGTAAAACCGACAATGATTGTTGAATTTTAGCTTATAAAATATAAATGTTATCTTATCATAAAGAACAAAATTTTTATTGTCTTTAACCAATTATGGTGTTTTGTTTAACACAAAGAAAACATGCCTAAACTTCGTGTTTTAGACTTGAATTATTTATGCTGATTGTAAGTAAACGTAATACTGTTAATATAGTCATCTGCGGACTGGTTGTGACCTGCTGACTGGTTGTAACCTGCTGAGTGGTTGTGACTCATCGTCATGTTGAGGACTAATCCTTTTCTTTAACAAAATTGTCATCATTTCTTCTTTAGACAGCTTCTTTCTTGTCTCTTTTTCTTTAACGTGTCACCTCTCCCAATCATGTTAAAGATTTTCCACATAGTTATCAAAAGTCAGTTGAACTCAACTGCTAAACCAGATTGTATGTTTTCTATGACCTCATCGAAAAATCGCCCGAACTATTCATTTTATCCTATTCTCCCTGTCCTGTAATTAATTTTATTTTTTAAATATATTTGTGAATGCTCGCGTGCTATGATGAAGATAAGAGAACTAAAGTTTAGCCTTTTGACATTCATCTGTTCACAGTCTTGTTGAACGACTTGGCTTTGCGATATGAATGTATGTTGATCACAGTAATGTCCGCCAGCCGGCCTATTTTGTAGAATTTTCTTGTGACAACACAGAATACCCGCAATCTTATGACGCGTGCATGCAACTGCTCTCAGTATTGCGAAATTTCTTTAATGTGATGATAAACATAATGTCATACCTTGCTACGTACGCATCAATGCGAAATTTCTATTACTGTCCAATGTTCGTGGCCAAGAATTGTATTTCTTTCTTTTAGTTTTAAGTGATTTCAGTTTTCTCAGCATTGATATAACAGCACCACTTCAGTTATTTAATGGATTCATATAACTTTGGTTTGGATTATTTTCAATACTCAACAAAACTCAGATAAACCTAAATTATGTTGTACTTAAACATTTAATGGGAAACCCTTCTGTGCTATTAAATTCCGCTGTAACTTGTCTAACGAAATGTCTGTCTAGTATCAATCGGGAAATCTCAGTGGCATGCAATTCGTAACCAGTCCGTTACGTGACCGAAGACACGTTAGTAACGCGTGACAGTTAATGATTTGTCTTGTCTGTCTATCGTATATTATTGGTCTTTTTGTTAGATACATTATTTTATTTATTGTATTGTTGTATTTTCCAAGATTATTGCATCTTCTTTTATGAATTAGTTGATGCAGAAATTATATATTGTGTCAGACTTCTATTTTTTTGTTTTAGTGATGCCTCATCTTACATGAACTATGTGCAAGAGATATTGTGATTAATTAATTCATTCGTTCATTACATTGATTGCAACATGATAATTATGCTAATCATAAAACACAGGTTTAATCCAGAAATCTGAAGAAGAAAAAATATTTCAAGGATTAGCGATTTTGCATGAGATGTTCACAGAGGCTACTATTGCTAGTCACATTTAACAAGACTTTCGTTTTGTTTTTCATGAGATCTTCGCCACGTGAGAATCTAGTTGAACGAGACCATATAGTTGTATCAATTTTTGGTGCATTCTAGAGAAACAAAGTATATTCAAGTCTCATCGAAAAGAGAAGAGAGTTTTCACAGTGTATTCTGTGTCTCTTTCAGTCGGTCGAAGTAGATCAACTCACATCAGAAAGAGACGATGGTGTTCTGAAAGCTACTGTAGGATCAATGAAAACAGTTCTAAAAAACATCTTTATGTAGATGGGTTCGAGCCACTACTTTACGTTCCAAAAATATATAAAGGTCTTTTCATATATGACTTACCAGTAGACCCTCTACTGAGGTAAAAACAGACAGAGATAGTATTTATAACGCTGCCAAAATTATGTAAGTAACCATTTACATAAAAATCAAACGCAGTCCAATTACCAAGTTTTTATGAGTGATGAGAGTACGGCTACGAAGGCATTGTATTGGTTTCCCGTTAAGACTCTCTGGTTTTTAACTAAGTAACAGAAAAGAGCAAAGCCCATTAAGTTTTGTAACAATTCAACAAATAATTTATTTTCCTAGAATACAAAGTGAAAGTTTTGTAAGAACATAAAGTATTGTGAATTCAATCTCAAATGGTCCTAAACGTTCTATCACAAGTCCAAATGTATGAAATTCCAATTGAATTCCAGCGGTGTTCCATATAAATTCAAATATTGACTATGTTGTGTCTGTAGTCTTGAATGTGCTGATATGTAATGGTCTAGAGTGTGATGGTGTACTAACAGTCTTTTGATGTATCAGAATAACAAAATGCAAAGTGTCTTTATTTCAATTCACTATAAGTCCAAATTATTGTTCCAGTCCAAGAATATTATTGAGCACATTGTAATTCCAGTGAATACTAATTTCAATAAATAAATCCATCCAAATTAAATACTAAAACTACCAATAAAAAGGATTCTGCTTCAGGTGTTAAGGTAAGAATAAGTAATCCCAATGTAAAACGAGATGATATATCCCTATACTCAACCTATGTCGCCATTACCATTTCCTGAAAATACTCTGTCACTTAATAGAAATATTCTATTCTGGAAGATTCTAAGGTCAGAATCGATATTGTATCAATAATTCAATCGAAATAAACATACTTACTACTAACAATGATCTGGATATTTACTCTATTTTCATAGAGAAATATTAGTTATGTATAATGTTGTTTACAAAATAAATGTCCCTGGTTAGGCACACCAATAACTTGCTTTTGGACAAGGTCAGGTACAAAATACTAATGTACATAACATATAAAAATATTTTTTAAAAACAACAAATACAATTTAAATATACATAACAATCCCCTAATGTTACACCAGGACATTTTCCCCAGCTTTTAATGTCAGTAATTTATCTTAGTAGTAAACTTCAAATGATCGTCTGTGTTCATTCTGGTTACACGTGCCTCGTTCGTGCTTATAATTTATCGATCAATGTAATGTCGCAGAGGATAAATTACGTCGTAAATGCTACGATTTTATCTAACATTTATAGCCAAGTAAATATATGCACTTATATGCCACGTGCGCATTACTGCATATAAAACTACATTTAATATGTATATACCCTGCTAGAGTATATCCATTAGGTTGCCCTTTCTGTATTTGTAGTATTCATCGTGTAATCGTGGCTTGAATCAATATTCCACAAGAGGTAAATGAGTTCATTTCCTACATGAGTGTGCTATGCTAAGCTGAATTATTTAAACCAACTATCCAGATTTGTGACGTCAGATGAAGTAAGAAAGCATAGAAAAGCCTAATATGTTTTGAAATATTATAATATTGTGGTTTTATTTACGACAATGTTTAGAGAAACATTTCAGTGACTGTCAATTCATACGATGTAAATCGCTTGACTCTTGAATTTTAAATATATTAATGAAAGATAAACACGGAACGGATCGACCTGGCTTATTATACTACATTACAAATATTTAAATAAAATAAAAACGACATCTTTTGGCACACACACACACACACACAGATATATATATATATATATATATATATATATATATATATATATATATATATATATATATATATATATATATATATATATATATATATATATATATATATATATATATATATATATATATATATATATATATATATATATATATATATAGAGAGAGAGAGAGAGAGAGAGAGAGAGAGAGAACTGGACGACACCAGAAGGACGGCCATCATCGATAGAGAACTCACCAGACTAAATATCAGCATAGCTGCCCTCCAGGAAACCAGGCTCGCCTCTAGTGGCTACCTCAGAGAGGAAAACTACACCTTCTTCTGGAAGGGTCGAGAACCTGAGGAGCCCCGCCAGCACGGAGTGGGCTTCGCCATCAAAAACAATCTCCTGGCCTCGGTTGAACCTCCACAGGGGACACTGAGCGTCTCTTGTCCATCCGTCTCACCACTGCTTCAGGTCCTGTCAACATCATCAGTGTCTACGCCCCAACCCTCACGTCGTTAGAAGACGCAAAGGATCAGTTATATGGGCAGCTGGACGAACAGATCAAAGGACGCCCCAAAAACGAACCACTATTCCTCCTCGGCGACTTTAATGCCAGAGTAGGTGCGGACCACGAGTCCTGGCCTACCTGCCTCGGATATCATGGCACTGGAAAGACCAACGAAAACGGTCAGAGACTGCTGGAACTATGCACCTACCATGGCCTGTGCATCACAAACACCTTCTTCAAGTGTAAGCCACAACACAAAGTGTCATGGAAACACCCCATATCTCAACAATGGCACCAACTCGACTTGGTCATCACCAGGCGCTCTGCCCTTAACAGCGTCCTCTCCACCAGAACCTACCACAGTGCAGACTGCGACTCCGACCACACCTTTGTGAGCAGCAGGGTGCGCCTACAGCCACACACACTACACCGCTCAAAACGAAAAGGACGTCCTCGCATAAACACTGCGCAGATGTCAGTCCCCGCCAAGGTGGAGGAGTATGTGTCCGCCCTGGACAAGGCTCTCCAGGACCTGCCTGAGCACGACGCTACAGCCAAGTGGAACGCCATGAAGGATGCCATCTACAGTACAGCTATGTCAACGTTTGGCAAGAAGGAACGACCCAGCCAGGACTGGTTCAAGGCACACCTATCAAGGATGGAACCACAAATCCAGGTGAAACGAAAAGCCTTCATAGCTTACAAAAAATGCCCTAATGAACGGACACTTGCTGCTCTCAGAAGTGCCCGAAGTAACACCCAACGCATCGCTAGACAGTGTGCGAACGAGTACTGGCAACAACTGTGTGAAGGGATCCAGCGCAGTGCCGAATCCGGACACATCAAAGGTATGTACAGTGGCATCAAGATGGCTCGAGGCCCTACAGTGAAAGGGGTCGCTCCCCTGAAATCTCTGATGGGAGAGAAGATCACAGACCGTGGGCAACAGATCGCCAGATGGGTGGAGCACTACTCAGAGCTATACTCCCGAGAAACGTCAGTCACCGATGAAGCCCTCAGCAGCATAAAGAATCTGCCCACCATGGAAGAGCTCGGCAAAGTGCCAACCTTAGAGGAGCTCAGCAAAGCAATCGACTCCCTTCCAAACGACAAAGCACCAGGTAGTGACAGCATCCCGCCCGAAGCTAACCAACATTGATTAAACCACTGCATGAGTTACTTTGCCTCTGCTGGAAGGAAGGAGTAGTCCCCCAAGACATGCGGGATACCACAATTGTGACCCTTTACAAAAACAAGGGCGACCGCAGTGACCGTAATAATTACAGAGGGATCTCGCTCTTGAGTATCGTTGGTAAAGTGTACGCCCGCATCATACTCAACAGGCTGCAGTTGCTGGCGGACCGTGTGTACCCGGAATCCCAGTGCGGCTTCAGAGCAGGCAGGTCGACGACAAACATGATCTTCTCCCTACGACAACTCCAAGAGAAGAGCAGAGAGCAAGGTCAACCACTCTACTTGATGTTCATCGACCTCACCAAGGCCTTTGACTTGGTCAGCAGGAAGGGCCTTTTGGAACTTCTGAGTAAGATCGGTTGCCCCCCCCCCCCCCGAACTCCTCAGCATGATAATCTCTTTCCATGCAGATATGAAGGGAGCAGTCCTGTATGATGGATCCTTCTCAACCTCCTTCCCAATTAACAGCGGCGTGAAGCAAGGCTGCGTGCTGGCACCAACACTTTTTGGGATCTTCTTCTCCCTGGTCCTGTCCTACGCCTTCGACACGTCCACGGATGGCATATCTACACACCAGGTCCGACGGGAGGCTGTTCAACCTGGCACGACTGCGCTCAAACACCAAAGTGAGAGCTGTGCTCATCAGGGAGATGTTTTTGCAGATGACGCAGCTCTTGTGACCCACACCGAGGAAGCCCTCCAGAGACTGGGAGACCGTTTTGCTGATGCCTGCATGCAGTTTGGTCTCACCATCAGCTTGGAAAAAACAAATGTCAGCGTGCAAGTTACCACCATTGCCCCTTCCATCAAAATCAACGGTGCCACCCTGGAAGCACTCAACAACTTTACCTACATGGGGTCAACCATCAGCAACACTCTCTCGATTGATATGGAACTGGACAGAAGGCTTGGAAAGGCAAACACCATCATGGCTCGATTAACGAAGAGGGTGTGGGAAAACAACGCGCTGACAGAGCACACCAAGGTCAGAGTCTACCAGGCCTGCGTTCTCAGTACCCTTCTATATGGATGTGAGACCTGGAGTACCTACATGAGGTAAGAACGCCGGCTCAACTCCTTCCATATACGGTGCCTAAAACGCATCCTGAAAATCAGCTGGCAAGACCGTATTCCACACAGCGAGATCCTCCAGCGTGCATGTACCCCCAGCATGTACTCCCTGTTGAGCAAACACCGCCTTCGATAGCTGAGACACGTCCGACGCATGGAGGATGGAAGGCTGCCAAAGGACATCCTATATGGACAGCTGGCCACTGGCATGAGAAGAGTCGACCGCCCCTCACTCCGTTTCAAGGATGTATGCAAGAGGGACATGAAGGCATGCAACTTTTCACCCGATGGGTGGGAAGAGCTGGCCGAGGACCGAGGCATCTGGAGACTGACGGTAAACAATGGCATATCAGTCGCTGATGCGAGGAGAGGCCAGTTGGCGGCAGAGAAACGTAAGAGAAAGAAGAACGCGGCAGCAACCACAGTAACGCAGACTTCCCAGTATGTCTGCACCAACTGCAATAGGGACTTTCATATACATATGAAATGAAGTATATCAACAATTATGAACAACAGAAAGATAAATATTACGATATGCAAAGAAATTGTTGTTTTAATAATCAATGTACTGCCCTGTATATAAAATGCATTATTGCTGTTCCCTTTATTTAAACTGATATAATCCGAAGTTAAACTGTTTGTACCCTTAGTAATAATAATAATAATAATAATAATAATAATTAGCATCATCATCATCATCATCATCATAATAATGATAATAATACTAATAATAATAATAATAATAATGTAAGGCCCGTATGTCGGAACCAATATACCGAAATATTAATTCACCATGGATTTTTCGTTGTTAAATTTTACTTTTAATAATAATGTCATCCATTAAAGATATATTTACATGACACTTTATTGAGCTGACCGACGAGATTCTAGATCATATTTACATGACACTTTATTGAGCTGACTGACGAAATTCTAGATCATATTGCATGACACTTTATTGAGCTGACTGACGAAATTCTAGATCATATTTACATGACACTTTATTGAGCTGACTGACGAACGTCTAGATCATATTACTTGACACTTTATTGAGCTGACTGACGAAATTCTAGATCATATTTACATGACACTTTATTGAGCTGACTGACGAAATTCTAGATCATATTACATGACACTTTATTGAGCTGACTGACGAAATTCTAGATCATATTTACATGACACTTTATTGAGCTGACTGACGAAATTCTAGATCATATTGCGTGACACTTATTGAGCTGACTGACGAAATTCTAGATCATATTTACATGACACTTTATTGAGCTGACCGACGAAATTCTAGATCATATTTACATGACACTTTATTGAGCTGACTGACGAAATTCTAGATCATATTACTGCATTGACATCGATCCTCAGTAGATTTCCTTCACCTGTTTTCGCGCAGGTCTATGAGAACCTGGGCTTGTTGTTGTTGTTGTTGTTGTTGTTGATGTTGTCGCTTTTCTTGTTATTGTGAACCTGGAGATAGATTTTTACATAAGACTTGTAGACGAAGCACATATTAATAGTGTGGTCTCGAACGCACGATCGCCTCGTCTATCACTCTAACCCACTGGACCATCGGTGTTAAAACCAACCTACTGTGTGAATGGTCTTAGGTCATACAAAGATATTTATGCCTTTTATCAATGTTAATTCAGCACTGATCAAAGTCTGGCATTTTCTGGAAATTAATCAATGACTCCTCTTTTTGGACATTCTTTTAAACACGAACTTTGATGTATTCATGACTCTTTTAACGAAGATGTTCACTAATTTACAGGTGTTGCACAGTATATAACTCACCGAATATTAAGTGGAAAGTTATCGCTCTTTGCTACTCTAGCCATGCATGTTCTTTCATGGTACTCTAAAGCTAGGCCGGCATGCTATCTGTGGTACTCTAAAGCTAGGCCGGCATGCTATCTGTGGTACTCTAAAGCTAGGCCGGTATGCTATCTGTGGTACTCTAAAGCTAGGCCGGCATGCTATCTGTGGTACTCTAAAATAGCTAGCATTCAACGTTTTTACTGACGTACTTGTTAAGCGCCACCATTTCCGTCTCAAATTCTCATCAGTAAATAATGTAATCGATCGGTTAGGAATAATTTGCTTCCTCTTGTAACACTAATTCCATCTTATTTCTATCAGCGGACCCATAATTATCTAGGATGTTGTTAAAGAACACATAACTCATCTTGAATTGGTGAACTGCTGGTTTCAATTCTGCTTTCTTGCCTCGAAAACAATTAGGAAGACGTTTTCTGCCAAACGAAGCATAATTTGATTGGCTGCACTATTTTTGCATCTGACGACGTAATTCTAAACTACACTTCCCCAATTATGATACCTAAAAATTCTCATCTCCATACCCCCTCGCCCTCTCCCATCCCCAGTATAGCAGAGTTTTACCACATGTTTGAAAAAGAAGTACCAGCAACGTTTTCTTTACACATTTTTTTTTATTTTTCCGGGTAGTAGCTACTTTCCGAAAACAAATGGACTATAAGTGTTAATCTAACTTTAAAAACTAAGCAAAAAGCAAGCGACGAAGGACGAGCAATAATAATAATAACAATAATAATAATAATAGTAATAATAAAAACCTTATTAAATGAGAATAACACATTTGGTCATAAAATACCCATCTGTTATGTGATCCTTAGTGTTATAATCGGTTATGTTTAAGAACAAATTAAAAATTAATAATTATTTTTATTAAAATCATATACGTACTCAGATGTCCTCGCACATGTAGTCACATATACACACTCAATGTGTAATGGTTGGTTTTCGATCACGGAATCTGGAGGTCGTTATTAGCTGTTGATCGGAAATTACTCTCAGTATTTGATGATTTTAGCTCAGCTAGGTTGCAGATATTATATGGAGAAAGATCGTTTTCTTTAAAATAAAGAATACGGTTTGCATGGGTAACCATTGTAGATGTGAAAACAAAACATTCAAGACACTCATAATATGAAGTATTATTCGGGCGGCCCTTTTCTGAAGCTTATTACATTCGCCAACCGTAATCTATCATTGGTGGTATATGTCCCGAGAAATTAAGTTATAGTCACTGAGGAAGTAGCAATTTCGACAGCAGTTTGAAGAGTGTTATACGTTTGACTACCATTGCACATAGGTGATTGATAGGTGTATTCCAGTTCAGATGTTGATCAATGTAGATACCAATATCTTTTTTTTTTATAATTTTGACAGTAGACATGTCGAAGTCATTTTGAGTTAAAAGTAAATCCAAGTTAGTATGCGCTGCCTTGTTCCGATTGTCGCACATTTCGTTTGGGGACATTAAGCTGCATTTTATTTTGTTCACACCAGACTGGTGCATTTTGGAGGTCGATTTGAATTTTATTTTTAAAGTAGTCTAGATATTTACCAGATGAATGTAATATAGAGTCGTCAGCGAAAAGATCTATGTTGAAACGCACTTGATACAAGGCTAAGTCACTGATAAACAGATAAAAGAAGAGACCCAAATATAGATCGTTGAGGAACACAAATTGAAATATGACTTGATTCGCAAACAATCAAGGGTCTGTTATTGATAAACGACGTGAACCAGGCATTTGAGTTTGCAACAACAACAAACAAACTCACAAAAAACCACTTGTACGATGAAAGGTTTTAATGAGCATCGAATGGTCAGCCAATTTGAATATTTATATTTTCTAAATCAATGAAGATTGCGTCAGGAAATTTGACTGATTCAATCGCTTGTAGCCACCGGTCCATGCAGTTTGACATGATATCGAAAATCTGATTGTGATTTAAGGAGTTGGTACTTGTCAAACTAGGCTTGCCGACACGTTTTTCAGTAATTTTTGGAAGTACAGATGAAACAGATATGGGCCATTTCCATTATGAATTGCAAATACTTTTGCTCATTTCGACGGAAATTTACTGAACGTTATACTACAGTTAATTACTTTTTTCAACATATTCGAGACTTGAATAAAAAAACTCAAATTCGGTCTAAATAATTTATGTAAGCAGACATAGTCGAAGCAAAGATCATGACCTCAAAACGAAATCTTTGAAAGACAATTATCAAATTTATCTCAACAATAACAACGAAAAGACAAGTGACCGATACATCTTGATAGATATCATTAAAACATGCTTTCCAGCACACGAGACACGCTGTGAAGCGCAAAAGCTTTCCAGATCATACATAAATCACCATATTGATCGTTTATTGAAGACCGAATTAATATATTCAAAAGAATCCTCATGAGAATGACGTTAAACTTAATACGACTGATCGTTATCCCAAATACCAATATTTTGTTTGCCTGCATGCAAAACTATTACGTCGTAAATATTAATTAGCCCAAAAGGCTCCCTTATGAAAACCAAGGTAGCAGTATTATGAAGGGCAACATTATTGGGCAGATTATTGATCGCAAATAAACGTTTGACAAGAAACCCTGGGCTAGAAATATCAGCCGACATTCACCAGAAGGGCTAGTCATTACCGTGACCATATGGGTCAGTCCGATTAGATTCGGCCCCGGTGATAATGTTTATCAATGATTTGATTGGACTTCTCCTTAGTCGGTGACTGCATACTCGAGTCCAATAATACGTTTAAAAATATATATGCAGTGTTTTATCCACTGAATGAGCGTTGATATTTCGATTTGCACAAACTGCTTTAGTCAAAAGATTTAATCTTGTTAGTCCGATTAGATTCGGCCCCGGTGATAATGTTTGTCAATGATTTGATTGGACTTCTCATTAGTCGGTGACTCTGTATACTCGAGTCCAATAATACGTTTAAAAATATATATGCAGTGTTTTATTCCCTGAATGAGCGTTGATATTTCGATTTGCACAAACTGCTTTAGTCAAAAGATTTAATCTTGTTAGTTCCACTATAACTGGTCAGGCATGTGTATCTCTCTTCTGCTCTTCAAGGAAACATATGACTAGAAAAGCGTGTGTATTACACTTGATACTTTGTTCCTGGAACAGTCTTTATGCATGTATACATTGTCATACTGTCTAGTTGTTTGATCATTGGAATGTAAATTCCTCAATATGAAGAAAAAAGCGCTTATCATAATGTAAAATGTCTCAGGCGAAGAAAGAGTTTTACAACATCTCCACTTTTAGCACAACTGTCTTCAACAATGACCGTTTTCATCATTTTGGCTGCAGAGCGTCTGTTCTTGCTCGTAATACGTCGAATCGAATAAAATTAGTGTCCCTTTCGGTTAAAAAATGTACAGACGTTAGCTTGATTCAACGGCATGAGAGCAATTAGACTAAGCAGAACGAATCAAAATAGAACAAAATATATTTGAATAACCCATCTCACGCTCCATGAATCAGATAGCTTCACAAGAACACATGACTTAATAAATATTTGCATAATATTAACATAGGGTTCAGTTAATAGTAAATCTGATTAGAATTAGGCGCAATGGCAACAATGAGGAGAAACAAATATTATATAAAAAGGAGAATAGACGGATTTCAGAGAATTCACATAAGAAATTACGAGTTTAAATAAAAATTTCTATACCGTATATTCTCAGTATAGAAACACACAAGTCATTGACTAACGTCGAAATTGTACACAGACTTTTCAAAATTATTTCGGATTGAAAATAATGCTTCCTGGTAACATAGTTGAGAGGAAGAGAGAGGTATCTAACGAAATCTACATTTTAAATAAATCAGCTGGTTATTTCTAGATCCGCATTTATTAGCGTTAACACAGGTCATGGGAACCGATGGCGGCGGAAGAAGACAAATTCACAATCAGAATATTGTCATCCCGTTCTGTCGCAACACAGTCAGAGCTCAAACACCAAACTTATCAACTTTAAATGTGTTGCAACATTCTCGGTTATTTCTCGACCTGTCGGAAATGGTCCAGCGATTGGAGCTCTTCAATTAACGACATTGTTTTAATGGTTGGCGAAATATCAGTTTATCTTTACATTATCTATTATTAAAGATTTTGGATAACTGGTTATTATTATTGATGATTTTTTTAAAAAATACTTATATTTTAAATACATTTAGGACAGATAATTTTTGTGCATCTGACTGTTTTGTTTGTTTGTTTGTTTGTTTGTTTTTCTTAAATAAAAGATTTTGAAGCTAGACTTTGTTCAGAAAGTGAATCTTGTGCTCGTATCATTGACTTAGCTTACTGGCAAGTTTTTCGGGTTCTATGCCTGGACCAGGTACAATAACAGTACGTATCATCAACTTAGCTTACTGGCAAGTTTTTCAGGTTCTATGCCTGGACCAGGTACAACAACACTACGTATCATCGACTTAGCTTACTGGCAAGTTTTTCGGGTTTTATGCCTGGACCAGGTACAACAACAGTACGTATCATCGACTTAGCTTACTGGCAAGTTTTTCGGGTTCTGTGCCTGGACCAGGTACAACAACAGTACGTATCATCGACTTAGCTTACTGGCAAGTTTTTCGGGTTCTGTGCCTGGACCAGGTACAACAACAGTACTTATCATTGACTTAGCCTACTGGCAAGTTTTTCAGGTTCTGTGCCTGGACCAGGTACAACAACAGTACGTATCATTGACTTAGCCTACTGGCAAGTTTTTCAGGTTCTATGCCTGGACCAGGTACAACAACAGTACGTATCATTGACTTAGCCTACTGGCAAGTTTTTCAGGTTCTATGCCTGGACCAGGTACAACAACAGTACGTATCATTGACTTAGCCTACTGGCAAGTTTTTCAGGTTCTATGCCTGGACCAGGTACAACAACAGTACGTATCATTGACTTAGCTTACTGGCAAGTTTTTCAGGTTCTGTGCCTGGACCAGGTACAACAACAGTACGTATCATTGACTTAGCCTACTGGCAAGTTTTTCAGGTTCTATGCCTGGACCAGGTACAACAACAGTACGTTTCATTGACTTAGCTTACTGGCAAGTTTTTCAGGTTCTATGCCTGGACCAGGTACAACAACAGTACGTATCATTGACTTAGCTTACTGGCAAGTTTTTCAGGTTCTGTGCCTGGACCAGGTACAACAACAGTACGTGACAATAGGAGAAAATGATGTTTCAAAAAATAATTATGATCTATATTTAAACAATCTGTAAAAGTTTCTATACAGCGTTCCAGTACAAGTAATTACAGGTAATTATATGTTCAAAGCTTCTATTTAGTATCGTCTGACAATATACGTTTTCACAATGGCAAATAAACACCATATTATGATATTCCTTCCATTAATAATGTTATATTTGGTCACATGACAGTTTCACCAACATTACCATTCAACCATGTTAGAATGAGAATATCCTAAAATGTCATGGACTAATATTATACTTTAGGGAGAGATGTGATGCTGACATTGGTAGAATTTTCTGGTAGTGATGGCAAATTGTTTTCTTTGATCCTCTGCACCGGTGATAGTGAATATAAGCAAAGAACATCCAATATACAATAGGTCATACTAATTGGATACATCACCGGTGATAGTGACTATAAGCAAAGAACATTCAATATACAATAGGTCATACTAATTGGATACAGTACCGGTGATAGTGACTATAAGCAAAGAACATTCAATATACAATAGATCATACTAATTGGATACACCACCGGTGATAGTGACTATAAGCAAAAAACATCCAATATACAATAGGGCATACTAAATGGATACAGTACCGGTGATAGTGACTATAAGCAAAGAACATCCAATATACAATATGTCATACTAATTGGATACATCAATATACATTATGTCATACTAATTGGATACATCAATATACAATATGTCATACTAATTGGATACAGTACCGGTGATAGTGACTATAAGCAAAGAACATTCAATATACAATAGGTCATACTAGTTGGATACATCAATATAAAATAGGTTATACAGTACATGGGCATGATGATATGTCTTTATTCTTTAAGTGAATATGATTGACTCACAATATGCGTTGATGTTCTCCTTTCGTCAGTCATTGAGAAAGTTTCATATTATCATAGGTATATTTCAGGGAGAAAACAAAACCACTAGTTAAAAATATGCTCAGTTTTTTCATCATCTAGTTTTATACAAACGGACGTAACATTCGTCCCTGATTGAGTCAGTTATCAATTGGCGAATGACTTGTGCAGCACGGTCTAAAATCTAATTTGCTACAAGTTTACAAGCTTTCCGGGTTATTGTTGATATTTGCCTGTTATAACAAATGTATGTATTCAAACCACAGGAGCAACAATCAAGTCACCCCACCCCCACCTATCTCTCTCTCTCTCTCTGATGAATGTGTATGAGTTATTCAATTTCAGAGCCTATGAAAAGTAATTATAAAAGTGTTATACACAGAGTCTGCAAAACAATGTCATCAATGTGGTTATGATGCATACCTATAGTTGACTCATGTCCGTATTTAGATTCATCAGGTCAAGTTCTGGGTTTTCATCATTTTCTAAGCCACTGTGATAGCGCATTCGTGTATCAGATTCTCCATCATTGTAGTGGTGAGTACACGTGTATCAGATTCTCATGCATTGTAGTAGTGAGTGCACGTTTATCAGATTCTCATGTATTGTAGTGGTGAGTACACGTGTATCAGATTCTCATGCATTGTAGTGGTGAGTACACGTGTATCAGATTGTCATGCATTGTAGTGGTGAGTACACGTGTATCAGATTTTCATGCATTGTAGTGGTGAGTACACGTGTATCAGATTTTCATGCATTGTAGTAGTGAGTGCACGTGTATCAGATTCTCATGCACTGTGGTGGTGAGTACACTTATATCAGATTCTCATGTATTGTAGTGGTGAGTACACGTGTATCAGATTCTCATGCATTCTAGTGGTGAGCACACGTGTATCAGATCATCATGCATTGTAGTGGTGAGTACACGTGTATCAGTCTCATGCATTGTAGTGGTGAGTACACTTATATCAGATTCTCATGTATTGTAGTGGTGAGTACACGTGTATCAGTCTCATGCATAGTAGTGGTGAGTACACTTATATCAGATTCTCATGTATTGTAGTGGTGAGTACACGTGTATCAGATTCTCATGCATTGTAGTAGTGAGTGCACGTCTATCAGATTATCATGTATTGTAGTGGTGAGTACACGTGTATCAGATTCTCATGCATTGTAGTGGTGAGTACACGTGTATCAGATTGTCATGCATTGTAGTGGTGAGTACACGTGTATCAGATTTTCATGCATTGTAGTCGTGAGTACACGTGTATCAGATTCTCATGCATTGTAGTGGTGAGTACACGTGTATCAGATTCTCATGTATTGTAGTGGTGAGTACACGTGTATCAGATTCTCATGCATTATAGTAGTGAGTACACGTGTATCAGATTTTCATGCATTGTAGTGGTGAGTATACGTGTATCAGATTCTCATGCATTGTAGTGGTGAGTACACGTGTATCAGATTGTCATGCATTGTAGTGGTGAGTACACGTGTATCAGATTCTCAATCATTATAGTGGTCAGTACACTTATACCAGATTCTCATGCATTGTGGTGGTGAGTACACTTATATCAGATACTCCATCATTGTAGTGGTGAGTACACGTGTATCAGATCATCATGCATTGTAGTGGTGAGTACACGTGTATCAGTCTCATGCATTGTAGTGGTGAGTACACTTATATCAGATTCTCATGTATTGTAGTGGTGAGTACACGTGTATCAGATTCTCATGCATTGTAGTGGTGAGTACACGTGTATCAGATTGTCATGCATTGTAGTGGTGAGTATACGTGTATCAGATTTTCATGCATTGTAGTGGTGAGTACACGTGTATCAGATTCTCATGCATTGTAGTAGTGAGTGCACGTGTATCAGATTCTCATCCATTGTGGTGGTGAGTACACTTATATCAGATTCTCATCTATTGTAGTGGTGAGTACACGTGTATCAGATTCTCATCCATTGTAGTGGTGAGCACACGTGTAACAGATCATCATGCATTGTAGTGGTGAGTACACGTGTATCAGTCTCATGCATTGTAGTGGTGAGTACACTTATATCAGATTCTCATGTATTGTAGTGGTGAGTACACGTGTATCAGATTCTCATGCATTGTAGTAGTGAGTGCACGTTTATCAGATTCTCATGTATTGTAGTGGTGAGTACACGTGTATCAGATTCTCATGCATTGTAGTGGTGAGTACACGTGTATCAGATTCTCATGCATTATAGTGGTGAGTACACGTGTATCAGATTTTCATGCATTGTACTGGTGAGCACACGTGTATCAGATCATCATGCATTGTAGTGGTGAGTACACGTGTATCAGATCATCATGCATTGTAGTGGTGAGTACACGTGTATCAGATTCTCATGCATTGTAGTGGTGAGTACACGTGTATCAGTCTCATGCATTGTAGTGGTGAGTACACTTATATCAGATTCTCATGTATTGTAGTGGTGAGTACACGTGTATCAGATTCTCATGCATTGTAGTAGTGAGTGCACGTTTATCAGATTGTCATGTATTGTAGTGGTGAGTGCACGTGTATCAGATTCTCATGCATTGTAGTGGTGAGTACACGTGTATAAGATAGTCATGCATTGTAGTGGTGAGTACCTGTGTATCAGATTTTCATGCATTGTAGTGGTGAGCACACGTGTATCAGATTCCCATGCATTGTAGTAGTGAGTACACGTGTATCAGATTCTCATGTATTGTAGTGGTGAGTACACGTGTATCAGATTCTCATGTATTGTAGTGGTGAGAACTCGTGTATCAGATTCTCATGCATTGTAGTAGTGAGTACACGTCTATCAGATTTTCATCCATCGTAGTGGTGAGTATACGTGTATCAGATTCTCATGCATTGTAGTGGTGAGTACAAGTGTATCAGATTCTCAATCATTATAGTGGACAGTACACTTATATCAGATTCTCATGCATTGTGGTGGTGAGTACACTTATATCAGATTCTCCATCATTGTAGTGGTGAGTACACGTGTATCAGATCATCATGCATTGTAGTGGTGACTACACGTGTATCAGTCTCATGCATTGTAGTGATGAGTACACTTATATCAGATTCTCATGTATTCTAGTGGTGAGTACAGGTGTATCAGATTCTCATGCATTGTAGTAGTGAGTGCACGTTTATCAGATTCTCATGTATTGTAGTGGTGAGTACACGTGTATCAGATTCTCATGCATTGTAGTGGTGACTACACGTGTATCAGATTCTCATGCATTGTAGCGGTGAGTACACGTGTATCAGATTTCCATGCATTGTAGTGGTGAGTACACGTGTATCAGATTCTCATGCATTGTAGTAGTGAGTGCACGTGTATCAGATTCTCATGCATTATAGTGGTGAGCACACGTGTATCAGATTCTCATGCATTGTAGTGGTGAGTACACGTGTATCAGATTTTCATGCATTGTAGTGGTGAGTTCACGTGTATCAGATTGTCATGCATTGTAGTGGTGAGTACACGTGTATCAGATTCTCATGCATTGTGGTGGTGAGTACACTTATATCAGATTCTCATGTATTGTCGTGGTGAGTACACGTGTATCAGATTCTCATGCATTGTAGTGGTGAGCACACGTGTATCAGATCATCATGCATTGTAGTGGTGAGTACACGTGTATCAGTCTCATCCATTGTAGTGGTGAGTACACTTATATCAGATTCTCATGTATTGTAGTGGTGAGTACACGTGTATCAGATTCTCATGCATTGTAGTAGTGAGTGCATGTTTATCAGATTCTCATGTATTGTAGTGGTGAGTACACGTGTATCAGATTCTCATGCATTGTAGTGGTGAGTACACGTGTATAGGATTCTCATGTATTATAGTGGTGAGTACACGTGTATCAGATTTTCATGCATTGTAGTGGTGAGCACACGTGTATCAGATCATCATGCATTGTAGTGGTGAGTACACGTGTATCAGATCATCATGCATTGTAGTGGTGAGTACACGTGTATCAGATTCTAATGCATTGTAGTGATGAGCACACGTGTATCAGATCATCATGCATTGTAGTGGTGAGTACACGTGTATCAGATTCTCATGCATTGTGGTGGTGAGTACACTTATATCAGATTCTCATGCATTGTAGTGATGAGTACACGTGTATCAGATTATCGTGCAGTGTGGTGGTACATTCGTGTATCAGATTCTCATGTATTGTAGTGGTGAGTACACTTATATCAGATTCTCATGTATTGTAGTGGTGAGTACACGTGTATCAGATTTTCATGCATTGTAGTGGTGAGTTCACGTGTATCAGATTGTCATGCATTGTAGTGGTGAGTACACGTGTATCAGATTCTCATGCATTGTGGTGGTGAGTACACTTATATCAGATTCTCATGTATTGTAGTGGTGAGTACACGTGTATCAGATTCTCATGCATTGTAGTGGTGAGCACACGTGTATCAGATCATCATGCATTGTAGTGGTGAGTACACGTGTATCAGTCTCATGCATTGTAGTGGTGAGTACACTTATATCAGATTCTCATGTATTGTAGTGGTGAGTACACGTGTATCAGATTCTCATGCATTGTAGTAGTGAGTGCATGTTTATCAGATTCTGATGTATTGTAGTGGTGAGTACACGTGTATCAGATTCTCATGCATTGTAGTGGTGAGTACACGTGTATAGGATTCTCATGCATTATAGTGCTGAGTACACGTGTATCAGATTTTCTTGCATTGTAGTGGTGAGCACACGTGTATCAGATCATCATGCATTGTAGTGGTGAGTACACGTGTATCAGATCATCATGCATTGTAGTGGTGAGTACACGTGTATCAGATTCAAATGCATTCTAGTGGTGAGCACACGTGTATCAGATCATCATGCATTGTAGTGGTGAGTACACGTGTATCAGATTCTCATGCATTGTGGTGGTGAGTACACTTATATCAGATTCTCATGCATTGTAGTGATGAGTACACGTGTATCAGATTATCGTGCAGTGTGGTGGTACATTCGTGTATCAGATTCTCATGTATTGTAGTGGTGAGTACACTTATATCAGATTCTCATGTATTGTAGTGGTGAGCACACGTGTATCGGATTCTCATGCATTGTAGTGATGAGTACACGTGTGTCAGATTATCATGCAGTGTGCTGGTACATTCGTGTATCAGATTCTCATGCACTATGTTAGTGGGTACACTTATATCAGATTCTCATGCATTGTAGTGGTGAGTACACTTATATCAGATTCTCATGTATTGTAGTGGTGAGTACACTTATATCAGATTCTCATGTATTGTAGTGGTGAGTACACTTATATCAGATTCTCATGTATTGTAGTGGTCAGTACACTTATATCAGATTCTCATGTATTGTAGTGATGAGTACACTTATATCAGATTCTCATGTATTGTAGTGGTGAGTACACTTATATCAGATTCTCATGCATTGTAGTGGTGAGCACACGTGTATCAGATTATCGTGTATTGAAGTGGTGAGTACACTTAAATCAGATCATCATGCATTATGGTGGTGAGTACACTTATATCAGATTCTCATGCATTGTGGTGGTGAGTACACTTATATCAGATTCTCCATCATTGTAGTGGTGAGTACACGTGTATCAGATCATCATGCATTGTAGTGGTGAGTACACGTGTATCACTCTCATGCTTTGTAGTGGTGAGTACACTTATATCAGATTCTCATGTATTGTAGTGGTGAGTACACGTGTATCAGATTCTCATTCATTGTAGTGGTGAGTACACGTGTATCAGATTGTCATGCATTGTAGTGGTGAGTACACGTGTATCAGATTTTCATGCATTGTAGTGGTGAGTGCACGTGTATCAGATTCTCATGCATTGTAGTAGTGAGTGCACGTGTATCAGATTCGCATGCATTATAGTGGTGAGCACACGTGTATCAGATTCTCATGCATTGTAGTGGTGAGTACACGTGTATCAGATTTTCATGCATTGTAGTGGTGAGTACACGTGTATCAGATTGTCATGCATTGTAGTGATGAGTACACGTGTATCAGATTCTCATGCATTGTGGTGGTGAGTACACTTATATCAGATTCTCATGCATTGTAGTGATGAGTACACGTGTATCAGATTATCGTGCAGTGTGGTGGTACATTCGTGTATCAGATTCTCATGTATTGTAGTGGTGAGTACACTTATATCAGATTCTCATGTATTGTAGTGGTGAGTACACGTGTATCAGATTTTCATGCATTGTAGTGGTGAGTTCACGTGTATCAGATTGTCATGCATTGTAGTGGTGAGTACACGTGTATCAGATTCTCATGCATTGTGGTGGTGAGTACACTTATATCAGATTCTCATGTATTGTAGTGGTGAGTACACGTGTATCAGATTGTCATGCATTGTAGTGGTGAGTACACGTGTATCAGATTCTCATGCATTGTGGTTGTGAGTACACTTATATCAGATTCTCATGTATTGTAGTGTTGGGTACACGTGTATCAGATTCTCATTCATTGTAGTGGTGAGCACACGTGTATCAGATCATCATGCATTGTAGTGGTGAGTGCACGTGTATCAGTCTCATGCATTGTAGTGGTGAGTACACTTATATCAGATTCTCATGTATTGTAGTGGTGAGTACACGTGTATCAGATTCTCATGCATTGTAGTAGTGAGTGCACGTTTATCAGATTCTCATGTATTGTAGTGGTGAGTACACGTGTATCAGATTCTCATGCATTGTAGTGGTGAGTACACGTGTATCAGATTTTCATGCATTGTAGTGGTGAGCACACGTGTATCACATCATCATGCATTGTAGTGCTGAGTACACGTGTATCAGATCATCATGCATTTTAGTGGTGAGTACACGTGTATCAGATTCTCATGCATTGTAGTGGTGAGCACACGTGTATCAGATCAGCATGCATTGTAGTGGTGAGTACACGTGTATCAGATTCTCATGCATTGTGGTGGTGAGTACACTTATACCAGATTCTATGCATTGTTGTGATGAGCACACGTGTATCAGATTATCGTGCAGTGTGGTGGTACATTCGTGTATCAGATTCTCATGTGTTGTAGTGGTGAGTACACTTATATCAGATTCTCATGTATTGTAGTGGTGAGTACACGTGTATCGGATTCTCATGCATTGTAGTGATGAGTACACGTGTATCAGATTATCATGCAGTGTGGTGGTACATTCGTGTATCAGATTCTCATGCACTATGGTGGTGAGTACACTTATATCAGATTCTCATGCATTGTAGTGGTGAATACACTTATATCAGATTCTCATGTATTTTAGTGGTGAGTACACTTATATCAGATTCTCATGTATTGTAGTGATGAGTACACATATATCAGATTCTCATGTATTGTAGTGGTGAGTACACTTATATCAGATTCTCATGCATTGTAGTGGTGAGTACACCTCTATCAGATTCTCATGCATTGTAGTGATGAGTACACGTGTATCAGATTATCATGCAGTGTGGTGGTACATTCGTGTATCAGATTCTCATGCACTATGGTGGTGAGTACACTTATATCAGATTCTCATGCATTGTAGTGGTCAGTACACTTATATCAGATTCTCATGCATTATAGTAGTGAGTACACTTATATCAGATTCTCATGTATTGTAGTGGTGAGTACACTTATATCAGATTCTCATGTTTTGTAGTGGTGAGTACACGTGTATCAGATTATCGTGTATTGAAGTGGTGAGTACACGTGTATCAGATTATCATGCAGTGTGGTGGTACATTCGTGTATCAGATTCTCATGCACTATGGTGGTGAGTACACTTATATCTGATTCTCATGCATTGTAGTGGTGAGTACACTTATATCAGATTCTCATGCATTATAGTAGTGAGTACACTTATATCAGATTCTCATGTATTGTAGTGGTGAGTACACTTATATCAGATTCTCATGTCTTGTAGTGGTGAGTACACGTGTATCAGATTATCGTGTATTGAAGTGGTGAGTACACTTATATCAGATTATCATGCATTGTGGTGGTGAGTACACTTATATCAGATTCTCATGCATTGTGGTGGTGAGTACACTTTTATCAGATTCTCATGTATTGTAGTGGTGAGTACACTTATATCAGATTCTCATGCATTGTAGTGGTGAGCACACGTGTATCAGATTGTCATGTATTGTAGTGGTGAGTACACTTATATCATATTCTCATGTATTGTAGTGGTGAGTACACGTGTATCAGATTATCGTGTATTGAAGTGGTGAGTACACTTATATCAGATTATCATGCATTGTGGTGGTGAGTACACTTATATCAGATTCTCATGCATTGTGGTGGTGAGTACACTTATATCAGATTCTCCATCATTCTAGTGGTGAGTACACGTGTATCAGATCATCATGCATTGTAGCGGTGAGTACACGTGTATCAGTCTCATGCATTGTAGTGGTGAGTACACTTATATCAGATTCTCATGTATTGTAGTGGTGAGTACACGTGTATCAGATTCTCATGCATTGTAGTAGTGAGTGCACGTTTATCAGGTTCTCATGTATTGTAGTGGTGAGTACACGTGTATGAGATTCTCATGCATTGTAGTGGTGAGTACACGTGTATCAGATTCTCATGCATTGTAGTAGTGAGTGCACGTGTATCAGATTCTCATGCATTGCAGTGGTGAGTACACGTGTATCAGATTCTCATGCATTGTAGTGGTGAGTACACGTGTATCAGATTCTCATGCATTGTAGTAGTGAGTGCACGTGTATCAGATTCTCATGCATTGTAGTGGTGAGTACATGTGTATCAGTCTCATACATTGTAGTGGTGAGTACACTTATATCAGATTCTCATGTATTGTAGTGGTGAGTACACATGTATCAGATTGTCATGCATTGTAGTAGTGAGTGCACGTTTATCAGATTCTCATGTATTGTAGTGGTGAGTACACGTGTATCAGATTCTCATGCATTGTAGTGGTGAGTACACGTGTATCGGATTCTCATGCATTATAGTGGTGAGTACACGTGTATCAGATTTTCATGCATTGTAGTGGTGAGCACACGTGGATCAGATCATCATGCATTGTAGTGGTGAGTACACGTGTATCAGATCATCATGCATTGTAGTGGTGAGTACACGTGTATCAGATTCTCATGCATTGTTGTGGTGAGTACACTTATATCAGATTCTCATGCATTGTAGTGATAAGTACACGTGTATCAGATTATCGTGCAGTGTGGTGATACATTCGTGTATCAGATTCTCATGTATTGTAGTGGTGAGTACACTTTTATCAGATTCTCATGTATTGTAGTGGTGAGTACACGTGTGTCGGATTCTCATGCATTGTAGTGATGAGTACACGTGTATCAGATTATCATGCAGTGTGGTGGTACATTCGTGTATCAGATTCTCATTCACTATGGTGGTGAGTACACTTATATCAGATTCTCATGCATTGTAGTGGTGAGTTCACTTATATCAGATTCTCATGTATTGTAGTGGTGAGTACACTTATATCAGATTCTCATGTATTGTAGTGGTGAGTACACTTATGTCAGATTATCATGCATTGTTGTGGTGAGCACACGTGTATCAGATTGTCATGCATTGTAGTGGTGAGTACACTTATGTCAGATTCTCATGTATTGCAGTGGTGAGTACACTTATATCAGATTCTCATGTATTGTAGTGGTGAGTACACTTATATCAGATTCTCATGCATTGTAGTGGTGAGCACACGTGTATCAGATTGTCATGCATTGTTGTGGTGAGTACACTTATATCAGATTCTCATGTATTGTAGTGGTGAGTACACTTATATCAGATTCTCATGTATTGTAGTGGTGAGTACACGTGTATCAGATTATCGTGTATTGAAGTGGTGAGTACACTTATATCAGATTATCATGCATTGTGGTGGTGAGTACACTTATATGAGATTCTCATGCATTGTAGTGGTGAGTACACGTGTATCAGATTCTCATACATTGTAGTGGCGAGTACACTTATATCTGATTCTCATGTATTGTAGTGGTGAGTACACGTGTATCAGATTCTCATGCATTGTGGTGGTGAGTACACGTATCCGGTTTTTAGGCGCTGTTGTTATGATCTGATATATAAGTTCCTTAGACTTTGTGGTGGTGCATTTATGTATCAGTTCCTAAAGCATTGTGGTTGTGCATTCGTGTGGACGTTTCTCAGGCACTGTGGTGGTGCAATCGTGTCTCAATTTCTCAGGCACGGTGGTAGTGCGTGTGTCACTTTGTCAGGCACTGTGGATGTGCATTCATGTATTGGTTTCTAGAGCACTGAGGTGGTGCTTTCGTGTGTACGTATTTTAGGCACTGTGGTTGTGCAGTCGTGTGTCAGTTTCTCCGGTATGGTGGTGGTGCATTCGTATGTCTTTTTCTCAGGCAATGCGGATGTGCATCCGTGTATCAGTTTGTTACATTCGGGTTCAAAGGACACACAAACACCAAGTCAGGGTCCTACAACTTTATGTAAAATAAAGCTAAAATCTTAAAAAATAAACTAGAAAAACAAGTGTTCATTACAGTACCAAGCCCAGCTAAAAACTGCTTGCTCTATCACTCTGCTCTTGTTTTAGTAAGGGTTAGACACATGGGATTCTAATTAAATTAACATTTGTGCCTTATCCAGGCTCAGATAGCCATGGGAAGATAAACAATAGCACTGAACCTGTTGACAGTCTCTGGTATCAAATATCCAGAATGCTGGGAATAATGTTCTGCTGTCACTACTAACAATTAGATTCTGCTAGAATATGATACAGGCACTTATAACACCTCCCTTCTTAAGAGGAAACTTTATGTTTTCGATATAATATTTTTAAAATACTTCCTGGCTTGGTACATCAGTAAAATTGATAAAACTTGTATAAAGCTTACATTATTATCAGAATGCATCAAGCTTACAGTCACTATTAAAATCCAACAAATTGGTCTATATTCACATAAATTTCTTATGATTTTAAACAGAACACAATGAAGTTCCAAAAGTCCAGGAATCCTGAGCTATTCTAGGTTTTTCAGCGTCCTTGGAGTGTACTAATCACCAGTATCTCTCGTCATTTTATTCCTACATACTTCTGTTACATGCGCGATAGTCCGTCTGCATTCCCATGTTGTTTTCCGCTCCTGTGCTTGATAATGAAGTTGTAAGGCTGGAGTGCCAAACACCATCTAAGTAGACGCTGGCTTTTGCTTTGCATATGATTTAACCATGTCAATGGGTTGTGGTCAGTTACGATTTCAAATGTTGTCCCTGACAGGTAATACTTTAAAGAATCAACCGCCCACACGATCGTAAGACATTCCTTCTCGATAGCTGCATATTTCTGCTCTCGCGGAAGAAGCTTCCGGCTTAGATAGGCCACCGCATGTTCTTCACCATCCATTGTCTGGCTTAGCACAACACCAATTGCTGTGTCACTAGCATCTGTCTGCACGATGAATTCCCTGCTGAAATCCGGGGCAATAAGGACTGGGGTCTTAGTAAGAGCATCCTTCAGCATTTTAAATGATCGGATGGCGTCTTTAGTCCATACAACTATATTTGGTCTTCCTTTCTGTGTCATGGAGGTTAATGGTACTGCTACTTCGGCAAAGTTCTTAAGGAATTTTCTGTAGTATCCAACCATTCCAAGAAATGAGCGTACCCCCTTTTTCGTGGTGGGTAATGGAAACTCACGCATTGCTTTAATTTTATTGTCGTCTGTCTTAATTTTTCCTCCTCCAATGATATGCCCGAGGCATTCGATCTCAGCTGCTCCAAACTCACACTTTGACGGTTTTATTGTAAGGCCATCTTCCCGTATACGTTTCAGCAAGGCACGCAGATTATCTATATGTTCTGACCAAGTTTTGCTTGACACAATGATATTGTCAAAATATGCTGCGACATTATGTAGTCCGGACACCAGTAAGTCGATGAGTCGGGCGAAACTGGCGGGTGCAGTTTTCATACCAAAGGGCATAACGTTAAATTCATAGAGCCCAAACGGAGTCACAAATGCAGACTTTTGCCTCGATTCTTCAGCTAGAGGAACTTGCCAGTAACCCTTAGTTAGATCTATCTGACTCAAGTAACTTCCATAACCAATCTTCTCAAATAGATCGTCCATTCGTGGGACTGGATACGCATCGAATACGGTGATATTATTAAGCTTGCGGTAATCTACACATAGCCGAAGAGTTCCATCCTTTTTGTCAACTAATACACAAGGCGAACTCCATGGACTGCTTGAGGGCCGAATGAGGCCTTGCTCTAGCATTTCATCCAATATTGCTTTTACCTCTTTCCGTTGCGCGAAAGGTATTCTATATGGCCGTTGTTTAATTGGTGTCTCCGAAGTTGTCTTTATACTGTGAGTTAAGATGTTTGTTCGACCAGGCCTAGTTGTTAGAACATCCTGAAATTCATTGCAAAGATTTCTAATATCCTCTCGTTGGTCTTTTGTCAAGTTTACCCCAGCTTAACGCCAGCATCATCTTCACCTGCTCTTGGAGGAAAATCAATATCCACACCATCGTTCTCGTATGCCTTCGTCGCCAGCAGCACAGCACGCTTGTATCCACGCAGCAAGTTTATATGATAGGTAACTGTACCGCGCCTACCGGGTACAGATACCTGGTAGTTAACATCGTTTACCTTCCGGACCACACGATAAGGTCCCTGCCATTGTGCCTTCATCTTGGACGAACTTGATGGCAAGAGAATGAGGACTTCATCTCCAGGACTGAATTCTCGTGTTTTCGTGTGACGATCATACAGTGCCTTGATTTTCTTTTGGCGATCCAACAGATTATCTTTGACAAGAGCCCCGATGTCAGCCAACTTCTCACGCATTTTCACAACATGCTCCACAGTTGACTTCCTTACATCTTCCTCTCCTGTAAACAAGCCTTGTAAAATCTGCATTGGCCCCCTAACTGGCCAACCATGCAACATCTCAAAGGGTGCAAATCCAGTTTCCTCATGTGGGACTTCGCGGTATGCAAACAACAAAAATGGCAACATCTCATCCCATTCATTCTTGTTGTCTGTACAGAACTTCCGCAACATTGACTTCAAGGTCCCGTTAAAACGTTCTACTTTTCCATTTGCTTGCGGGTGATACGGCGTTGTTGTAACTCCACGAATACCCACTAGTTCATACAGCTGTTTCAATAAGGTGCTAGTGAAGTTGGTCCCTTTGTCTGTTAATATGACCCTTGGAAAACCAACACGGCTAAACAGCTCAATCAGTGCTCTAGCTACACTAGTTGCCTCCATATCCTTCAAAGGAAAAGCTTCGGGATACCTCGTTGCATCATCAACAACCGTCAGAATGTATTTGTGTCCAGACTTCGTTCTAGATAACGGTCCAACAATATCCATTGCAATTTTTGAGAACGGTTCTGTTATCACCGGTGGGCATACCAGTGGTGCTTTCTCACCTGCAGTCCGTTTTGCTGTCATCTGGCATTCATGACACGATGTACAATATCTTTTTACATCGGAAAACATTCCAGGCCAAAAGAACGATTGGAGAATCCTCTCTTTTGTTTTCTCCAAACCCAGGTGACCTGCAAGGGGTCGATCATGTGCCAGCTCCATTACCATTTTCCGTAATCCTGCTGGTACAACTATTTGCTCCCCTCCATGTGAACCATCACCAGATTGCCATTTCCGTCGCAAAATATCATTCTCCCAGAAGAATGCCATTGGCTCCTCCTCAGCCTCTTCACGAGTAGCAAAGGACTTCTCTCTAATACTTTGCAGTGAAATATCCGCAATCTGTAGTTTCGACAACATGTCCGCATTCATTGCTGAAAGTTCGTCAACTTCAATGTCATCACGCTGATCAGGATCTTCTGTCTCGATGCTGTTGTTGACAAAGTCATTCTTACCCTCATGCTCACATTGATCAGTATTTTCCACAGTCCTCTCATCGTCGAGTCCTTTTAACATCGACCTCGTAACAACAAATGACCCTTTCTTGCTAAGTATATCCATCCCCAATAGGGCTTCAGCGGCTAGATTTGAAACAAGACCCACTTGCGCTGGTCCCTTATAATACGTAGTGTCGATATTTACCACAGCCAACTGTGCGGTAAATGGCTGACCCACTGCTGTGTATAACGTAACCTTGTGCCCCTCCAGCTTGCAACTCTTATCAACAAGATCTTCTCTTATCAAGGTCATATCTGATCCAGTGTCCTTCACAAACATGATCTCGCGCCCATTCACACATCCTGTTTCTGAAATAAGCCTTTCACCAATTGTTGGCTTAACAAAACAAGTTGCCGGATTGCCACGATGTTTCATGTCATCTGTTGGACAATACCTTGCAATATGTCCCCATTGTTTGCATCGATAACACTGCCTATTCTTCTGCTTGGACTGGTCTTTTATCGATGTTAGTTTTGCTTGCTGCTGAAAGTTCTGACTATTCATCTTGTTACTATTTACATTTATATTTTGATGAAACTTAATCCGCTGCCCTTGCTGTTGTAAATTTGTGGGAATATAATCTTCCGCGGCCTCTACGACTGGACTAGAGCCCTTGTTCCTCCTAATCCACTGTGCTTGATCTTGTGGCAAGGCTTCCAAGAAAAATTCCTCACGAAGACAAATAACTGGGTCATGATCTTCCAAGAAACGCTTTATGTGCTGATCAATCCTGGCCATCAGACCACGATACGTCTCAGTGCTTTCCTTCTTCATGCTCAACAGTGCCGTGAAATGTTCATGCGGTCTCTTTCCAAAACGATCAATCAGTCCTTTCCTGAGTTCCAGGTAATCACCACAAGCTTGAGTTGCAACATATCTAGCCTCCTCTGTCAACAGAGTTCTTAGCTGTAATACTTTCAACTCGTCAGACCACTTGGCATGTTTTGCAATTGATTCAAACTCTGCTAGGAAAGTCACAATATCCTCTCCTCGTTCATGGTCATATGCATGTAGCTTTACTTTTAATGGCATTGAAGATGTTTTTTCAGTCGTGTTTTCTTGACGTTTTACTTTTTCTAACTCAATTTCCAAACGCTTCATTTCTAATCTTAATTTCTCTCTTTCCATTTCCCATTCAAACTCCTTCTGTCTTAATTCAAATTCTCTTTCATTTCTCTTTGAGCTAGTTTTTCGCTTTGTTTCCTTGGGTGGTTGCATGTGCTCAAGGTTAAGTTCCTCTTCATACTCCATAACTTCATTATCTGTAAATTCCATCAAATTCTGTGCTGCCGCTTTTCTTCGTAGTCGTCCTGAAGCAACCGTGGCTCCCTCAACTTCGACATCATCAGCAACCGACATAATGACCAACTATATGTACGTACTGTAAGTTCTATCACTGTATTCACAGCCACTGGACTAGCTTTAATTATCTACGAGTTTCTGGGCTTACACGTGTACACTCGTTACAGTGATACACACTTTGCACTTAGCAATTAACAACTGTACGTTATACACACAGTACAACCAGTCACTGCTAATATCACAGATTCACTGAATTCACAGCTTTCAGAATTGTCAAACACAATTCCAACGTATTGAAAAAATTCCAAATAATTCACACAGGATTTTTGGAATCCGTACCGCTGCCACTAAAATGTTACATTCGGGTTCAAAGGACACACAAACACCAAGTCAGGGTCCTACAACTTTATGTAAAATAAAGCTAAAATCTTAAAAAATAAACTAGAAAAACCAGTGTTCATTACAGTACCAAGCCCAGCTAAAAACTGCTTGCTCTATCACTCTGCTCTTGTTTTAGTAAGGGTTAGACACATGGGATTCTAATTAAATTAACATTTGTGCCTTATCCAGGCTCAGATAGCCATGGGAAGATAAACAACAGCACTGAACCTGTTGACAGTCTCTGGTATCAAATATCCAGAATGCTGGAAATAATGTTCTGCTGTCACTACTAACAATTAGATTCTGCTAGAATATGATTCAGGCACTTATAACACAGTTTCACAGACAATGTAGTGATGAATTCATGTGTCATTTTCTAAAGCATTGTTGCGGTGCATTCGTGTCTCACTTTCTCGGGCACCGTGGTGGTGCACTCATAATCCACGAACATATTTTTGTTTCTTTAGTATCATTTCTTCTGACTATCCCAAAAACGTATCAGTACCGAATATACTATTTTTATGTGTCAAACTGCTGTCAACGGCATCCTCACCCATCATAGTTAAGAAGACGAGAGATATAATGTGAGTTTGCTTTGTTAAATGGTAGGGGAGGGGAGGGGAGTTGTGTGATGTTAGATGATTGTTGCGACCGTCAAAATATATTTATCACTGCGAGGACAGAGAGCAACTTGGAACTGTATGGTAATTCCGTTAAGTGTAAAGGTGTCTTATCAAGCTAGGCCCTGAGATGCTGCTCATGGGAATACCTGACGTTTGATAAATTAGTTGAAACGAATATGAGAACAGTAGTCTGGGGCTTTCTAACGCGACGCATTTTGTACTGTAAGCAGTATCAAAGCAAATTAAACAGCCCAAGACACGCTGATGTCACCGTCGTTATTTCTTTAATGATCAATATGTGATAAAGACAGATAAATGTGTGGAAAATAAAACTACTACAATCTGCAGATTGCATGTAGTATTGAATATGGTGTTGGAATTTGGTTTTAGTGGGGGTTTTAATGGTAGATGAGCCATGTATCATGCCATCGGGTTCAAATATATAAGTACGTCATCTTGTACTTGCATAATCAAGTTGGCTTAAATATCCTGGCGAAATCTTCTGTACAATAACTTTGCAACAAAATGAAATCTGTGATTCTAAAAAAGACAAACAAATTGAAACAAAGACAATAAATGTCGCATTTTAAATATTATGTCAAATCTCAAGTGAACCCATATTGATAGTCATATTTAAATATAACACGTAGCCAAATGATTAAAACAACATTCCATTACTATTATGTGAAATTGACTCGGATTCATTTTAGTTCAAATTACTACTTCTATCAACGCCAACTTTCAGGACGCAAGTATTCGATGGTAGAGCCCTTTGTCCCTACAGTTTGCAGCTGCTGTGTTGGATAATGGAGTATTTATCAATCATAAACGCTTTTAACATTTCCATTCATGTTCCACCGCACTATCGCCCACCTATTGCGGTGTATAATTAAAAAGAACTGGAAATAAATAACAGGCACATTTGATGCCACGGCTATTTCTCTCCAGCATTCAATGTGTTAATTAACAAACGTTTGGACAATTAGTAATCAATATGAAGGTAAATATTGATGCAATTTGTCCATTATGCAAGTTGGCAAATATTGTAATATAGCTTTTCTTTTAGATTCTGCTGAGCTGACTTTTAGGCAGAGAATTATTAGGTAAAACATGAGTTTCGAAGAAATATAACTATACGGGACAATGCATTAAAGAGAATGATTAATTCTAAGTTTTAAAAGGTTTCCATGAATCGTTAAAATGTTTTAAATAGCCGCCAATCCAATTTTTTTCTCTCCGGATGAATGATTTCACAAGGTTCAATCAGCACTACAAAATTCTTCACAAAGTTCCTTCGTATCAAACAATACTGCTGAAAAATGGCGTTAAACCCTACAACAAGAACAAGAACAGCAACAACATACATACATACATACATACATACATACATACATACATACATACATACATACATACATACATACATACATACGTACGTACGTACGTACGTACGTGCGTGCGTGCGTACATACGTACGTACGTACATACATACATACATACATACATACACGCGAGAGGAATATCTTCTCTGTTGTGAATCAAATGGATTTTTAATAAAATGTAATGATTGTGCATTATTTGTGAGATCTTGCTGAATTATTTGTTTTTCTTGAGTGTCTTTTTTGTTAGTATGTACATGACACTTTTTATGTACTCTGAATTGAAGTCATCGGCCATGATGAACCTTATAGGCCAAGTACTAAACAACTTCTGATAAAGGTTAAACAAAGTATTAAAACGTTCACTACTATAAGGGGAGAAGGAGCTGGTACCCCCGGCACAAGAGATATTGGGGCGCCAAAACAATGGGCCACAGAAGTCTTGGGGAGCCAAACACTCCTTTAGGCCATTATTGTCGCCCCGGGCGACAGTTACCCTTAGTACGCTACTGAAAACGTTTCAGTTCGAGAGACAAAACAAAATTGAAAAAGTTGTCATTTACATCAGGGGAAAAAATCCGTTCTGTTACAAAGATTATCTTTTGTAATTATTTTATTTTAGTTTTCATTTGTATGTTTATTTGTTCATGGGGTTGAACATTTCTGGCAAAAAGTCCTGATGTATACGAAGGTCAGTCATATTATTAAGTATTTGGAATTTTAAATTGGGATTTTGACTCGATCAAGGAACCGTCTGCACTCGCTTATATGTCGAGGCAAACTGCATAAAAGACCCCGTAGATCCTGATCTGCTGTAGGATAATGAGACTGCAGATCAAAGTCTATGTATTTTGTTCAACTGATTGCTCATAACAAACCTCACAGACCCTTATCTGCCGGCGCATTATGCGACGGAACATTTGAGTGTGCAGTTTGCAATTGGACTCGACAATATTTGTGTACATATGGTAATGACATTTCGTTAAATTTGACATCAAGACAGCACTAAAAATATATTTAAAAAATGTCAGCACATAAAGGAAGTGGGCTTAAAGTTCCTAAAACGCAACTTTCGAAATTTCAAATACTTGTTTTCGCATATTTGTTTTACAAACTTGCATGAATAATTTAGAAATGTAGCATTTCAGTAGTCGTATCATGATAATATTGCCATGTTATGCCTCGTAATTGCGAATGATGGTCGTACCCAACTATGTTTCGAGATAATGTGAATTCTGATGGATATACCTGTATACAATTGCAACAGACAAAACACAAAACAAAACAAGCAATAAAAACTCAGAATAGCCAAAACCTGACGTCTTAAAAATGATATATTATTAGATAGACCTGTTGTTATTGATACCTACATTCTTCATTCCCGACGTAAAGCTCTTAGCACTTTTTTTTCCCCATGAATTAGATGTGTGTTATATACAATGGTTTTGTCTGACATCAGTTGCACTCTGTGGACCCAATGATACAGTACTCGAACCTTCGAATTACGTAACGTGTCAGTGTTACCAATCAATGCTCTTATAATAAGCCAAAGAAAAGAGTGAAGACAACAAGCTTTGTAAAATTTAACAAATAATTTATTTCACTAGACTGCAAAGTAAAAAACAAAAGAAAAAAAAAGAACTTACGGTATTGCGAATTAAATTCAAATTATAATCCAAGAATTAAAACATAAGTCCGATCAATGAAAAGTTCTAAGTGAATCTCGGTTCAAATCCCGACGGAAGGCTAAGACGTATGTAATAATCAGCGTTGTACTGATGTGTCAACAGTCTCTTGTTGAATCACAGGAAATATTATTCCAGTTTTTGAATTACATATAAATTCCAGTAAAAGTCTTTATCCAAGAAGTATCAGAGCACTTTTGTATTTCCAGGGAAAACAATCACTTGAATTCAATAATTTGAAGAAAAATAAAATTCAGCCCATACTGTCCACAACATAATACAACCTATAGTATCAGATGTTAAAGCATGATTGACAATTCTTTATCAAAACATCAGTAATAAGTCTTAGACGCAAAACAGATTCCCTGATGAGGGACAAAAGTTAATCTTTCTGGGGAAAATAGAAGTTTGTTTACCAATTGACACATGCCTAATGACACGTAGTCCAGGCATGACCTTGACTCAACTTACTGATTCTTACTCTGCGAAAGATAATTAAAAAAGTTAAAATGATGTTTACCAAAACTGTCACTAATTTTGGAGCAAGATCAGCAGCTAGACACAATGTTTCTATTATTAGATGTTTACATCGAAAAGTTTTAAAAAAATCAATTCTAGACAATGGCTAATCCAGTAAACAATGTTACATTACAATAGCATGAAATATAATAATAATAAAAAACTTTAAACCAGCAGACAAACAACTAAATTAAATATACATTACAGTCAATCAAATGCTAGCTGAACTAGACGCAAGATAACGTGTGTTACTCTGGAAAGGCCAAAAGATTCGTGTTTAAAGTAATATTTTAATTTGTATTAACTAGCATAGTGACAAGTTCTCCTGGCAAGGAACGACAAAAACACACACTTATATTTAATTTAAATTATTAGGTGTTCGAAACACATTGGTTAGTTAATCCTATTAAATACAACGTTCATCAAGTTAAAAAGGTTCTGTATATACTTTACAGAAAAATTAAACACCTCATCCATTCCATACACCTGCAGGTGTTGCATGTTATCGATAACATTATATTACCTATTCTAGTATACGGTTGTGAAATTTGGGGATTTGAAAGTGCCACAATTATTTAAAATTTGCATATCGAAATTGTACGAAACTTCATAAAGCCGAGGAAAAGTACTCCCATTTAGATGCTTTATTCAGAACTAGAAAGGAAACCTATTGTTATAATATCGGACGTCCGCTACCAATGATAAATAGACTAAACTCTTGATTCCATTATCAAAATATTTTTTCGAGGTCAATGCTAACACTAATACATATAAATGGATGAATAGCATAAAGAACACTGATAACTGTTGGGAAAACTGACTTCCTATATTATGGTTTTATTAATAATACGAAAGAAGAAACAACCGCATGATAATATAGACGATAAAAATGAAAGATCTTTATGTACAGAAATAGCAATCGTCAGTAACTTTATCATCCAATGGGAAATTTTAAAAGAAGATCTGAATATCGAAAATTGCTTACTATTGTTAGGTAGGAATCAGTATTTGTAACAAGATAACCGGGTTGGGGTCGGATTATAACGAGGAACACTTTTGATGGTGACAAAAATACAACGTTTATTGATGAATGATTCAATGAAAATGATTGTTTGATTCGTGCGGCCACAAAATCCAAACGCTGGATTTTTAACAAAATATGCACGAACCAGATTATATGGCGATTTTAATGAAATGGTACAGATATTTAGGAAAAAACTTAAATAAGAAAAAGCTGCAGTAATTAATGATTCAAAGTGATCGCCCACAAAGCGCTCAACGCTCTTACCTGCCACACACCCCAGGAAACGTTATTCGGTTCCCCTTTCCTAATCTAGTCTGTTAATGGGCTGGATATAGCCGTAAAATTGGGAACATATTTTCTATAGAACCTAATCATACCCAGGAAATATCTTACTTGTTTCTTGGTCTCTGCTCTGGGGGCATCACTGGTTGCTTCTATTTTGTCGGAGCGAGGTTTCAACTGACCTAAACCACTTACAATATGACCCAAACATTCCAAGTTAAAATAGGCTATGCTACATTTGGTGGGTCTAGCTGTAAGATTAGCCAAGCGAAGTCTTTCAAACAGATCAACTTATACTCTAACATGTTCTTGCCAGGCATACGTATAGATGAAGATATCATCTACGAAGCTGTCAACGTTCTCCTTAACATTTAACAGTTTACGCACAAGACGAACGCACGACGAACCGGCGTTGACTAAACCGAAAGGCATGGCCTTAAATTGATATAGACCTTTGGGAGTCGCGAATGCAGTTAACACGCGGGAATTATCAGCGATTGGTACCTGCCAATATCCTTTGGTGAGTTCCGATTTCGAAAATTATTTGTGTCATGCTAGTTTTTGAGAACACGCCCTCTGTGTCTGGCATCGGTTCTGCGTCAAGCACGGTGATTTTCTTCAATTGCCGAAAGTCAATGCAACAACGGTTCGTCCCGTCTTTCTTTCCGACTAATACACCGGGGGACCAATATGTGGAACCGTAAGGTTCAATCACTCCTTGATCTAACAGTTTCCCCACTTGTTCTTTGATCATCTTCCGCGCTTTAAAGGGTATTTGATATCTTTTAATCCTGATCGGCTCTGAGGTGTTGAACTTTATATCATGTTGAATTAACCCAGTATAGTCTGGTCTGTCCGTAAACACATCCGGATATTTGGACAAAACTGCCCACATCTGTGGCTCTCAGATAAATCCGTGCACACAATGATTTGATTTATACCCTCTTTCCCTACGTAGATGAGGTATTCCAGGGGCATTTCAGTACGGACGATGAATTCTGGGTCGTCAGACGATTGATATTCAATGACCGCAGTACATACTACGTTCAAGACCCCTTTATCAACTGTTTGAACAGGTCTTTCTGTGTAAAGTTTCTTCATATTGGACCTACCTTCCATGTCAATGATGTAGTCCAATTCCTTTGAGACCGTCTTCTGATAAACATTGCACGAACGACAAAATCGTTCTGCGTCACTGTTGACGCCGGGCCAATAACATTCTCGTAACACCTTAACTGTTGTTGTATTCAAACTCTAGTGGCCTGTCATACTCGACTCGTGCGCCATCCTGAGTACGTGTGACCTCAGTTTCTTGGTAACAACTATTTGCAAGAACTTCCTGCCATCAGACGTAGTATATTACCTATATATTAACCCTTTACGACGTAGAAATCTAGAGGACCACCGGTTCTTGCAATTCTTCACGGTACCATATACAACTTTCTCCTCGGTCGCGCTTAAAGATGTGTCAAGTTCCTACTCGTTCAAAACATTTTAGCATGAGATATCATTAATGGCTTCTGGTACTTTTACTTTACGCACATGCTGATTATCCTTCTTTACCTGCGATCTAGTCTGCACCGCTTGGATGATTGGGAATCGGAAATCCGACATGGCTGAGTGTCAAGAGTCCTGAACATTACCACTCGTAAGCTCATAAATAGGGTTATCAATGCACAACGCTTCGACGGTTCCGGTCGAGAAAGGCGTCTTGATTCCTATCCTATTCTCTCAAGAACAAATATAACTCCTTGACAAACATTGTAAATAGCTGGTCTCGAAGCAAGCGATCGATAAGACCCTCAAATGTCTTAACGACTTTACCACATTCCACCCATCGTTGCAAATAATTGCTCGTCCTACTGACCAACTGGGTGAATATCTCACCACAATCGGGGAGGGGGAGGGGTGCGCAATACTTAAACTTCTTGTGAAGCCCTTGCTCGATTAGCTTGTACCTCTTCAGAAGTGCCTCCTTCAATGCGAAGTAGTTTAACGAATCGACCGCAGGTAAACGGGAATATACCCTTGATGATGTACCCTTTAGCAAAGCGCTAAGCTGAAGCGATGGATCGTCTTTTTTCCACTTCTGGACTTTGGCGTATCTTTCAAACCTGTTTAAATAGCTATCCATATTATCCTTGTTGTCCTCAAATGGGGGCAATTTTGGACCCCTCAGTTTAGGATGACGTTCCCCTTCTTTTTAGCTTTTAATAGCTCAGAATTTCTTATACGCTCCTTTTTTCTATTTCTATCTTCTAGCTCCAAAGCTTCAAACCTCGCTTGTTTTTCCCCGTCTAATTTCCTATCCTCTACTTCCTTTAGCAGTTCTATCTTTTCCTCTCTGATTCTATCTTCTCCCTCTCTGCTTCCCCTTCTCATGATATCATTTCTTTTTCGGCTTGTGTTTCTAGTTCTATCTTCTCCCTTTCGGCCTGCTTTTCTAATTCTATCTTCTCCCTCTCAAACGCCATTTTTCCCCTCTGTTTTCCTTCTTTCCTGCTCTGTATGCAGCTCTATCTCTGATTTCTCCATATCTATTTCCCTATCCTTTACCCTCTGACTCCTTTCCAGAACCTGTTCTTCCTGAACGAAAGTTCTAAGGGGTTTCCCCCTTGTAACCAAACTGTTTCCCCAATTCCACCAGATCATTATAGGGTGTCATTTCTACAAATAAGATGTAATGACCAACCTAAAGTGCACTACTGTGCAAATATATGCAATTACTAAATTGCCAAAAGCCAACCGTATTTTCCTTCTCAGAAGACAACAAAAATATATGAAGTGTGTATTGCAGAAAACTAAATTTCATAAAGTAAAGTTAGGTGATCACTCAGCCTCAAAAGGTCTTGTCAGGAACATCAGTCTGATACGCATAAAACTACATAAAAGACTAATGAAAAGCTGTTTAACTGCTCCGTTTAATCCGATCCCACTTCTGACACCATTGCAACAAGATAACCGGATTGGGGTCGGATTATAACGAGGAACAATTTCGATGGTGACAAAAGTACAATGTTTACTGATGAATGATTCAATAAAAAAGACCATTTGATTCGTGAGCCCACAAATTCCAAACATTTGATATTTAACAAAATGTGCATGAACCAGATTATATTACGACTTAAATGAAATGGGTACTGATATTCAAGACAAAACTTAAATAGTAAAAAGATACAATGATCAATGATTCAAAGTGATCGCACACAAACAATGGAAAAATATGATAATACGTAAACATTGACAATTTCCAAACGAAAATTATATAGGTCACTCAGATAATGAAATATGATACGTTTTCACTCAAATAGTGAAATGTGATGAGTTTTCACTCAAATAGTGAAAGATGATATGAAATATCGGGACATATCTTGCGGAGTCGAACACAAATTCGAAAGTTCTGCTCAGCCCCAAACTCTGTCAAATGGTTGAGGAGCAGCCGCTAACGGTCTGCTCCTCCCGCTCTGCCTAAAGATCCGTACAGTCTTTTGTTCTCTACAGACCCGTTGGTCCAGAAGTTATAGGTTTTCACCACGTGATGACCTTTATCTTCTTTCGGGTCAACTTCACCCACCCACATCAGCACACTGGGTATAGCACAACCAAAATTAGCACCACGGCTAAACAACACATACAATACAGTGCATATACGGAGGTACAGCGTAACTGGCACTCCGTCTTTCCTTCACTCCTTCAGCTTTACACAAAAGATTCACCAGTCACCATTCAATCAATCACCACTCAGTCACCAATCAGTCATTAATCGGTCAATCAGCCATCAATGATCAATGAGTGGCCAATCAGTCAACATTGATCAGTCAGTCACCAATGAGTCACCAATGATCAATCAATCAGCGCTAGAGCTGGAGATCGAGCGTCATAAAGTGGACTGCTCACTGACAAGAAACTGCGTAATGTGATATTTTTCTTTACGACGAGGTAATTTATAAACAGGCTATGGGATTCCTATACATTTAGCATTCATTTGAATTCCTATACAGTTAGCATTCGTTTGAATTCCCTTACAATTTAAGAACCCCGCGTTGATTGGAGTTACATCTTGTCGTATTTTAGTGAACGCGCACGTTGTCTAGTTTATTTCATAACGGATTCTCATCACTAACATAAAATCTGCTAACGTAGACTAAAAGGGCACTTTTATCAATTACATTTACAATGTATCCAAACTGTGACTTTTTATTAGGATTTATTGCATTTTTATTTCATTATGAAAACCGCGACAAAAATTGACGCTGCATTAATATGAATTATTTGTATGGGCGAGAAATAGTGTACACACACACACACACACACACACACTCACTCATGTTCAATATCCTGCTGCAATTATAATTATTATAATGACATATTTCCTTTCTACATACCGCTTAGGCGGCCTAAACTGTTAGAGATTCAGCCTCTGATGCGGGAGGTCACAGTACAATGTTAATATTATATATTACAATACGTTTTTATTATTATAATTCGTTTAAATTATCATCTAAATATTATATATTATATATAGATATAAGTATATATGTGTATATTCGTCCTGTTAGGATTAAATGTATTTCAGTGAAGATTAAATAGGTTACTAAATATTCCTCTGGATTTTTCTTACCTATAATGTCAGACACATATTCAAATTTGCCACGCTTTTTAACCTTATTGCCACACATCCTCCATTTCAGTTTCATCATGGTAATTTCCCGTCATCAGTAAACTCATGGTGCATGACTGTATCTATATCATGTGTAATTTTTGTCACTGGCTGTATATTGTAATGATCATCCGTAATCAAGATTTTAGATATGTAACTTTTGTACACGTGCATAAAATTCTATTTTCAGATATCACGAGTGGAACTTGCGTAGGATCTATATATATATATATATATATATATATATATATATATATATATATATATATATATATATATATATATATATATATATATATATATATATATATATATATATATATAGTTATTGACGTAGGTATTTACGATTATTAATTATAATAATAATAGTAGTAATAATAATAATAATAATAATAAAACCGGTTAACAAATTTAGGATATTTTCTCATTGGCTGGTGGGGTCAGGTGGTTTCTTAGAAGAATTCAGTTATTTTCTATTCGATGGCTTAGAACAGGTGGGTTCTTGGACGATTTGGGATATTTGCAAATGTCACGAAGCTATTAGGAGCAAAATGCGATTTCACCACTTATGCTTGTATATAAGTGTGTGGGACTAGACACTGCTCGTTCTTATTTCTTGTGTGCATGTTGCAACATCGGTCTTCAGACTTATTTAATGATGTGTTTAAATAAAAATAAAAATTTCAGAGGAAAATTTTGTTTAGATTATTAATTGGAACTGCAAAGAGCTCATTAAGCTACATTTTGTGTGTGTGTGTGTGGGGGGGGCGGAATATTGTGAATTATTCGAAGGAGTTATTTACAATGTCGTTTTGATACATCAGGACTGTTGGCAGACCATATCATTTGAAGATCTGAAATTCATTCGGAACATGCGATTCTTCTGTATTTTGGATTAAATTCTAAATAATGTAAGTTCCCCTTACGGTTTCATTTTAAAACATTGACAATGAAGTTATTTTTTAAGTTTTACAAAACTTATTGGTTTTGATTCTTTCTTTTAATTAGTTTATGAGTTAATTAGTCGTAAAAGTCACTGACTGGTATACGACATGCTGGCCTCACGAAATTTAACAGATCCAAGGAATTGTCTGTCGCAAAAATGCTCATGGAAAAAAATGTTTACGATCGCTAGATGAAAGTAAACAGATGCACGATCGTAATATCGCTCGACCATTTCCGTCAGGTAGTGAAATAAACCTCGAATGTAATTCTCGCCATTGAGAACTATGTTCTGAACTACTTTCATTCAGAGAAAACACACGCAGCGGAAGAAGACAAAGTCACAATCGGAACTAACTCGGCCTGTGCTAACATAATATATGAAATGTGTTGCACTCGGCCAGAGGCGAATCACCAAACACATCTAATTGATATGTATTCCAACACCTAATTTCGAGGTTATTTCACCACTTGAAGGAAAATGGCTGAGGGATATTCCGATTGACAGCGGCAGTGCTACGAAACAAATAATGGGGCAGGGGCCAGCTTTTATGTACAAATTTAATGCCGCAAGCAGCGACCTAGTATAAAAAATCATAAAAAGATCAAATACACAAGTGAGGTCAAAAGGTCCATATTTTTTTTATATCTATATTAAAACTAAGCATCAGAATATTATCCACTTGACCAAAGAAGTCAATGGCAGTTCATAGCAGAAGAAGTTTATGTACCCCAACCCCATATTTATACCTACAATATTCATGTCATAAGGTCATTTTTGACACCAAGTGATGCTCACAGTGCAAATACAAGCCCTTTTCCTAGATGACATTTCTGCAAAAGAGTGTGTACTAAACAAGCTGATGCAATTGACAATAGTTGTGATCCAAGCCGTTTTGGGTATATTCTAGTTGCCCCAAACCAATGTGTTACCTGCTTTGGGAGGCTAGCTCTTCTTCCTAGCCGACTATTGGTATTTCACTGTCAACAGACTGAAGAGTAACTATGGAAGGTGTACATGCCTGACATCAATTTCAAGAACAACACAAGCCCAAAAGACCCAGGTCACAAATATATCCATATCTTTAAACAGTAAACAATACTAGCTGAAAAAGTCACACCATAGCCTTCAGTTAAGAAATTTGCCAGAGGCCAAATTACGAAAAAACTGTACCCTGCCACCTAAGGTCCCTATGTGATCTGCCACGTTTCGATAGGCATACATGTATATATATAATCGGGCTAGCTGAGAACATGTTGAAAATAGCTAAATTACCTGATAAGTCTTGGAAGAGGTAAATGTAGTTTATTGCGTTCTTTGTTGGAATTTAGATATTAGATACCAATTCAAAGCAAGCGGTATTATATTTCAGAAATCGCACACGAGTTTTGCAAACATTAAATTAAACAGACAATAAATTGTTTCACATTGAAATCAACGTTCAGTAACTTTCTGTCTGAAAAATAAGTGAACATATTTATCGATCCATATGAAAGAAAAAATAAGATAACATACACAAGTTTCAGCACCTGTGTTAATCACTCATTTGCTCTTCATTAGGATTGGAATCGGAAACGTCGAATTAAAAGACCATCCACGTTAAAAAGCAAACATCATGGTGTTGTTTCGAAGAGGACGACCTGCAATTGAAACTATTCCTTTGATGCCTTACGTTGGTGAAGACTCAACCTCTATGATATAAAATAATAAATCATAAGGAAATAAAATCAGAAGCACAAACATAAAGTGACCTCAAAGGAGATTCTAAGTAAATATCTAATTTGTCATAACCAGTCATAACCAGTCATAACCACAGTCATAACCAGTCATAACCAGTCATAACCAGTCTACCCCTGACGAACCAGTCTACCCCTGACGAACCAGTCTACCCCTGACGATCCCGATGAATGTAGTGAGAATGTTGAACGCTTTATTTTAGAACAGTGTATTGGTAAATATATTAACGATTATCATAGAACACAAAAATATAAGTTGCTTCTTTGAATGACAGTCATTGATGTTTGCTTGTATCAAGGTGTGCTTCATTAATGTTCGTGTACGTTGTTTTATTATTGCTATATCTTTACAATTAGTGTTTGTGTACGTTGTTTTATTATTGCTATATCTTTACAATTAGTGTTTGTGTACGTTGTTTTATAAGTATTATTGCTATATCTTTACCATTAGTGTTCGTGTACGTTGTTTTATAAGTATTATTGCTATATCTTTACCATTAATGTTCGTGTACGTTGTTTTATAAGTATTATTGCTATTTCTTTACCATTAGTGTTTGTGTACGTTGTTTTATAAGTATTATTGCTATTTCTTTACCATTAGTGTTCGTGTACGTTGTTTTATAAGTATTATTGCTATATCTTTACCATTAGTGTTTGTGTACGTTGTTTTATAAGTATTATTGCTATATCTTTACCATTAATGTTCGTGTACGTTGTTTTATAAGTATTATTGCTATTTCTTTGCCATTAATGTTTGTGTACGTTGTTTTATAAGTATTATTGCTATATCTTTACCATTAGTGTTTGTGTACGTTGTTTTATAAGTATTATTGCTATATCTTTACCATTAGTGTTTGTGTACGTTGTTTTATAAGTATTATTGCTATATCTTTACCATTAATGTTCGTGTACGTTGTTTTATAAGTATTATTGCTATATCTTTACCATTAATGTTTGTGTACGTTGTTTTATAAGTATTATTGCTATATCTTTACCATTAGTGTTTGTGTACGTTGTTTTATAAGTATTATTGCTATATCTTTACCATTAGTGTTCGTGTACGTTGTTTTATAAGTATTATTGCTATATCTTTACCATTAGTGTTTGTGTACGTTGTTTTATAAGTATTATTGCTATATCTTTACCATTAGTGTTCGTGTACGTTATTTTATAAGTATTATTGCTATATCTTTACCATTAGTTCCTAAATAAGATTATACAAGCACGGGTAACTATACCGACATCTGTTTGCAATCAGTCATGTGCACCAGGTACGAACGAAAATGATTCAAGGATATCAGATAGCTGACTGATCAGTATTAACTATCACCATAGTACTCATCGATTACCAAAAGGTCGTTCTGTAGAAGACAATATTTTCTGAATTAACATATGGCAGACGATAGATGAACGTGCTTTCTAACTGGAAGATAAAGGAAATTCCTTAAAGCAATGAGTCACACTGGTGTTATCTGCTAAAAAAAATGTTGACTAAACCATTCCTTCCGTTGTATGAAAGACATTGATAGCTTGGTGATAAACTTAAAACTTATTGCATGTGCGTTTTACTTCAATGGTGTGTTTTTGTCAGTACGTGTGTACATCATTTTAGCTACGTTTTGCTCCAGATCCGAAATGATTCAGAGTAAAAGAATGTTCGTTAAAAATTGGGCCTTGTCGTAGATATAAAGTATATTATTTACAGTACTTAATCTTTGCATTGAATTTTTGTAATGTAAATGGAGCATGATCTAGACGAACCTACAGTTTGATAATACGGCCAAGATCACAGGCAAACCGTTTACATAATAAGTACTTGGTCACCGTTTTCTCTCAGCTGAAATTCTCTAAGTCGTAAGTATTCTGTCAAAGGATGCCAGTATTTGGAGTATATAATTTTTGGATAATACATGGCAATAAATATTATTCACTTTGAGAATTTACATCTTCCATCTTTACAAATTTAAATGGTATTGTGTATGAAAGTGAAAAAGAAGCTGGCGCTGGATATGGGCTACATGACAACAAAGTATATTTATGTGAAGATTCCAACAAAAGAAACCACAAAGTAGCCGTAATTAGGATTATCCCTGGCTATAACGTATCTTGGCAATCCACGATGTTGTGCTGGAGAAAAACTAGGTATAAATAAATATAAAGGTATTATATTTCAAGTTGAATTTAGCTCCATACGAAATACTTTATTGACAGTTGTATCAATAAAAACAACAAAAGTATTAGTTACAGCAAGGTTTCTATCAGTATTATCGACTTGTGCGTGGTAGACTCTCTCTCTCGTTAATTGTGATTGAGTATCATGCTAGATAGAGACGGTGGCGATAACAATAGTATGTGTAGAAATCATGGTATAAATATAAATATAATCATGGTATAAGTAGAAAGCAAATTATCAGTTGAAAGCAAGGTATATGTAGAAAGCATAGTATAAGTAGAAAGCATAGTATAAGCAGAAAGCATGTATAAGTAGAAAGCATGGTATAAGTATATAGCATAGTATACGTAGAAATCATGGTATAAGTATAAGTATAATCATGGTATAAGTAGAAAGCAAATTATCAGTTGAAAGCATAGTATCAGTAGAAAGCATAGTATAAGTAGAAAGCATAGTATAAGTAGAAAGCATGGTATAAGTAGAAAGCATGGTATAATTAGATAGCAAAGTATAAGTATAAAGCATGGTATACGTATAGAGAAAGGTATAATATGATAGCATAGTATAAGTAGAAAACATGGTAGAAGTAGAAAACATGGTATAAGTAGAAATCATAGTATAAGTAGAAATCAAAGTAAATCTAGAAAGCGCAATATAAGCAGAAAACGTTATATAAGTAGAATGCATAGCATAAGTAGAAAGCACAGTATAAATATAAAGTATAATATAAGTATCAAGCATAAGTTTAGTTGAAAGCACGGTACACTTATAAACATCGTATAAGTATAAAGCGCAGTATAAATATACAGCATAACATAACTCTAAAGCGTAATATAAGTAGAAACCACAGTATAAGCATAAAGCATATATAAGTAGAAAACACATGATAAGTATAAAGCATGGCATACGTAGAAAGTATAGCATAAGTAGAAATCATGCCATAAATAGAAAACATGGTATAGGTAGAAAGCATGGCATAAGTAAAAATCATACCATAAATAGACAACTTAGGAATTTTTCTTTGTTTTTGTGGGGTTTAACGCCATTTTTCAGCACAAGACAGTCTATACATGGCGGCCAGTATTAATGGTGGAGGAAGAACCCGGGAAAACCCGGGAAAGAACCACCGACCCACGAGAAGCTACTGGCAAGCTTTCTCACATACCCTCTTTGGCCGAACCCGAGACTCGAACCCACGCAGACAGAGGTGAGATGGTAGTGATCCGTGACGGTGAGCGCTTTAGACCACTCGGCCCCCTTATAACTTAGGATAAGTAGAGAGCTTAGCGTAAGTAGAAAGCATAGTTTAAGAAGAAAGCGTAATATAAGTAGACAACATAGAAAGCATATCATAAGTAGATACCTTAGGATAAGTAGAAAGTATGGCATAAGTATAACGAAGTATAAAGCATAACGAAGTAATTTGATGCTGCGTTTAGACTGGATCAGAAGCTTCAAATTAGTGTCTGCCACAAAGGTACGTGGAATGACCTTTAAAACTTCCAAAGTGCATGAGGAGCATACTACAAAGGCTTTCCAAATTATTTTCACTTTTATTTACCACGTTCAATATAAGGATATCTCTTCCATAGCGCCATTTAAAACGGAAAGAAAAGTGCCTTGTTGACGTAAGCAATAGTAAGATACGCAACAACTATTAAAGTTTGCCTTTGAAAACATTTGTGATTTACTGCCCTGGTGTTTTCCTGGTTTTCTCTACAATTATCACTCTACTGAAGTACAGTCTGAACAATTTTGAAATTTTTTATTCTAGATTTTAAATACGCTAAGATAAAGGCAGATCATGTGACTTTATTCCTATACATGTTTAGGTCACTTTCATATAAGTCTTTTGCGCTTTTTCTATTCTCTTTACTAGCTGTGCCCTCGTTTGGAGCCCCTCATTGGTACACTGCTTACGTAGGACATGTTTAACGACTACAATTTAATGACCGTGAAAAAACGGAAAAAGTAATCGGATTTAAAAAAAAAACAACAAATGAACGGATTGCAAACGAAAATGAATGTAAAGGAACCATCATGAACTCTAAATTATGTGCATGAATCAATTACTGAGCAAGCTATTAAGGTAATTTAGTAGCGATAGAAATAATTTTTGTACTTGACGGAAGGGTGTGGTGGGGTTGGTGAAATTGTAAATAACTTACATCGTAGACCAACCATCTTTTAAATACCAGTTGCATCCTCCCAGATGTCCAACAATGATCAATGATGTAAATCCGTTGCTTAATTGCTTTAAACATAATTGAATGACTGGAACTATAATTAGTTCCACACACACGCACGCACATAAAATAAAAATGAAATTTTTGAGGTGGTATGGCCAGTTTTCAACTACCTTATTTCACATGTACCTGTCAATGAACTCTTCGTAATTTTCAGCAACTGAACATATATATTTAGTTATATTAATATTATTTGTAACACTTCTTAAATTCATTTTTCATCCACTTTCCTTAAATTTTGTTCAGATTAGGTTATAATTGTCGTTTATTTATTTCTGTTCCTACGCTTGATTTACGGCAAATATAGTAACCATTTATTAGCCCGATACTCGAACTCAGGCGGACAGAGGTGAGATGTCAGTGATCGTCTTAGACTTCTCGGAAACCCGTGTACCCCATGCGTCTTTGTACACATGTACTAAACTTAAGATGCACAAACTGCACACTACTGTATGACTGGCCTTTGCCTTCGTTCTGTACGACTGAGATTTGAAGCATCAAAATGGCTATTTCTTTCATCTTAAACATCCAGTTGAGAAGTCCACAGGGTATCATTCCAAGGCTATTAGCATGAAATATCGTATATTAGTGTTAGATGATAGATAATTGAAAACGATCCAACCCCACCTGTAACTCTGTTAATACAAATTTCGGATGTTGTAATTTATTTTGTTCCGTTAAAGTATATGCTCCGCAGTTTAATTGTCCTTGAAAACGAGTTCACAGCTTATAGTCCACACATGATTTCACTGTTTTGAAATGGCAAAATAGGTCACAGTTACTGAAATACAAGTGCATATTCAAGATCCCAGTTAAGAAAGTACCAGCAGAAACACCCGCACATATCAACGGGGGGGGGGGGGGGGGGGCACGTTTCCGGTTTACCTCGAAACATGTGTTTTGGCCTACATCGGTAAAACTGAATAGCTCACGACTACATGCCCCCCCCCCACTAATAATTCCTGCGCCCCTGTATACAACTCATGTTCAACATCAAGTTGTCAGAATTTTGAGGGTGAGATATGGCCTTGCTTTAATATTCACTCCATCTTTATCCAGGTTCATTTTAATACTGATTTATCCCCCGTTGACACTACAAAATGAATGAATCGTCTATGAACTCGAATCCTCTGAGATCTCCTACGTGAATTGACATCTAGAGTGTTCATGGTTATTTTTATTGCCATATCTCCACATTTACACGTGCCCTTATCTCTAAAATGGAATAGCGCAACATGTCTCACCCGAAACCCTTTCAGATCCTCGAAACTACTGACCCCTGGTGGTCGCTAAATAACGCTCCATTCAGCACGTTGCAAATTTACGCCTCAGTAGAGGATAAATGAATCGAGATAAAATCTTCAAATAAATCATTCAGTCATATCAGTTTACTTATGTTTAGTCCGTTACAGGTACTTCAAAACTTTGCTGGAAATATGCATCGATAATACTTACACTCTCTGACTAGGACACCCTCGAACTCAAAGCTTGTGATCTGATATTGTTTACGCGAACACACAGAACATCACATTTTCGAGGGAAAATTGGTGCAAACTTTGGGAATGGTCACTTTTTGTACGAAAGCAGTCGACGTTCCCATAGACCGGGATTTGCTGTCCATTTTATTCTTCCCAAGAATGCTTTATTTATTTGCAGTCAACCTTCAATTTCTTTTAATTCGACCTTTCCTTACTACCAACGAACCTTATGTTCTAATTAATGATGGCTAGGGGGCTCGATGACCACACTAGGTTATGAGACTGATGATGATGATGATGATGAGGTGTCTATTAATTGTTACGTTGAAAACTGGCCCTCTCCATAAGTTATAAGAAACCTGCAATCTCGCTTGGGCCATACATATGTAATTTTGAAGCGTGCGCGCAGATTTCTGACCCCGCGTGTATGTATGTATGTATGTATGTATGTATGTATGTCTCTGTGTGTGTGTGTGTGTGTGTGTGTGTGTGTGTGTGTGTGTGTGTGTGTGTGTGTGTGTGCGTGCGTGCGTGTTTATGTATGAATGTATACTAAATCTATTTGTGACTCAGCTCCTTAGTCGCGAATATCAGTAAGTTAATATAAATAACTCAGCCCCTCGAAATTAAGCATGACCGAGTTAAGCTGTGTACTTTGAGGTTCTGATAATCAATATAATTATTTTAATTGCGCCTCTTGTAGATTGGAAACAATTTTGTTCATCACGAAATAATTTATCTAGAAAACAATCAAGTCGACGATACGATTTTTTTTTAAATTTATTTTTTTATTTTTATTTTTTAATTTTTTTGTCTCCAGAATCTATTTGCAAAATTATGCTATTAAACATCGTTTTTAGACGTTTAAAAATATGTAATGTTTAGTGTAAAGGTAATAAACGGACCAAACTTACATTTCTTAGCATACAAAACAAATTGAACAACGCAGTATGGACATTTTGGCTTTCGTGTTTTGGAATGTTAGACGTGTTTTTTGTCATGTTTGCGTAACTGTACTGCCGTTTTTAAATTTTAGGCAAGGAAACCAGTCTTCCTTATGCAAATTCGCCTACAAAGTACTTGTAATAGTCATTATTTCAAATCAAGTTTGACTGATTTGTGTATGTGTCAAAACACCGAAATTTACAACTCTCTCGTTCAATAACTATTGCTATTGATGACGTCTTGTTGATAGGAAGACGACTTAAGTGATGACATCTTGCTGATAGGAAGACGACTTAAGTGATGACATCTTGCTGATAGGAAGACGACTTAAGTGATGACATCTTGCTGATAGGGAGATGACTTAAGGCCGAATTTGTTAATTTAGCAATTGCTTCAATTTTATGTAAATCCGTAATTTGGGAAATACCAATACAAAAATGACCTAGCATTGGATACAAAAAAAATGACCTAGCATTGGATGCAACAATGACCTAGCATATGATACAAAAATGACATAACATAGGATACAACAATGACCTAGCATAGGATACAAAAATGACCTAGTATAGAATAGACAATGACCTATCATAGGATACAAAAATGACCTAACATAGGATACAAAAATGACCTAACATTGGATACAACAATGACCTAGCATTGGATACAAAAATGACCTAACATAGGATACAAGAATGACCTAACATAGGATACAAAAATGACCTAACATTAGATACAACAATGACCTAGCATTGGATACAAAAATGACCTAACATAGGATACAAAAATGACATTGCATAGGATACAAAAATGACATTGCATATGAGTGTCTTTGAATACATCTTGCAGCATGCATAACTGATGGTATTAAAATTTATAAGCACGAGAGTCTTTTAAAATAATTAAATAGCGTTGTCCTTTGGTTTAATCCTTTCTATGCTTTCGTGTAAAGTATGAAAATGTACTCTGTTTAGGAAAATAACTCAAGCAATGTATGTTTACTTGCCATTTGTACTCTTATAATTCGATGCAAACTGAAAAAAACAATGATTCTATTCTGCCGTAGCATAATTCGCCTAGAGATCAGGATCTATGTTGTTTGTTCTACTGATTACTCCTAACAAGCTGCACAGACCCATATCTGTCAGCACATTATGCGACGGCAGTTCTGGGTTTGTGCAGTTTACAGTTGGACTTGACTTATAAGCTTGTACAGAAGGTACTTTATCAAGATATGGTCATTTTTGAAACACATAAAAACCTTAGCATTTGCTCTTGCCAAGTTTTCCTAATGGTAAAATTATATTTTTTTTCTGACATAGCAGAGAACTTGTTTGTTTAACCGGTACACCGTCTGCTGAACTGAAACTAGAAATGGATTCTTTCACTATCCTTATGCCCGAGGGAGAACTGTCTGAAGCTAGTAATTTTATCATGCTGCCTAGCCTAGTTAGCGATGTGGGGCTTATGCTCTGGGTATTTGAATCTCAATAGGCCGTGAACCAGTCTATTGATGACAGTATGTCCAGATGGGATCTAGTCTCTATTCCTATGTTTATCATTCTGTATGGGACTAAAAGTGCAGAGATAGTTTGAACCAGTATTTTGATGACAATATGTCCAGATGGGATCTAGTCTCTGTTCTTATGTTTATCATTCTGTATGGGACTAGGAGTGCACATATAGCAGCACAAGGTAAAAGGAAACAATTTTTGGTCTTATTTCGTTTTTCTAAAACTAAATCTCAATAAGCGTGACATAGAATTAGTGATTAGTAAACAACCAAAACAAGGTATACAGTTCCATAAGTACTCATTGAAATATATGCGTAGCAGCCAGTTTGAACTTATTTAACTTATTTTCCAATCTCCGTCTCTGTCTCTGTCTGTCTGTCTGTCTGTCTCTCTCTCTCTCTCTCTCTCTCTCTCTCTCTCTCTCTCTCTCTATATATATATATATATATATATATATATATATATATATATATATATATATATATATATATATATATATATATATTTATTTATTTATTTATTTATTGAGTCAAATTGCGCTGTACTAAATGTATTAAGATTGACGGAGTACTATTGTCCCTGGAGATGGATTACTACTCCTCTGTACCTTCGTATTCGTTGTTTGAAGTAAATGCCAGAATATTTTTACCTCACGAAACTTAAAGAATTAACTGTAATACATGTTTAAGTCATCTGACTACAAGGTCAAGTGTATTTGTGTTATGGCTATGCATCCGCAGTCTCTTGTTCGTCTGTCAACATTTGCTTGCTAACAATATGGTCTGGTTAGGTTTTGAGGTCCATAATAGGTTATTTATGGCGGCCAGTATATTTGGTGGAGGAATAACTGAGAATAAATACATAAAGAAGAATCACCGACCCACTGGAAGGTACTGGTAAACGTTCTCAAAAACCATCTTTGGCCTAACCGAGACTCGAACCCACGCGGATAGAGGTGAGATGTGAGCGATATGTGAAGGCTACTTGGGGACCTTACCAATCTGGTGGCCATCATTCTGATCCGATTTTGACCAAACTTGGAGAGAAAAATATTATATCATTTAGATTTTGGAGGGACCCGATTTTCGCGTACTAATGAGATGATTTTGCACCTGACTGGCTATGATTGCTACCACTCTTGAGATCACTTTTCGGATCCAATTTTTATCAAACTTGGAATTTAGGCTAAACCTACAAGATCTACGCATATTAATAAAGCAAACTTGTATTTAATTGACTGAGCCTTTTAACACCCTAAAAGTTTATATCTGATCCAATTTTGATCAAAATTAGAATATTGACTTTTATCATTAAGGTCTTAGAGGTGTTGGGTAGGGCTGGACTTATTTTTGCAGAACTAAAAATAGAATGAGTTCTTAAATCCACACTGATAATATTGCATTATTAAGGGGAAAATTTTAATAATCCCAGTCGCTGTTTTTCCCCTCCACAAAGTTTGAGTTAGCTGATTATATGGATATGGTACGGATTTTCTTTTGGTTTCATTTGCGGCACAGCAACACGATTAGGTTGTTTAGTGCCGAGGAATAAAGTACTTGGCCACGATAGCAGACCCAGGCTGCTTTCAGGATAGGATACGAACCTGCAACCTTTTGGTCGTGAGTCTGACACCATAACCACTTATCCCCCTCTCTGATTGTCGTCAGCAGATGTAAGATGAACCCGTGATTATACAAAATAAATTAAATTTATATCCACTGATCTTCATTACCTATGCAGTATATATTAAATTTATATTCACTGCTCCTTGATTACGTATAAAGTATATATTACATTTATATTCACTGCTCCTTGATTACGTATAAAGTATATATTAAATTTATATTCACTGCTCCTTCATTACATATACACTCCGTTTTATAGGTGATTATCACATTTCTACTTTAATAGCAGAACGATTGTGTGCGGGACTTGCAACTTATATGCACCCCTTCCTTGCGCTCGCGCAACAACACACACACACACACACATACACACACACACACTGTTAATTTATTTCTCTAGATATTGGAACAGTAAGACAGAGGTTGATATATTATGATTCAAAATGACATTACTTGATGCTGGATAATCCTCTGCCATTTTTGACATAATTTCGCTGTTTGAGATTATGTTTTTACACCAACGTTCTTGGAACCATACAAACTGTTGCAAGAAATTCCTTTAGTGTATTTCTTGAAGATAAGATTTTCTTTGATTTCGAAACGTAGATTACTTAAAAATAAAACGTTTTCTATCATAAACTAAGATTCTTTATTACAGGCTCCAATATTTAAAGACTCATGTACTAGAACTCGGTCAGAATAATAAAATACGGCACGATTGAAATACATGTAGACATTGTAAGTTGTGAAACAACAGTCTTTTTGTGGAGATACTTAAGATGAAACGACTGATGTCTTCAACATAACATTACAAATGACTTTTTCTGTAAACGAAACCTATCAGGCCAACAGTCTTTGAAGTCTCGTTTCCAATGAAAGCAAATATATCATGAACAAGAACTAAATGTAGTTCCATAACTGTCTCAGCTAAATTATTGACTTAGCGTGTCTTCCATAATCTGCAAAAATTGGAAAGTATTTTTAGATTAAAGGAATTCGGTTTCGGTAACATCGTTAACGGTTTTCAAGTTTGCTTAGATGAATGAATGCTTGATTAACTCTGTAGATAATGGTACTGTAACAACATTATTTCTGCATTCTGCGCTATAATCGTTTTATCGCAACTTTTTTTTTTATAGCGCACACGCGTCTTGATTGAAAATGACCGGATTTCCAGCAATTGGAAACCAATACGTATACACTGTAGCTAGATTTTTAATTGAAGGAAATACGTGAATGCAAAACAGTTTTGGTTTCTTTCCTACATTAACATAGGGAAGAGCAAATTGTATGATAAACCGTGGTGATTATATCCATGCTTTATGTACTCTTCTTTAAACAACGAGAGTTTTTTTTTAATGATCCGACACTAGATATGCACTTCCTGTGCAACGACTATTTTCTTTTCGGGGAAAAGGGATCGGACTTCGTGGAAGAGGTGGATGGGTGTGCCGTATGTCCAGGCTTTGCCTCTGATTTTTCAATATCTCCAATGTTATTAGGTGGCAAAAGTTTCAGCCTATAATATGGAAACAACAACAAAGAATTCGGCTGGAAAGAAACATGTAGCCATTCTCTCCACCCCACCCCAACACAAAGATAGAATGCTTGATGCTTTGGAATATTTGCAGTTTCTGATTGATGCAAGTCATACCATTAGGAAAATATTAATTGCAAGTCATACCATTAGGAAAATATTAATTGCAAGTCATACCATTAGGAAAATATTAATTATGATAATTCTTTCAGTAAATCAAAGGTGACACAGTTGTATTGCCTATATGTGCTTGACCATTAGTTTAGGAATAAACTAAAGTATTCAGTATAATTGTTATATCTATTTAATAAATATATTTCAAATTACCTGAGTATATTTTGGCGGCATGTGTAAATGAATATTCACTACACTGATGCCGCATAAAACCTCAGACAAGAAATTGCCAGACATTGAGAAGTTGCTGTTGTTGTTGTTGTTGGGTTTAACGCCATTTTTCAGCACGCGATTGGCTATACATGGCGGCCAGTATTAATGGTGGAGGAAGAACCCGGGAAAACCCGGGAAAGAACCACCGACCCACGAGAAGCTACTGGCAAGCTTTCTCACATACCCACATTAGCCGAATCCGAGACTCGAACCCACGCAGACATCGGTGAGATGGCAGTGATCCGTAACGAAGAACGCTTTAGACCACTCGGCCACTCGGGGCCCCACATTGAGAAGTAGAAAATGAATGACTGGATGTTCCAGGAACATTTGCTTAAGTGTAAAATGTAACCCTTTATACTGAAAACCGAAGTCATTTTTTCTTCATACGATCGAGGTAAACATGACTTGACAGTTTTAATTGTTCGTATTCTCACCAAATACCTACTTGTGCAGTAATTCCTTTGGGTATTGTGTACGAAGCTTTACTATAACTGTGTATTAAACTGAGCATTTTATTTAGAAGAAATCTTAATTTTCTGTTATTATATATATACTTAGTAAGAAATTGCGATCTATAATTTGCGTATTTCAATAGCAGGCACGAATGACGACAGTAAAGTCGTATGATATTAGGCACGGATGACGACAGTAGAGTCTTTTTTTATTATCAGACACGGATGACGACAGCAAAGTCTTTTGATACTTCGCTTTTAGAGGAAACTGCTTTATAAATTTTGTATGGTTTGTACTTTAATTTGGAGCCTGTAGTTTTGCATCTGCAGTTGCTTAAGAAATCTATATTTAGTGCTCAGAAAGGAGTTATGCATGCAGCTTAGTATAACATCCGCAGTAGTGGATACACTAGATATTCTGAGGAACTATAACATTCTGCATGTGCTCTCTCTCTCTCTCTCTCTCTCTCTCTCTCTCTCTCTCTCATATTTATTTGTGATGTTTCACACACACACACACACACACACGAATATCCCCTTTATAGACCCCATCTTTTGTTTTCCTTTGATACCAACCAGTCACCTTGAAAAGACGTTAATTTGAATGTTGGCAGTATTTAACACGGTTATTTCTGACAATTTGTAAGCACCTGTTTCAACATTAGAGGAAATACTATCCGACTGGTCTTATTACTGTATTGACCGTCTGCCTATCACAGCCTAAAAATGATTGATGACCGGAAACACACTAACTGTTTGTAGAGGCCTGGCATAGTTAATTGATACCTGCAAATACCACTTTAGATAATCCGTTACATGTCGGGAAAGGAGTTTTAGGAAGAACATGATCTTTCTTTCGGCGTCTGCATTTGAATGTACGCCAGTGTTTGTCTGGGGTACAACAATTTTTAAATGTTATTACTTGTTCAGTTTTGTATCATATTCTCAGACGGAGAAATATTACGGGAAATACTTGTAAAGTTATGTCTAGAAGTGTCTTTCAACGCTTTTGCTACCATGTTGTTCACGATGACAAAAGCTGGTTGTCTTCACGCACAGGACATTTTCTATACACATACAAAATCTTTGAAGGGGAGGATCTGCGCATTTTGATCAGTCAATTAACGTAAACTGCCTGAGAAAAACGTTCAAAAATGAACAAAATACTAGCATAATAGTAAATAACGACGTAGTCCGAGTTTCCTCTGCCCCTTCCACCCCATTTTTGATATTTGGACATTTATGTTACACCGCAACATAAATGTCCAAATATAAAAACTGGGGTGACAAGGGTCAGAGGAAACTCGGACAAATTACGACGCTACAGACGTGATTCGCTTCATACCTGATGGAACATTTCGCCAAAATATTGTCGACTTGGTAGTGCGGGTTCCAAATCGAATACAGACTATGGTGTTTAGTAGTGCGGGTTCCAAATTGAATACAGACTATGGTGTTTGGTAGTGTGGGCTCCAAATCGAATACAGACTATGGTGTTTGGTAGTGTGGGCTCCAAATCGAATAGAGACTATGGTGTTTGGTAGTGCGGGTTCCAAATCGAATACAGAATATGGTGTTTGGTCCACCAAGGTATTGTCTCGGTCATCATAACCGTTCATGTGTATTCCGATAATCACCAAACAGTCTTCTTCTTTCTTTGTTTCCATACCGGTCTTCGTCGTATCTGTCATTGCATATTTCCTCCTAATTGCAATATATACATTGCACAGAGAGAGAGAGAGAGAGAGAGAGAGAGAGTTGGTTACGGTTATAATCATCAACAATGCCATTGTAGTGACCACCAGTTCAAACATATTCTAAATGTATGTATGTATTTCCTTTCTTCGTGTACAAGATCTCAATGGTTGAAAAACGTATTTCCAAATCTATTCACTGTGTCCATAGGCGACTGCAGTGTATGCATCCATCCATCCATCCATCCATCCATCCATCCATACATACATACATACATACATGCATGCATACATATGATGCAAAATAAATTTTTGAATGCCCCTCCCGCTTGCCCACTGCGGACGCCCATGACTGTCAATTAAGAGTTTAATGGGTTTTTTTCTTCTTCTTGTAGTATGTCGTGGTATAAACTGACAGTAGCCAACTCACACAGCAAATAACGCCTGCCCTTCGGACGTTATGTAAGCTGTACGAGTCGGCAACTGACGATTTATACCACGATTAACTAAAAAAAAAAAAAACAACGTTAAATTCTTATACTTGCAATTATTTATAATTTTGTTGACTTTTTATTGTTATTAAGTTTTTAAAAAAAGATATTTCTTATCAGTTTTAGAGCCTGTTTAAGCTAGGAATTATTGTTGAGGCGTCTGTTACGTAGCTATTTATAGTACAGGGAATTCTCCATCTGCAACGTAATAACTACATCAATATCACACAAAACATTCGACCAATGGTATGCGATCTAAGGTTTTGAACAATCCTCACCCACAGGTGCTCGACGCGAGCTTGATGTTGAGAAGGAAAAAAAACCAATAATCTAAAGGAAAAAATCATACAGAGTGACAAAAATACCTTAGATTACCCCCATGACCCGTTCTGACATAGGACCCTCTCTATCATGAGAAGGTACGGAACTTCCAAATACTTCGTTCCACCCATGACCCTCGATTTAGTTTCCGTCTTTAAAGGCACACGGCCATACTATATGACTTGTTTTACTCCTGAGCTATTTCTCTATTCATCAAGCCATTATTGACTTTTCTGCGTTGTACCAAACTGAAGTTACGGGCTCCGAAACATGCGATTTTTTACTCTGAGACAAGTCCGAGCTCATGTGATAACAAGTATAACCTTTTGAGCCAATTATATTTCGGCTTTGACGTGTGTGCCGCATAGTTTACCTATTTTGAAAATAGAGTCGCATGTATATAATGTATGTGCAGGGAAGAAGACAATGTCTAATTCTTGCATAGAACAGGATTCCTGAAGTTAAATCGAGTTAATGGTAAGTAAAAACGTACTTCTGCATCTGCCAGTGTTCTGTAATTCAAGAAGGGATGCACCATAGGGTTAAAAATCGCACGTTTCGGAGCCGTGGTCTTAAACTATCATCTAAATTGGCATGTTTTCTGAGTTCAATATTCAATGCAAAGGATGTGTTGTTTTTGTTTGACATACGAATGACTCTTGATTTTATGCTATCATGAGTTCATTGTAACTTGTGAATCGTTATTGTCCAGACACGTGAGTAACCAATTTTCGCGTCATTAAATATATTTTCGTGTTGATTAACAGTTTAGGTTAGCTACAAGGGCTACTGACAAATAAAATTAAGACTATCAGTAAATGGTTATAGTGATGTGGGTCCAATAGTCAAACAGTGCAAGACATAAAAACTATATAACAGTTATGATGCGGGGTGTAGCGGATCTCCCACCCACCCCACATCGTAACTATCAAGGTCGGCGTCTTACATTGTAGGACTGTGAATCCAATTGTTTTGATGTTAGTCTCTGAATCCCCTCCAACCAATCCTCTTAAATAACCTCTCCCAATCCCCATATCCATTTACATAGTTTTAAATTCATTTGTAACGAGCTGCAGTGCTGTGGCCTCAATGTTGTTGGCAGATTTTGAGTTACCCAGCTAATCTTTTTCGAATCTTGTCAAATAAAGAATTAGTTATAGTCAGAAAATCAGCAAAGATGTGTCATTTTATTATGTCAAATCAATTTATTAAGTTTTCTAAATAAAATATAAACCCACCGTTTTTATTTCGTTTTTAAAGGCGCGTAATGTGTATGCCTTCCAGTTCAGTGTTTACGTTAATTACTTTGCACGTGATTCTATTTATTAGTATAAAGTAGTTCTCCGAACAGTTTATTCAGAAATAAACGCAATTATGTCTGATCACATGATTATGTTCTGACCAATGGAAATCTTCCCCTTCATTCATCAAGTGATGCAACTGCAATTATTTAGGATTTTAACGTTGTTTATTCTGAGTTTATCGTGGTAGTGATAAAGAGATTTAAAATCGATCTGTCGGAAAAGGAATAAATGTCATCTTAAAATACGATCTTGTTTTTATTTCTGTGACCACTGAGTGGCATCGTTAATGCGTGGTTCAGGTTAATATAGGCGTGAAGTCTTATGTCTACACAGAACAACAAACGTCGATATGTATAATAATTATTTACGATACTAATGTCTTGTGCAAGATCACCGTCAGTATAAATCATCACTTGACATTCGACAACTTGTCATAGATTCAACGACAAAATTATCCAACCTTCTTTAAAGTTAAAACTCAAAAGCAGCTATATTTTGCATTTGTATTAGGACGTTTGAGATTTTTAGCCTGTTCCCGGTTGTCACTAGGCGAAACTCGACTTCACTGAATTGATGCTTGCACATAATTGATTCGAACTGGAACGTACGAAAACAAAAATCAATGCAGCCAACAACTTCCCGCATAAATTATGCACTTCGCAAATATTTTATTTCCTTTCACTTGGCTGTATCGTTTCTTACCTTTCAATGCATCATGTTTCTTTCAAATACTTTTTTACATAGTTATCATTAGCAGCCTTAAGTAACATTTCGCAATATTTGATAACTAAAGATTTTCATTCTATTATGTTAACCATAGAAAGCAACATCAAATATGCAGGTAGACGATTTTATAATACATGCACATATTACATTTCCATGCTTACAGTGTTAGAAAGCATATTTCAAGTTAAGCAGAAATGAATGTTCTTAATTGCTAAGATTAAAAAATGTATGAGTCAATTAGAATTTGATTAATAGCACGTTATGCATATTCGACATTTACGCGTGAAATAACAATTACTCTTTATTGTAAGCGACATACTTCGATGTGATAGGAGATGACAGTACCATGTACTTCCTCATAGAAATCCTGTCTTATTGGAGATGACAGTACCATGTACTTCCTCATAGAAATCCTGTGTTGTTGGAGATGACAGTACCATGTACTTCCTCATAGAAATCCTGTGTTGTTGGAGATGACAGTACCATGTACTTCCTCAAAGAAATCCTGTGTTGTTGGAGATGACAGTACCATGTACTTCCTCAAAGAAATCCTGTGTTGTTGGAGATGACAGTACCATGTACTTCCTCAAAGAAATCCTGTGTTGTTGGAGATGACAGTACCATGTACTTCCTCAAAGAAATCCTGTGTTGTTGGAGATGACAGTACCATGTACTTCCTCATAGAAATCCTGTGTTGTTGGAGATGACAGTACCATGTACTTCCTCATAGAAATCCTGTGTTGTTGGAGATGACAGTACCATGTACTTCCTCAAAGAAATCCTGTGCTATAGAAACGACTGTACCATGTACTGCCTCATAGAAATCCTGTGCTATTGGAGATGATAGTTCCATGTACTTCCTAATAGAAACCGTGTGCTATTGGAGATGATAGTTCCATGTACTTCCTAATAGAAACCCTGTGCTATTGGAGATGATAGTTCCATGTACTTCCTAATAGAAACCCTGTGCTATTGGAGATGATAGTACCGTATATGCGAGTCAGATGATGCGTGGTAGATATTTGATATTTTCGAAATTCAGCTGATTTGGAGACCCCCAGATCGTATATGACTTTATATTTGGAAGCAAAAGGCTTTGTTTTATTTCGACAACTTGATTATCTCTGTATCGGAAATTGTTGCATCTCTTCTTCTGCTTATCTGCATATATTAACTAATGTTTTAAAACGCACGAGAAAGTTTACCCAGTCACACTAAACAGCAAGTTCCTCCCCAACTATATATGTTGTATGGTGTCTAATTCCTTCATTTCGTTCTTTTGAATAGCATGCGGAAGAAAATATATGGTGCCCCAGTATCCGCAAGGTGAGAAGTCCTTAGTGGTCTATTAAATATGGCAATAAATAAATGGCATTCACTTAAAAAAAAACTTTTTACAACATAAGTAGTTGTCAGCTACTTTTAAAAATACACTTGAGATGAGTTTTGGACAACAAAACTGCTTTAAAGTGCCTATTGGAAGATGATAAGGCACCGAATAAGGAGAAATGGACATCTCATTTGAGCTCTTTGCTTACATCTGTATATATACTACTATTGCTAATGCCTCATATTTCCTGCTTTCTTTTCAGGCGTTGATCCGGCTGAGAATGTTTCTTTTGAAGACATAGGTAGACTATTCAGTCGGAAATGATTTTCAATTAAAAATTGCATTTATATCTATTGTAATCTTCTTTTTTATACGTGTCGAAATCTGTGACTTGAGAATTGCACGCACCGTGCAGAGAACTGACATACAGGTTTGGGAATAACATTACGACATGCATGTCCTTTAGCACCAGTATTGAAATTTTGGTTGTTTAAAAGGAGTTTTGCAATTGTGGACTATAGATAGTGTGGACCTGACGTACATACGCGTTCACCAATGAAAACCAGTTATTGAGAGTATTCACTGATGCAAGTCAAGATTTTCCAAAATGCCCCGGATGCGTGCAATTCATAAATCACACTTACTAAACGTATCATGCACTACGAGATCAAGAAACTGTACTACTAGTATTACCTATGCGCATTCACTCTTTAAAGACCTATATTCCACATAATCGAATACGTAAGTAAAAAAAAATGATTGCGTTCATTAAATAGTATGATGTTACATTCAAAATTATTTTGTAAATTTTATAAAACAATGTATCATGTCTTTTTCTGCAATAAGGCTACTCTTAATGGGGTGTATGGTATTTCATGGTTGGGTTATCGTATGAATCCAACTGTCTCCCTGTCTTATTTTCCCAAACTGCTGTATTTTATTTTAACCGTTAAAGCGACAAAATGGCATAAAATTAATTTTCATAAGAGTGAGGCACCATTGTAATACTGCAAGGCTGTTTCTTGATCAATTTTGTTTATAGGATCCATGCATTAAACAAGGCACTGGATCGCTAGTGATCATTAACGGATCGCTAGTGATCATTAATGTTAAATCTAAATGACATAAAGTATTGAAAAGGACCATTAGTTTCTCTTCTTCTAGCGCAAACAGCAATACATAAAGTTGATTGCTCTACTCTTCTGAACGGCATTTTGACGCTATCCATGCCTAAATTTGCGCTGCGCCTTTGCGACTCGTATCAGTATTAACTGCAGTGTTGATTATTTTCAAAAGCGTGTAATGCAAACTGTGGATACTTTGCCCACAACACGGAAGAGCTAGTATCATCCACAGAGCTTACAAAATCATAGTGATAAGCTAGACCGGCAAGTGTTTTTAGACCAGTTTTACTTATAACATAATTGGATACGCAAGCAACAATGTTTCTACGCACATCTATTTCCAAAAGGTTTTCTTGGTATGCATTCTTGAAACAGCAGAATGACTGAACGTTAGATTTTTCAGCTACCAGATTGGCCTGCATTATATTATGGAAAATTAAATGTTCCTTTTTGTAATGGTGCTCATTATGTTATATTGATTTTATAAACTTGTGATTAGTCCTAAGACTTCGATCTCGCAGATCACAACAATGAGCCTGATTTTCGTTTCGAAAAGGAATACAGCAATATTTAACAACGGAGTTAAGGCTTTTGAGAGATTTAAAGTGGATTCGATGGACATTTCTTGGAATAATTTTATAAAACAAAATTAACACATGATCAGTAATCACGAAAAGATATGGATTTTTTTATAGCAGTTTCAATTAATTTGTGAATTAATGAAAAATCCATAAAAATATAAATTTGAGTTATTCACAATTCAAATTTCGTCATCAGTTATCCAACAACATTTATAAAATACTTTCCAAATGTGTGTTTTTATTTATAAAATAATCACATAAGTTACCTTTTCTTTCCTTTGACAAATGTGGTGCAAATTTTTGTTTTTTTTTCACTATTACGTGTTTTAAACTTCGAAAAGACACCTAATTGTTTGGGAGCACCAGTTTACCTTTTGTTTTACTTTTTCTCTTTGCACCAAATATATTTTTATCAATCTCAGTTTTGTATGCCTGCCGTTTGAATTCGTGTAAAGTGGCATATGTTCATGGTATTGAAACGAGCACACTTTTTTTCTGTAATGCATTTCATGTCTTTTAGTTTTTTCATTATACATTTTTGGAGGGTCATAGATCTTGCATAATATTTAAATTATATAAACACATATTTAAAGAAAAATGAAAATGCAATATTTTTACTATATAATTCAGCACACAAAAGTCAAGGCACATCACTTTTCCACGACATATATGTCACATATCAAGAAACACTAATTGTATATGAAATCTCGCTGAGTGCTTATAAATTGGGATAATGATATATATATATATATATATATATATATATATATATATATATATATATATATATATATATATATATATATATATATATATATATATATATATGATAGATAGATAAGGACACATTTTTTATGGCAGATAGGAACATTTGGGTGCACTCAACTTAGTTACGGAGCTGAGTAGAAATTTCTTGAGTTCTGGTTGATTTGCTGCAACATGAAAATTTAGAAAGGTCCTAATATCACTCGGATACTGCTGAACTTGATGCGCTGTTTGATTGATATTCTCTGTCTACACGGAGCTTAATGTTTAATTCACACATTCATTGGTGCACGATGTGAACCGACCTGATCAATAGTCCGGGTGAGACTGTCCCAAGACATTGTAAAGAACATTGTTCACTTCTAAAAGGTTAACCGACATTACAATAAATCAAAGCTCTAGTATTGTTGTACATGTTGTTTGTTTGGTGCCATGTAGGGGTTTTGGCTTTTAGGAAAAAGGATATATAATCATAAAGAACGTTTGAGTTATTGCCTTGATTGTCGCAGATACCAGATTCCCTAAAACAAAGATTATATACAAATTCTGTTTTCGATTAAAAAATGTTGATTTTGCTGGAATTTATAAAGTACTTAATTTGTGCACGAGCGTGTGCATAGTCAACAGTAGAGAAAGAAGGGCAACAGACAAGATATGATTAGAGAAAGGCTGAATTGTGCAAAATGTGGCAATAAATTTCAAGCTTCAATTCAATGTGCGTCGACACAAATAACGAAGCAAAACGTGTAGTTTGATAGCGCAGTGATTGAATGTAACCAATATTTGTCAATGTATGACCATTCTTGAATATTTCAGTAACTTTTAAGATCTTGATTTAAAATCAAGTAGCATACAACCCACACAAAGCGCGTTTTGGGCGGTTAACCCCTTTCTACAAATTGCTAGCAATGCACGCAACAAATGCAGCGAGTTTTCAGAAAGTATTTGATCCAATGCGTTATAAAGCAAACCTTATGCGAAGCGCGAAGTGACCTTTTTCTTGTGCCATTGGTGCGTAAAATTATTAATTGTCATTAGATGTATATTGTAACAAGTTTACTTGTTTGTTTCTGGTAGATATTTAAGATGATCACCACCAATAGGGTAAGAACTTGTAGGACCTGAGTAACGTTTTTTAAATCTACTGTTTGACATGTATAAATTGTGGCATTTCAAATCTTTCTATGATTTCACTGATTTTATTTGCAGTATTTGGCATAGAGCCAAGCTTTGACGTTCCAATCATCAATGTAACTGTCCACGAGGGAGACACAGCTGTGTTACCATGTTCAGTAGATTATCTTGCAGAACACAAGGTACTTTGACACAATATTCAAGTCAGTAACAAATACAAATGTAATCTTTACAACCTTCACCTCAGATTTGATGTATTAAAGTTCCGTCGCAATTCAGCGCTTATCAGTTTTATACATTCCATACGTACTTGCTTATAAGACGAGTACAACTTCAAACTGCACAGATCCAGGCCTACCGTCGCACAATGCATTAGCAGTTCTTTGTGGCTAGTTAGGAGTAATCAGTAGAACAAACAAAGTAAAGTGTGATCTTCAGGCGCATTGTTACGGCATATCATGATCTATGTTAATTTGACATTGAACTCGACTTATAGGCGAGTAGAGATGGTACTAAAGTCATGTTGGTAGTTTGCTGGTATAACTGAAGAAGTCATTCCAGAAATATTTTTACCAGTGGGTTAAAAGACTAATATTTGACCTTCCATATATATGACGGTCGTCCCCATTCTAACACATTTAGTAAATTGAGGCAGAAGTTATATTTGAAATCATAGCTATAATTTATCTATTGGTCACGAGGAACACTATTACACTACTACAATCACATCAACGTTTCTGACAATATATAACAGATTATCCTGCCATCAAGTTTGACGTTCAACCAATCAAATGACGCGTTGCATTCACGTATGTGTCAAAATATTTAGTTAGTGTTTTGTTACGCATGTAGCTGAAGTAGCCAGAAAAAACGAGTGGTTCTGGATATGATGAAGAAATGAAAACAAAATATAAATCCATGATTGCAATGTCTACGTGCTGAAAATGAAATCTGATTGAGAAAATATAGAAAGCGTTACTTTTTCAATTTACGTGTATCATAATCTTTAGCAATCGTGTTGTTTTCTAATAATAAATTTCTTGTGTGAGTGAAAACCTTGAGAAAGAGGTTTTATATAGCCATAATAATTTCGTTTATTTTTTTCAATCATTTACATACCTGTGTGTAGTTTTGTACTCTGTTAATCATTCGTCTGCACAAATAATGTTTCAGGTTGTCTGGACGGACCAATGGTCCACTTTATTGACGCTGGATGATCGACGTATCATTGACGACACAAGGATAAGCATAGAGCGGCCGTACACAAAAGACTGGAATCTCCACATAAGGAAAGTGGAATACAAGGACAGGGGAACTTACACATGTCAAATCAACACAAATCCAGTCAAAACAAAATCAGTGATGTTGAATGTTTTAGGTAAGTCCATACGGAAATAATAATTTTACTTTAAGTCACGTATCTTGGTTATTTTAGATGCATAATAAAATCTCGCAGCTGCTCAGTACATCATCTCCTCTCGTATGAGGCTCCACGTTTTCGTGCAAATTAAGAATAAAGTAAGAAGTTTTAAATTCTCAACAAACAAAAAAAAAACATTAAACTTTTTTGACATCAATGTCTTTTTTCATGCATGCATTTTAAAGGAAAATATTAATTAAGAATCGACATAACGCCAAAATCGTTGCTCTACACTACTAGAAGAACTGCCATTAACTCGCTTCAAAGATTAGCGACTGATCTCCCATTCGTTTCTCTGCCTTTGTAAAACCAGGAAGAATCGAACTGCCTATATGCGTATGTGTTGAGTATACATTAGAAATATTATTTTAAAGAAGCAAAACAAAATAAGAAACTGTAATCGAATATCAAGGTATGACGTACTTTATAAATGTAAATCACACTTAAAACACTTTATCGAGGGTCAATACGAGTACTTCGCATGTTCTCGTATTCAAATGTGTATTATCGGTTGTTATTGTATGACGTCAGACATATGGTTGACTATAACGCTACCTTTGCGTAAGGCTGAAAGTAACTATTTTTGTTAAGACAATATGTTAGTTATACATTTCACCGTGTGATAAGATACAGGAACACCAGTGTTCAATTTTTAATTCTTGCGTGTTGTAAGTTCTAAGTACTTCCAAAAGCACTTTGGACTAAGAACTTTACCTATAAATTGATCCATGTTTTTCAGTCAATACACTATGATACGGATTTCATGGAGACAGCTTTCAAACATAACAGATTGTCGTGTTATCAAAAGAAAGAAAAACTGTAAATTATGCAGCACCTCCATCATGTATGTACGATAAAATGCTACCTAGGAAAACAATATATTTCATTGAATGATTTCCATAATTCCAGTTCCCTCATTAATTATTAATGGGATGTCCAGTCGAGATACGACTGCAAGAGAAGGCGATACGGTGACATTGATCTGCAATGTTACAGGGGTTCCTCTACCGGAAGTGACATGGTACAAATTACCCATGGATAGGACCATAGCAAAAGAAAGTAAGAATTATCGATCATCAGTATAAATATTAGTCTTGTACCGTAGTCAAATAGCTGTATGTATACAGTGGAACGTGATCAACCCATACCCTGACAGACACATTTAACATTTTCTTGGTGCAAAATTATTGCTTCTTTATTTTGGTTTCTCTGCGATAGCTGCCATGAACAAAGTTTAGTCATAATATGATATCGATCTCACCATTTTTTCTCAAGTTAACATAAAGTTTTTAGTTACTCATTTATCTTGCAATTAGTAATTTGTACTATTACTTAAAACTACCACAATCTTTTTCGTTTTCAGTATTTAATAAGCAACATGTAAATACCATGCATTAAGTTACAACTTGATTAAAAATTAGACTCAAGAAAAAGTGTGTATGCCACAGTTTCTGTGTTCTCCAGAGTAAAATGTTTTAAGTTTTCCTTCGTTAATATATTTCAAACAACAAGCAACATATGGACATATGTTTATTAGAAAAAGAAGATGACGTTCATACAACTGCATTTTCTTTTTCTCAAAAGGCGTTTTTCTAACGCAGTACATTTTTTCTCCACATCTATAAATTATTAGTTTTCATTCGGAAATTCAGTTCATTTGGAGAAATGCAGTTAACATATTTGGGTATTCCTAATACTCGTTTTTGTCTTTTTTTTTCTTCTTCTTCTTTCTTCTTCTGTCTTCTTCTTCATAGACGCTGCACTGTACTTGGAAATAATTTTCTATTTTACGTGATTCTTTGGCATAATGTTGTAACATTCATGCTTTGATACCTCCCTTTGAAGTGAGGTTCTCGGTCATTAAACCGAAATATATCAACCTATTCAAATTAGATAAGCCATGGTATCTTCTTTATGAATTGTCATAGTCTCATTTGATTTACGATTAACCATGGTCTCTTCTTTACGAATAACCATGGTCTCTTCTTAACGAATAGTCATGGTCTCTTCTTTACGAATAGCCATGGTCTCTTCTTTACGAATAACCGTGGTCTCTTCTTTACGAATAACCATGGTCTCTTCTTTACGAATAACCATGGTCTCTTCTTTACGAATAACCATGGTCTCTTCTTAACGAATAACCATGGTCTCTTCTTAACGAATAGCCATGGTCTCTTCTTAACGAATAACCATGGTCTCTTCTTTACGAATAGCCATGGTCTCTTCTTTACGAATAACCGTGGTCTCTTCTTTACGAATAACCATGGTCTTTTCTTAACGAATAACCATGGTCTCTTCTTAACGATTAACCATGGTCTCTTCTTAACGAATAACCATGGTCTCTTCTTAACGAATAACCATGGTCTCTTCTTAACGATTAACCATGGTCTCTTCTTAACGAATAACCATGGTCTCTTCTTTACGAATAACCATGGTCTCTTCTTTACGAATAGCCAATGTGAACCTCCTTTTATATATATATATATATATATATATATATATATATATATATATGTATATGTGTGTGTGTGTGTGTGTGTGTGTGTGTGTGTGTGTGTGTGTGAACAAACAAGATTAGTTCACGAACACTTTTTAAATTAGCCACTGTTATGATGTAGAAATCATTCAGCATCAGGATCAAGACCAGCCAGTACATCTCAGTGCGTCCATTGTTTTATTTAAAATAATTGTGTTTTTTTTAAAAAAAACTATTAGTTTTCGAAACCTGTGGAAGTATGACTTAGTTTGTATTGAAATTACATAACGATTGAAGACAAAAAGTGACTTTATGCGCTGCGAAAACAGATCTCTTTAAGACACAAGTATAGTGCAAAAATGACAAGTTAATTAAAATTGTTTCATGTAGATTTAGTCATTCTGTCTTTGGAGTGTATGATTGTTTTCCATTTAGTCACTTCTCTTCAAAACTATTATGCATGGATGTGTGTACAGATATCCTCTTCGTACGTATGCTAAAGGAGATAATGAACTTTTGTGATTTTTATTTGCTTAAAAAGACTAACATTTAATGCAATGAAAAGATTTCAATATAACAGTTACGTAAATGCGCAAAGGTAGAACACTTCACAGATGCACACAGCCACATCACAGGTGCCCGACGCGAGTTTCATGTTGAGAAAACAAAACGATAATCTGAAGGGGAAAAAATCATAGAGTGACAAAAATACCTTAGATTACCCCCATGACCCGTTCTGACATAGGACCCTCTCTGTCTTAATATATAAGAGAGAAAGCACGTAACTTCCAAATACTTCGTTCCACCCATGACCCTCGATTTCCTCCTGCTATTTCCGTCTTTAAAGGCACACATCCATGCTATATGGCTTGTTTTACTCCCGAGACATTTTTTTATTCATCAAGCCATAAATGACTTTTCTGCGTTGCACCAAACTGAAGTTAGCAGAAGGAAATCGAGGGTCATGAGTGGAACGAAGTATTTGGAAGTTACGTACCTTCTCTCTTATATATTATGATAGAGAGGGTCCTATATCAGAACGGGACATGGGGATAATCTAAGGTATTTTTGTCACTCTGTATGATTTTTTTCCCCTTCAGATTATTGTTTGTTTTCTCAACATCAAGCTCGCGTTGAGCACCTGTGAGCCACATTCGAACCTTGCAACTTATTTCATTATACGAAACGTAGAAATGCGGACTGCATCCTGTAACATCGCAACCAATGTTACAAATACATAACGCTATGAAACTGAAAAGGTGAGAAGATAACCACCTAAAAATATCTTGTATCCATCTAAATACAGAAAATGACACGTAACCTTGTAAACTCTTGAAAGGAAGACTTTTCTATTTCATATGCAGTTTGTACAGAGAAACAGACAAACGTAGTAAGTCAAACATTCACACAAAATTATTACTAAAGTCAGTGAGTGGAAAGCTAGATTCCATTTATTCTGTACTTCTTGAAGGACACATTTCAGATAAGAGGTGTTAGTACAAATCTGTAACTGGACAATATCATGACAATATTATGACACTAATATATATATATATATATATATATATATATATATATATATATATATATATATATATATATATATATATATATATATATATATATCCTTCTGGCTTGCTGGTTTCAAATGCACGAGGTTGATTTCAATCCATAACAATAATGAATAGCTATTATTAACAATGAATAGCTATTATTAACAAACTGGCTTGCCAATACCTAGCTATAGTGTATAATAATTAACTTGTCGCCCTCGCGTTTGATCAGCTTAATTATATTAGTTAATTTTCATATCAATGACGTTTGCTTATTGCCCTGGACACACATATTTTGACAGGTTGTGAGTATATTCCTATTTATTCTTATCGCAAAAACAAAATGTTTAATATTTTAAATTGCAATACAATAAGAAAGTAAGAACCACACACTTCACATATTACCAGTTATAGACTTTAACCTAGAACCTTTGTTAAATTTATCAATACGTATAGAAAGCTATTCATCCTTGGCACAAAACAAAAATATATAATACACTGTCATCATTGCTGTACTTTCCATTTGATTTTGTGCATCAGCCTTTTCGAAGATCTCTTTTCTTCGCTTGTTTTATTTCTTTGCTTTTTGCACGACCTATATATGTTTTGTCGTTTAAAGAACTGAGATTTGTTTCATAATTTAAATTTCTAGGAGTTTTATATGTTTCAGAATTATCCTGATTATACAATTTGAATATTTGTGTATTTGCATATTTCAAATTCACGTCGGCTGAACGTGATATAGATCACGTTAAGGGAAATACTACATGGAAGAAGAAAAAAAGGTCGAAAGAGAGTTTATCAGCAAACAGCATTACGATCTACAAGCAATAACTGCGATTTTAATTTTGACCGTCCGTTTCACCATGCATTTTTTTTTTTTTTTTTTTTTTTGTAGCGAACGTTGCATTTGTCTGATCAACCGTAACGTGTTGGTATTATGTTA